>JARQOD010000002.1:85975512-86091358 GCA_033576555.1 Oophaga sylvatica | reverse complement strand
TTTCCTGATTCTTCTCTGTCTCAAGATCTGTCCATGGAGAGTCTGAAAACCACCCATACACAGTAGATGGTCCACCAGTTCTGCTGAAGTTGGCACGCTTGGCCGACGCTATTCTAATGTTTAAGACTATATTTACTATGACAAAAGACATATATCTTCTAGTTGTCAGCACAGGTAAATAATAAAGCTCTGATACTTAGTAATGAATATTAATAAAAGTTGTATAATGACCTGCTCTTCCATGTAGTAGCATTTTTATATTATTTAAGTATTATTGAATTTCCATATCTCATTGCTATGAGTGTCTAGGAAGGGCTAGAGCCAGCTTGCTGGTGTATTTGTCTGGATTGTAACAATCCCTGTGCAATCGCCTCTTTTGCCTCCACATGATCCAAATGATCTAGCTCTGCTTTGACCTATCTGTCATTTAGCGGTCAGAATAGGATTAATGGTTTTTGAACCTTGAAAAGCCATGTTTGATTGGCTACCTTCGTTTACCTATATCCCTACATATAAATTCTGCAAGAAACAGAAATAGGTGAAGGATCTCTCTAGCAAGCTATGTTTCCACCTCTTGGTCTGTCAGGACGATGATTTGGGCTTGGGATTAATTGCACATTGACCTGAATTTTAATTTGTGTTTGAAGAAATGTCAAGAATACGTTATGTGTAAATGTGACCACGCATGGGAAACAATCCGCCTCCACTCAATACTTTACATCAGTGGTTGTTAGGGTCTGCGGAACGCACCAAATATATGATGTAGAGAGGTGCGTTCGCAGCCCGGGGTCCACCGTGGAGGCGGAGCCTGCTGCTAGTAAAATGGCGCAAGAAGCAAACTCTGTTATCCCACAGAGTCGCCAAAATAAACGCCGCAACGCGCTGTGGCAAAATGTGCGAACTCTGTTATTCCACAGAGCCGCTAGAAGGAGTGACGCAGCGCTATATGGCGATGTGTGCGAACTCACTTAACACAACTGAGTCGCAAAATAAAGACGCTAGGGCGCTGTCTAGCGTTGAAAGCGAACCCTGTTACGTCACAGAGCCGCTGAGACAAACTTCTGTGTCCTGTCAGGCACCCAGGTACACAGTGAACAGCTAAGCGAACATAGAACATGATCATGCGCTAATGTCCTCGCGGGAGTCACCCGCAATCTATGGCGTCTGAACGCCAGGCCCTGAATACTGCAATCAAACTCTTCACCGGTTATGCCGGCAATCTAGGGCATCTAGGACACCGACCCTGACCAGCTAGCATACCAAACTCCTCACCGATTAAGTCTGTATTCTAGGGGTTTATTTCAGCCGGGCCCTAACCACACACACGCATGACCACACTGGCGCTAAACATATAACGATTGATATTAGCGCATGGCGGCCCAGCCATGCCACCCTTTTATAGCAACAGCTACAGGACCTGCCAGAAACAAGGACCAATGAGAAACTGTTCCAAACACATGTAGTTTCAGGACCTTCCTGGCGGACCAATAGGAGCTGCTGCAGTACCTGAACATGTGACCCCTGATCTCCAATGAGAGATCTTACCCTGGGCATGCTCAGAAGGGGAAACGCAGGACTTCGTCCCAAAGACGTCTGCTCCAGCACTGACTATAATAGCAGATCCTGGAGAGGCAGCAGCAAGTCTCTGCACAGTACTGGAATGGGCAAGACGCTGGGACCGACGTCTCTGCTGAGCAGGCTCCACTGCGGCCGGAGATGAATGGGGGACCGCAGCAGGACTGGTTTGAGACTCCCCTTGTGCAGCAGCGGGAACTCAAACCCTAACAGTGGTGCACATCCTTTTCTGTTCCAAAGGCCAAATTGTCACACTGAATCACTTTAAAGCTCCAAAATAAAACTTTGGGGGTCTCACCATCTAAGACAGTTACAGCGTGTCAAAATTATAAGAGATATTAAGGGTCCCTTTAACTCTCAGTTAGCACTTGGGACAGAGGAAAGACATGCGTGAATGTAGCTCACTCTTTTGTAAACTGATGTAAAACTCATATAGATCTTTTTGGAGTAACAAAAATGGGTCAATGGGCGCCATTTTCCTAACAATTTATGGCACCAATCTTATGTTTGTTATGGAAACTACACACAAACAGCCACACACAAGCATTTCTATGACCACATGGTTGGGGGCCACACAGAATGGCATAGCCACCCACATATGACCCCAAGGCTGCAGGTTGTGTTACCACTGCTTTAGATTATGAGCTGAGGCTACAGAAAAGTCTGGGTTCAGACAGCTATATTTCACAGTCCACATACAGACCGTCATGTCCAGAATGACTGCTGGTCTTGTGTTTATTTCGTTGTGAGTTCAGATCAGAAGGGGGTCAATCTGGGCATTCCTGTCCATATACCAACTGGGAAATATGACCGTCTAAGCCGAGCATAATGGTGAGATCTACCAAGAACTAACCAACGTGGCTTTAGTTTACCGGACATCAAACAACACTGCTACTATGGAGGAGGCTTTCATTCATTTTTTTACTTGTCTACGGTGAGTAATCTTGATCAGAGGCTGGGCAGATGTCTGTGTGAGGTAGTTTAGTGCAGGGTTCCCCAACTCCAGTCCTCAAGGCCCACCAATAGGTCATGTTTTCAGGATTTCCTTAGTATTGCCCAGGTGATAATTGCATCACCTGGACAATACAAAGAAAATCCTGAAAACATGACCTGTTGGTGGGCCTTGAGGACTGGAGATGGGGAACCCTGGTTTAGTGTGTCCTTCCCTGCACTGAGCAGGGGGTTGGACACGATGACCCTCGAGGTCCCTTCCAACTCTAACCTTCTATGATTCTATACTAGCTATCCAAAAATTTTTTAGGTAAGTAACAGATATTTGAAACTAATAGAGTTGATTAATTGTGTACATATGCTGTTTATTTCCATCTTTCATATCATTGTATGTGCTCCATTTTCACAGTAATGTAATTTTAGAAGCCCACACAGCGTTCCCGCATGGTCTGTGGAGTTTGGATATGTGGTCTTTAAACAAGGATAATTTTTTTCTATAAAAAAAATTAAAAAACATGAATCCTTGTCCATTAATCAATGAGTTGGGCAGTGACAAAAATTTTGCATCGGACGATTCAGCGAGTCCATAAAGTACGCAGGCAGCCTTTTAATTCAGTGGCAAATTGTAATTCTTCATTTGTCCAGTGGTTGTGCTGCAGGGAAATTAAGCACTTCTTGGGTTCCCTCACAGATTAGTAAAATCGCTGAGGGTTCAAGCACATCTATATATTTTTGTGTGGTGAGGTTTCAATAAAAATTATATTCCTGCGTGAAAGGCCAAGAGCCTGGATAGCAATACAGTGTATGGATAATGAGAAAGCGATATAAACATTGCCGACTTTTAGGATTTTGAGAAGTATGGTTCAAAGCTTCATGTTGGAACATGGCTGACAGAAATGGGAGCTAAGGATTTGGTATGTTTCCAGGCAGAGGTGATGACAGCTGTAATTTTAGAGTGGTGTGGACATACCTATTTATATCTCTTGGGAAATGGCATAAAATGATGAGAAACTGCAATAAAAAACATATACTGACTAATGGCAAATTACAGGTTTTAAAAAGCTTTAGAGTGGGGTGTGGCTCTGATAATAACAGATTTTTATGGTGACACAGTGCTGATGTTTGTAATAACCTGTTACATCCCATTCATGTTCATATGTACTTACCAAGGTCAGACTTGTTCAATTTGTAATTTTCTCTTTAATTATTAGGCTTTTTACCGCCATTATATAAGAAAACCATAGCTGAGACATAAATGTTCATGAGATTAGGCTTAGTTACAGCATTCCAAAATCTGAAATATGTATCATGTACTTGTGGCAGGGAGGAAACTGATTAAGTTTATAGTAAATGACATTTAATCAAAATTATCATTAATATTCTATGGATTATGGGTAGAAAAGTTGTGAATTAATCACAGAGATATTGGTCATGGTAAATTGGAGTATCAAGTCCAAGAAAATCTAAGGGGCCATTTACACGAGTATATAATTGTAACTGATTGACAATGCGAGTACACAAGCTGTACACGATGGCAGACAAGTATTTAGATTTGCCGTCATTTGGGCACGATAAATTGTCGTGTGTAACATTTTTGCTTTTTTGACCATATGCAACTCTTTTGATCATATCGTTAGTTGTTCAACCTATTTACGTTACAAAATTTTCATGAGCTATAAATGTGTTTGAATCTGAATGATTATCTACTTGTGTAAATGGGCCTTTAGTGTGTACAAGTTTTTACTGCTGACCTGCACCCCACAAAAATATAGACCCAAGACCAGACTTCTGAATATATGCAAGACCACCAACCCTCGCCTCCTGAGCTAATACAGTCCTTCTGATCTAATACAGTTCAACTAGATGACGTAAACTAATACATAGCTGTGACAAGGTCCCCCTAAATATGTATTCCACATCTTCTAAGTATAGTACCTAGTCATGGCTGCCTAAACATTTCTCAAAATTGAAATTGCAAAACCAAGAAATAAAAGTTGTGAAATTATGAAATTATGGGATGGATAGACATGTCAATGCTATGCAATAATGAAAAAGTGGAAACACAATTTTCAAAACATCTTTACTTTTACTCCGTATCTAGTAGGCGTCACATGCAGAAATATACTTAAAGGGAACCTGTCCCCCCCAGGGCCTTTTTAAGTAAAAGAGTCACCTTCAGCAGCACTAAGGCTGAATACTGTGAAGGTGTCTCTTAGGTTTCTGATCGCTAGGAACGGTGAAATACACAGTTTTATAATGTGTCCGACACACCGCTATTGTGTCAGGGAGGTATGTCTTCTCCGCTGTGTCTAAGGCCTCAGAGATGTCAATCAACTCCCTCTTGCGTCTGTGCGCCGCTTCCTGTGTTCCAGTTACATGCCTGGCACCAGCGCTCTGCCTACATGTCTCGGGTATGCGACCTAAGAGACACCTTCACAGAATGCAGCCTTAGTGCTGCTGAAGGTGGCTCTTTTACTTAAAAAGGCCCTGGGGGGGTGACAGGTTCCCTTTAATTACATGTTGCAACACTAATGTTGGCAACACTGCATGATCTCTCTTCCCCCTCCATGTATGGACCCCAACATACTCACCTCCCTGGCCATGCAGTGGTTTCCCCATCTCGTGACACGTCCTCTGCTCCCTGCTTTCTGTGTATGCCGCACAGGCTTCCTGGCATGGCACATAGTATGCGCGTGTGATCCTCTGTTCATAAAGGGTAAAGGGGCAGCACGCACACTTTGAAAATGCCCCCAGCCAATAGCTGGGAGGCATCTTGCATAAAAAGCACGCTCTCCAGTAGGGAGGTCCCTGAGCAACCCCTGTAGTTCCCTTCATGTAGTGTATGTGCAACTGTTTGTTGCCAGGTCCCCTGTCCTAGTATTCCGTGTAGTATCTGAATCTGAACCCCTGGTTCCCATGTAACCAGGGCCTGAACCTGAAGATCTGGTCCTTCTGTGGCCTGAACCTGAACCTGAAACCGCACCCACTGTACCTGAACCCTGAAGTTGCCCCGGCGGTACCTAAACTCTGAATCCACACCAGCGGCACCTGAACTGAGAATCCACACCAGCGGAACCTGAACTTGAAACCGCTTTGGTGCTACTTGAACCTGCGCCAAAGTCTATCCTGGTTAGTGTTCCAGAGTCTGTACTGTAGATGCTTGTTCCAGTATCTGAATCCAGACTTTTCTGTGACTCCTTATCAGTATCGTTTCTGCCCAAGGATCCAGAACCTGTGCAGTCTGAACAGAGTCAGTTTTCTGTCCTGCCAGTTACTCCAAGCCTAGTCCATGACTATTATCCTAGCAGCAGCTGCAGTACTGGGGACTGCCTTGGTGTGGTACATGCAGCTCAAGTCTAATTCCACTATCACAAGCTCTAGCGAACACCAATTAGCTGCTTAGCTATGCCCCTCCTAGGTAAACCCAGCCCCATGGCACAGTGCGTCCACGATCCACATGCTCCACACACATCAGTGACATGTCTTGGTATGTTATCTGAGGAATGTTCTGTTACACTGAAAGAAATTGGACACCGAAATTGGGCATCTCCCTATTCAATTGGCGACCGATGACTTCCCAGATGTGGTTAAGGGGAGTCAATTCTAGAGAAGCTGTAGGCCATGGTAACACATTTAGGACACGCAAGCTGCTCACAGTAGCACAAGATACATGTAGTGTTAAAAAAGGCTCCTGGGGAACGTCTGAGAAATGGCCATATCACCGGTTCTATGCTAAAATCAACTTAATGCTGAGCTCTTACTGTACCTGGAATAAAGGCTACAGAGGTCCAGTTGCTGTACATTATATCACTTAATACCATGATCCCGAGGGTAGGATCAATGTGAAGCTCCCTCCCTAAATGGTTCTTCCTAACATTATTCATGTGGTCCCAGACCCATCTCCAGCTATCATTGCACCAAAAATAAAGGCAGGACTCCATATTGGCCTCCATTGCTGATTTGCTCTGCACCATAATAACATTTGAAAACAGTTGTGTGATCTCATTGAAACACTTGTAGCTGTATGTCTGGGACGCACAACATTGAACAGTGCTGATATCTTGGCCTACATTGTGTTGTTGCAATCTGTCAGAATGATAAACTGAGGTCTCTCCATACAAATGTTCTGTAGCTATCAATTTGTGATAACTACTGTAACAGGAGGCATCTCACAATCATCTCACAAGGCTTGATCTACCTTAATTTTTGATTTTCATTTGGCTAAAAAAATTTGCTTTCAATCTGCCTTTTATGTCGCTGCCATATGGTGACACACTGCTGATGTTTGTGTTAGATAGCAGGTACGCGGGATGCAGTGACCAGCAGGAGGTAGAGCAAGAGTTAAAGGGTTTATTACATTCGATACTCCACGCAGGGAGAGAGAGAATAAGTAAGGAGGGGAGTAAAACTATGTGGCAACTGGGTAAAGATAAATGTTTATGAAACAGGTAAACTTAGCAGTCTGATGGTTCACTGTCTGCGGCAGCTTGAAATCCCACGGTGGCGTCACAAGTGACGCGTGAAGACTCTGGCCTGATCCTGAAGAAAGTTGAGGCACTGTCTCAGGATAGAAGCGGCATAACCTGGCTCTCCTAGACGAGGTCCAGCGTTACTGGAGCAGTGTACGTGATGTGGAGTAGTCTGTGGTACCGCCAGAGGGTAACTCAGTTCGATGGAGGAGGCGGGGGTAAAACTGCATGGCTCTGCATGGTTTACCTGGTCAGAACTAGGCCACGTGCCTGCAGCAGTCAGCGGAATGGTGTGGGATGAATTCTCGGTGACAGGGTTGAGCGGGCACATAGATGTATGTAGCGCACAGTCAGCATACGCATAGGCTGGGGATTTGCAGTACGGGCCTGTGTTATTGTGCCGCTCCATGGATAGTGAATCAACCTTCTCCTGCTGCGCACTCTGTCATCCCGCCAAGTCTCCCTCTTTCCCGCGCGCCGTCCCTTTTATCTCAGACCCACTCCCTACAGTCGAGTGCAAAGGTCTGTATTTGTCAGAAAGCTCTCCCCCCTGCAACAATGGTGACAGCCCCGATAGTTCCGGAACCGACACTGAGGAGGTACCACTGGCCCGGTCCATCTTCCTACATTTGTAATAACCTGTTATATTCTATACAAGTTGGAGCTAGATGCTTGAAAATTTGATAATTTGCAGGTCTTGTTACTTCCTAAATTTGCATAACCATATACTTTTTGGTGGTCCAATTTTCAGTGTTGAGGAGTGTATATTGATTCCAGATCAAGTCCCCTAAACTAATACAGACCCCAAACGAGAGCTACGAAATAAATGCACATTTAATCACTTTCACATCAGGTCACACTCTTCCTCTTGCAGCTCTGCCTTCTAGCTTCAGGACCTGAACACATTACCATGTTAATAATTGTATTATAAAATATCCTCTGTGTTTAGATTTACTCACAGAATGAAGATTACTCTGCAAGTTAGCTCATTTTAATTATTCACATAACATAAAGCATTAAACATCAACAAAAAAATAATCCAGTAATACAAAGTGATGAATTTGGCTGGTAGCCTGGTCAAGACAAGAAGAGTAACCAGCTTTTGAAAAATGGTCTGTGACTGTAGGGTGTGTCCATCTAGCTGACAGGTAGCGAAACTCAACTGGAAATTTAGTCTAGCAAACTGCACTTATGCTCTCACTGTCATTTCAACCTCCTTCTTTGGGTGTAACAGATATGTCATTATGTCAATGAATTTTCACCATTCTTTATTAATTTAATTAAACACAGAGGGTCATCTACTGGGACTTCAAAGTCTACCTTTACCAGGTCAAAAGTTCCCAGTCTTTGATCTAATTTCTGCTGTTTCCCAAAGAATTTTTTTTAAAATCCCCCAAACAGTTTGCCAAGATATGGGACTATTTATTTAGTGCATTCAGCATGCCAATTTTGATTTTTTATTTTGGTCCTTATCAAGGAAGTGGTTTTCACAGGGTAATAATGCAGAGTGGCCTAAAAACATGCACCCAGATAATGCTGTATACATGACCCTCTTGGTAAAGACCATAAAAATTAGCTCTAAATATAAATGCACATATCTCTAGAATCATATAGCAGATTTAAAAAACAAGCAAAAAACAACTGATATAATAAAGCAGAAAGCGGAATACTCAAGGGGGCAGCGAGAATAAAATTGGTCATATCTAAAGATGAGTGGATTGTTTGAAATTCAAATTCACTTACTGATTTTCCCCTAAAAATTTGATTCATGGCAAGTAAATTTGTTCACATCACAATACTGGAAAGGAGAGGATACCAGACACAAAAAAATACATATTTTTTCAATATGCCTTATGAAAAAGCAAAAAAACACTGGAAGCAAATACAACCAAATATGAAAAGACAATCTTTATTTAAAGTTATTCCAAAAAAATTAAAAAGTATAAAAAGGGGGAGAAATATGACATTGACACCTCATCCTATCCAGGATACAGATATGCAGGACAAAATAAGGTAAGAAACAGACTTAATTAAATATACAAGAATCAAAACTGCATTTCATTCTAAAAGTATAAAGAAGCACAAGTAGAGGCACACAAAAACATCTATAATATCCATAAGATGTGCCAATTCTGGCACTTAGCCTCGCTCTTCCCACTTGCCCTGGTACATTGGCAAGTGGAGTGATAGTATTGAGGTTGATGTCACCTTTGTATTCTCAGGTGGCATCAAGCTCAGAGTTTAATAATGGAGAGGCGTCTATAAGACGCCCCCATTACTAACCACATAGTGATATTGTATAAAAAACATACACCCAGAACAAAGTCCTTTAATTGAAATATTGACACAAACTCCTTTAATGAACCTACATTTACCAAAACATGTATTCTCATGTCAATGCCCAATCCACTGAATCCAATGTCTTCTGTAACAGAATTAATAATAAACAACAACATTCCTTACCTGTCTGCCAAGAAGATAATAATTAATTTGTCCCACAACGCATCTAGCTCTGCTACATCTCGATGGCAGGTTGCATTGCTTCATGATGAGACTATACTGCCTGCCATCCAGCAGAGACACTGAGCTGTGCGTGCTTGCTCAGCTCAGTGCCTCGCAGTGAACTCCTTTCACCTCACTGACGTTACCATGAGCATAAGAAAGTTCTGATGCTTGTGGTGCCATCAGAGAGGACCTGGGAGTTCACAGCCAATGAACTCAGCTGAACTCACTGACATCAGTGCGAGCACCGTGAGAACTTTTCCCATGGAGCTTGCGCTGACATCAGTGAGTTGATCTGAGTTCATTGACTGTGAATGTGGATTCACCTGCGTTCAATAGCCGGCAGCGCTTTGGACACAGTGAGCATGTGATGTGTCCATAGAGCTGCCAATTCCTGATCATGTGCATATATACTAAGTTATATTTATCAAGAAAAGGTAAGAAGTTCCAGTCATTTTTTGTTACAATATACAGGTGCATCTCACAAAATTAGAATATCATCAAAAAGTTAATTTATTTCAATTTTTCAATACAAAAAGTGAAACATGTATTAGATAGAGTCATTGCAAACAGTGATCTATTTCAAGTGTTCATTTCTCTTAATGTTGCTGATTATGGCTTACAGCCAATGAAAACCCAAAAGTCATTATCTCAGTAAATTAGAATACTTTATAACACCAGCTTGAAAAAATGATTTTAAAATCTGAAACGTTGTCCTACTGAAATGTATATTGTTCAGTAAATGCACTCAATACTTGGTCAGGGCTCCTTTTGCATCAATTACTGCATCAATGCGGCATGGCATGGAGGCGATCAGCCTGTGGCACTGCTGAGGTGTTATAGAAGCCCAGGTGGCTTTGATAGCAGCCTTCAGCTCATCTGCATTGTTGGGTCTGGTGTCTCTCATCTTCCTCTTGACAATACCCCATAGTTTCTCTATGGGGTTAAGGTCAGGCGAGTTTGCTGGCCAATCAAGCACAGTGATACAGTTGTTTGTAAACTAGGTATTGGTACTTTTGGCAGTGTGGACAGGAGCCAAGTCCTGCTGGAGAATGAAACTTCCATCTCCAAAAAGCTTGTCAGCAGAGGAAAACATGAAGTGCTCTAAAATTTTCTGGTAGACGGCTGTGCTGACTTTGGTCTTGATAAAACACAGTGGACCTACACCAGCAGATGACATGGCTCCCGAAACCATCATTGAGTGTGGATACTTCACACTAGACCTTGGAAATCAATGTCCCAGAGTCTGGAGGAAGAGTGAAGAGACAGAAATTCCAAGCTGCTTGAGGTCTAGTGTGAAGTTTCCAGAATGTGAGAGTCTTCCATTGGGCCACTCTGCCACAAAGGCCCAACTGGTGGAGGGCTACAGTGATAGCTGACTTTGTGGAACGTTCTCCCATCTCCCTACTGCATCTGTGGAGCTCAGCCACAGTGATCTTGGGGATCTTCTTTACCTCTCTCACCAAGGCTCTTCTCCCATGATTGCTCAGTTTGGCTGGACAGCCAGGTCTAGGAAAACTTCTGGAGTTCCCAAACTTCTTCCATTTAAGGATTATGGAGGCCACTGTGCTCTTGGAACCTTGGGTACTGCAGAAATTTATTTGTAACCTTGGCCAGATTGTGTGCCTTGCCAAAATTGTCTCTTGGCTCCTTGGCCAGTTCCTTTGACCTCATGATTCTCATTTGGTCTGACATGCACTGTGAGGTCTTATATAGACAGGTGTGTGCCTTTACAAATCAAGTCCTATCATTGTAATTAAACACAGCTGGACTCCAATGAAGGAGTAGGAGGATCACAAGGAAATGGACAGTATGTGACTTAAATATGAGTGTCTGAGCAAAGGGTCTGAATACTTATGGCCATGTGATATTTCAGTTTTTCTTTTTTAACAAATTTGCAGAAATTTCTACATTTCTGTTTTTTCTCAGTCAAGATGGAGTGCAGAGTGTAAATTAATGAGAAAAAAATGAACTTTTTTGAATTTAACAAATGGATACAATGAAACAAAGAGTAAAAAAGGGGTCTGAATACTTTCTGTGCCCACTGTATATGAGTTTCACTTTTTGTATTGAAGAACTGAAATAAATTAACTTTTTGATGATATTCTAATTTTGTGAGATGCACCTGTACACCTCTGACTTGTCTTCCTAAAGGCAAGTTAATTAGCAGGTTTGGAAGCATCTAGTTTCTTATAAAGAAATAAAAGACCAATCCTGTTTCAGGCTTTAGACTTGTTTTATTGCAAGCAACCCATAATCACAGGACAGGGTAATACATGCAGTAAATGGGAAATTATGAGGATCGCTTTTTATAACAGAATTTTATAGACTTATTTTGCTTTACTCCTCTTATTAAAAATATTTTTGCAAAGGTTAAACTTCAGGTTAGGCCACTAGGTGCAGTCTCAGACCACTTATCATCTATCTACATGTCTTGTAGAACTACAAGTTGTACCATCACATTATATACCTAGAAAATAGTCAGAACTGTAGACCCTAAAAAATAATAAAATGTATATTTGTAATGATGACCTAGTATTGCAAATTTTTGCCCATAAGATGTGCTGATCAGCGATAAAACAAGTTGATCGGTGCTCATTTAAGATCCTTTCAAATGGGCCAGTGCAAACTATATGGGGACTGAATGATCATTTGGCCCCTGTATAGAATTTACATTTTTGACAAAACATTTGACTTAGCTGAGACTGCACAAGGAGTTCTGTTGATAGCTATGGGATGTGTTGGACCATCTTTAACCCTGCAAGTAGTTATAGGGCCAAATTCGCATTTTTGTAAGTCACTTTTCTTTTTTGTCTTGTGGTTTCTGTTGCCAGGTTTAGCGCCAAATTCTTCAAAATGGTGTATGCAGATTCATAAACTTTGCAGAAAATAAAAAAATGAGCTTTATTTTTGACTTTTACTTTTTTAAGAGCAAAAAGTTGACTTTAGGTTATGTTAAAATGTCGCTTGCAACTCTAACATTTGAGCAAAAATTTCTGTCATGCAAAAAAAAATCACTCTTCGTGGGGAGTGGAAAAAAAATTTGGACAAAAAATTGTGACTTTTTAAAAAGTCATAAATAACATCTAGATTACAAAACCCATGCCCACAATAGTGAACAGACAAAAAAAACAACAAACATGTAGGAAATAGACATTAAATTAGGTTCAACTTTAAAAGAAAAATTTGGCTTGAAGCAAAAAAAGCCTTAAAACGCAACTAGAAGAATGAGTCAAGCCTATAGACTATAGACTTTTATTGTCAGATTCTCAGCTCGTGGCCTCCAGAATAGTCACGATGGAGGTTAGTCAGAAACAGACCCAAGCATGTTCTTCAGGAGTGCGATCAGAAAGTAGCAACCCAAAGGGTCAGATGTAGTCAGAGAATGGCAAGTGGGTCAAGATAAGTCAGGAACAAGGAACTACTAAAAAATGTAACATTCGTCAATTAGATTTTTCTTTTTTACCTTTTCTCTTGCCATTAGTAATTAGGAACTCCTTTTACTTAATTAGATTGGACATTTGCGTTGGTCATCCAAAAGATCCAGCATTTAAAGGGAGTCTACCCTGCCGTGGAGACGCCAGGTGACCCAAAAGGGAACAAAGCCACAGTCAGAGAACTTTTATAACTTATTTTTGTAATTCTATAAGCAGATATAAAAGGCTTTAGGCCTCACGTCATCAGGGGCTGCATGTTGGTTGTAGAGTAAAAAATCTAAATGTCAGTATAGTAGAGTTAACAGTCCAAAATCAGCTATATAGAGGTACACCAGCACTGCATTTTTGTAAGGGGTTGAGAAATTCAGCATCATAGAGTATAAAATAAAAATAGAGTTGCAGTAGGAGGATTATACTAATCTGCTATAGTGATTAGTTGAAGATCTATCAATAGATTATTCAGAAGTTAGAACTAGTTTTACCACCATAGAAAGCCTCATCCTCTGCTGTAGAGTCTACAAACAAGATACATTTACCTGCTCAACTATGTTGCGGCTAATAAAACAATAGCCTTGCTAGTATTTTTCCATATATTTTTACAGAATAGTTCCACTTAAATGTCAGTTTCTTATGTATAAGAACTGTTCTCTATGAGATAGCATAATATACGGCAACATGTTACCAGTCCAGGCAGAGTTTTTGCTCTGAGGTCCAGATGTATTCAGCTAGATCTCTAATAATGTGAGGCTGGGGATATTCCCGCTATGTTGGCATGCATTCTAGTAAAATGTTACTGAGTCAGTAAAAAAATGGTCATATATTATATTAATACAGCAATAAATAATCAAGAATGTCCTGTAAATAGCAGTCAGTGGAATCTATTGAGTGAGTTACAGTCATAGCTAACACAACGTTTTAAGACCTTGTACAATATGTTAGCAATGTCCACAGCATCTAGACTAATCAAATCGATGCCAGTTTTAACGGAAACTGGATTGTTGTACCTTTGTATTGAACTTATAGATCATTGGAATATGGTGCACTAAATTAATTGAGGCTCACACATCTTATTGAACTTGATACATCTCTGATCTGTTCATGTGCTAGAAAATGAAACTTCCCCATTAGTACAACTCATGAGCTGGCCAGCCATAGATATCAACTACAACGTTTGTCAGTTTATAGGTGTACATTATAGTTGATAACTTGCCGATCAGTGGGAGATTCGGGAACTTTTATAGTTGTTAAAAATTGGTGCTGCAAGCCACCATGGCTCCATTCTTTCTTTGTGGGGCTGCTGGAAAAAGCCCAGCACCGTAATGGTGGATAAAAGTTCCCCATTGATCAGTGCTGGTCCCAATAGTCGGACAATCACCGATCAAACCTTGTCACCTATCCGGTGGATGGCGATTGCCGATAGATGCTACTGTGCAGGCGCCGACGGCGCCATCTTGGAGGAGGCAATTTTTTTTTACTTTAGCAAGATCACACCGCCGGCGCCTGCACAGTGGCAGCTATCGGACCACTGATAGCTGCTACTGCACAGGGGTGGCTGGCACCATTTTGAGACACATTTTTTTTTAATGAATTTAGTTATAGCATGCTATATATGCGTGCTGCTGCAGGTGTTTTTTTTCTCACTATATAATATTATTCATTATGTAAACTAGGGGGAAGGTCATGAGGGATCAGTGACCTCTCAGCAGTCTGCATTATGAATACCTAAGCAAAGCACCACATGAAGACCCCCACAGGCCACCCTGGAGCACGAGCATATCATTAACTCAAAACTAAAAATATTGATTAAACAACAACCACAAGACGGATATCATCAACCAAGTTATCATTTTAATCAGTATAACGGCGCCGATCTGACACTGTCTGTAGGTTACTGTGCACAATCCTGCTGACAGGTTCCCTTTAATACAATTATTTCCTCTCCTTCTATGAAAATGTTTCATTAAAATAATTGTAAGTCAAATGGATATTTGACTAGAGTCTGTATGGCTCGTTATAGTTTTCAGCTATTTATTTTTTATTTTAAACTTGTCTAGTCATTAGTAATTAGGAACTCCTTTTACTGGATTAATCCATTGTTCATCCTAAAGATCCAGCGTTTAAAGAGGGTGTGCTCTGCTGTGGTGACAACAGGTGACTTAACACTGGAGAACTAATCATTGTTCAGAGAGCTTTTAGAAATTACGAATGTATTTTTTTAATGTGTAAACATAAAGAAACTTATTTTTAGTGGAAAGAAAGTTCATTTAAATGATAAAATATTTGTCTACAATTTATCAATGCATTTGCACTAGAGATGAGCAAATCGATTTGTTGGACAGTTGTCTAGCTACCAGATCAGTGTTCCATGATTGTTGGTTGGGATCCCTGTGAACTGCATCCTACCTGTTGGCATCGATGGCTCGTCTTTTGATTGCACTAGGCCGGCTAATCAAAAGAGAAGCAGGTAGGAAATAATTCACTGGGCTCATTGTCTGGCCACAGAATACTGACCTGGCCTCTGGAACAGGTTCTTGCAAATTTATTTGCTCTCCTCTAATCTGTGTTTTTTTGGCATTGTTTATTTGTAAAGCCACTTGCACACGTTGAGTTTTTAGTGAGTTTTTGACCTCATTATTTGTAAGCCAAAATCAGGAGAGGAACAAACAGAGGTATAATAGAAACACGTCACCACTTCTGTATTTTGTACCCACTTCTGGTTTTGGCTTACAAATGCTGAGCTAAAAACTCACCAAACACTCAACATGTGCATGTGGCCTAAAACTGGAGTGAAACATGGGCATATACTACTGCATGACTAGATTAGACATTGGTTTATGGTAAAACTTGCCTAAAATAATGCAACTACATTGTTAGTTACAATTTGGGCCGCACACTTTGATGTAGATTGCCACTATTCCTTGATACTGTTGCCCAAGTCAAAATATTAGAAAAATGAAAAGTGAATGCAACGCTAAAGGAGTGTCACAACCTCTATATTCTTAAGAATGGTGGGGAACCCAATGGTTGGAACCGATCTAAATAAAAGTAAATTGCATATTGTAGTGATATGCCATCACTTTCTAAGATAGGAAACCTAATGGAAAACATATTGTGATTATTTAATCTGAGGTTTTACAAATTAAAAGTGAAAAATTAGTATATTTCTATTTTACTTTGCGAACCCATTAGTATTTGCAAACTTTTTTTATGGCTTTGTACTAATGTAGAATACATGCATTTTGATTGCATTCATAAGTGCTATTTCAATTAACCCCTAAACACCTTGAAGTTGAAAGCATAGGGCTATCACATTGTTGAAGGATTATCTTTATTCTCATTTGCACAAGGAAAGACTAGAAGCAATGGGATGAAACTGAATGGGAGGAGACACAGATTAGATATTAGAAATTTTTTTTTGACAGTTAGGGTGATCAATGAGTGGAACAGGCTGCCACGAGAGGTGGTGAGTTCTCCTTCAATGGAAGTCTTCAAACAGAGGCTGGACAGACATCTGTCTGGGATGATTTAGTGAATCCTGCTTTGAGCAGGGGGTTGGACCCGATGACCCAGGAGGTCCCTTCCAACTCTACCATTCTATGATTCTATGCATACGGTCAGCAATGAAGCTGGCACCCATCCACATTAGATCATCCTGCCATTATTTTGAATGAAGATGTGATATGTCCTGTTTTGTCTTACATTGCCTCAACATATATGGTTGTAACACACTATCTATACAATTTGTCCACTATTTTATGGCTCTGTCTCCCTATCACTATTGCAGAGCTGTGAGATGTGACATCCACTCACTATCCAGATTCCTCACAAAATTGCTCCTGCGGTCCCTTTCTCTGCATTTATACAGGCTAGGATAGTTCCTCCTGATTGGCTGTGCTCTACCATGTGATTTTACAGCTGCAAAGCATTATGAGGTCATGTGAGCTTGTCTGGCTGATGTACTCTTTGACGTTGTGAAAAATAGTGGCTGGCATATATCGTAATTTGCACAAAGCAAATTGTTCGACTTCACTGGGTGCAGCGAATTTCTAAAAAGTTGTCACAAATTCAATTTCTATCAAATCCATTCATTCATCTCTATACTACTTTATACCCATTTTATTTATTGGCAATTAAATTTTAGGTTTTGCTGTTGCTGTGGGTGATGCCCTTTTTAAAATTGAATTGTAGTCCTGGAATGCCCATAATTATGGCTTTGGCACACAATTCCAGCAAGTCACAACACAAAGCCATCTTTATAAAGGTCAGTAATATATGCAGGAAGATTAATAGAAGGGTGTTACTCTCAATAAAATGATTTCATTTAAATTGCCATGGCAGGCAATATCTGCCTCTCATACATATCTAATAATTAAGGAAACTGCTAATTAATTTTAGATTCAGAAGAATAAGACAGATTGTGCAGTATTACTAATTATATTTATTTACTTATTTATAGCAAAATACCAGACACTTACTCATACATATGGCTGATAGAGACGGCCAGAACTCCATAGCGTACAGGTCTGCTCCGAAATCTGCCTGCAAAAAAGCTTAAAAAAAAACTTTCAAAAGAATGAATATATTTATATGTAAAAAGCACTTGCTGTTCAAATGTTCGGTCTCTTGTGGGTTTTACTGTTTCCAAGGACCCCAAGCAGTTCGAAAAAGTGACCTGACCATTATTCAGCCGGCTTCCACTTTGCAGACGCTCTATGCTTTACATTACATGTCAATGGGAAAGCCCAAAAGATGACAAGACAGCATCTTGCTTCAAAACCCACTAGCTGTTTCTTCATTGTTGAAAAGAGTAAAAAAAGCCACCAAAATGCTACAAAATCAAAAAAACACTCGCAGTCCAAAAGACCAACCAAAGAAACAACCAAAAAGCACTTAATGAAAAAACGCGCTGACGTCTGCTGAAGCGTCTTCTTCTTGACAGACTTAGCAGGATCGCCTGCCAGAAAAGGATGTCGAGAGCACATACTGTACACTTAGGGCTTGTACACACCACCGTATTTTTGGTCTGAATACTATTCCTTAAAAAATAAAATTGTACTCTGACCAATTTAATTAATTGGCGGTGCAAATGAACAATTTTTTTCACTAACTGAATCGATGTGTGAAAAATGATCGCAGCATGCATGATTTTTCTCCGGAAATTAAATCTGACTCACCCATTCAAGTTTATGAGTGAAAATTTTTTGGGGATGTCACAGTATAGCATCCGAGTTTTGCGGATACATTGCAATTCTGCAACATAGGAAACTGTAAATGGTTTTGTAAATGATTAATAGCTGCTGTAAAAACAGATTGTACACTCATGGCCAAAAGTTTTGAGAATGACACAAATATTAATTTTTACAAAGTCTACTGCTTCACTTTTTCTAATGGTAATTTGCATATACTCCAGAATGTTATAAAGAGTGATCAGCTTAACAGCAATTACTTGTAAAGTCAATATTTGGCTAGAAAATGAACTTTATCCCCAAAACACATTTCAACATCATTGCAGCCCTGCCTTAAAAGGACCAGCTAACCTCTTTTCAGTAATTGCTCCATTAACACAGGTGTCGGTGTTGATGAGGACATGGCTGGAGATCAATCTGTCATGATTAAGTATAGGGTATGCCACACTAAACAACATCGCTAAAGGGATCGCTAAAAAACGTCACTATTTAGCGATCCCGTTAGCGATGTTGTTGTGTGCGGCATCTACCAGCGACGTGGCCCCTGCTGTGATCTCGTCCGTCGTCCTGATCGTTCCGGACCCTATTCTGATCGTCGGCGTCCCGCTGGGTAAGTATATATCGCTGAGTGTGGCACCTTTTTTAGCGATTTAGCGGTACTTTTGTACCGCTAAAGTCGTTAAGGAGATCGCTAACCGCGATAGCGTCCTTAACGACATGTGGCCGACACTAGCGATATTGTAAACGATCCCGCTAGCGATCTCATTAGTATGCGACGCTAACGAGATCGTTAGCGGGATCGTGTAGTGTGGCAGTACCTTAAGAATGACACCACTGGACACTTTAAAAGGAGGCTGGTGCTTGGCATCATTGTTTCTCTTCTGTTAACCATGGTTATCTCTAAAGAAACACGTGCAGTCATCATTGCAATGCACAAAAATGGCCTAACAGGGAAGAGTATCGCAGCTAGAAAGATTGCACCTCAGTCAACAATCTATCGCATCATCAAGAACTTAAGGAGAGAGGTTCCATTGTTGTCAAAAAGACTCCAGGGTGCCCAAGAAAGACCAGCAAGCACCAGGACCGTCTCTTAAAAGTGTTTCAGCTGCGGGATCGGGCTACCAGCAGTGCAGAGCTTGCTCAGGAATGGCAGCAGGCAGGTGTGAGTGCATCTGCATGCACTGTGAGGCAGAGACTGTTGGAGCAAGGCCTGGTCTCAAGGAGGGCAGCAAAGAAGCCACTTCTCTCCAGAAAAAACATCATGGACAGACTGATATTCTGCAAAAGGTACAGGCAGTGGACTGCTGAGGACTGGGGTAAAGTTATTTTCTCTGATGAATCCCCTTTTCGATTGTTTGGGACATCAGGAAAACGCCTCATTTGGAGAAGACAAGGTGAGCGCTACCACCAGTCTTGTCTCATGCCAACTGTTAAGCATCCTGAAACCATTCATGTGTGGGGTTGCTTCTCAGCCAAGGGAATCGGCTCTCTCACAGTCTTGCCTAAAAACACAGCCATGAATAAAGAATGGAACCAGAATGTCCTCCAAGAGTAACTTCTCCCAACCCTCCAAGAGCAGTTTGGCGATCAACAATGCCTTTTCCAGCATGATGGAGCACCTTGCCATAAAGCAAAGGTGATAACTAAATGGCTCAGGGAACAAAACATAGAGATTTTGGGTCCATGGCCTGGAAACTCCCCAGATCTTAATCCCATTGAGAACTTGTGGTCAATCATCAAGAGACGGGTGGACAAACAAAAACCTAAAAATTCTGACAAAATGAAAGCATTGATTGTGCAAGAATGGACTGCTATCAGTCAGGATTTGGTCCAGAAGTTGATTGAGAGCATGCCAGGGAGAATTGCAGAGGTCCTGAAGAAGAAGGGTCAACACTGCAAATATTGACTTGCTGCATTAACTCATTCTAACTGTCAATATAAGCTTTTGTTACTCATATGTTTGCAATTATATTTCTGTCTGTGATAAAAACATTTGTCAAACACACACATAAAAACCAGAGGGCAGCAGATCATGTGAAAATATAACATTTGTGTCATTCTCAAAACTTTTGTCCATGACTGTATACTGTCTGCCCATAGATGACAAGTGATCTTTAATATACTGCAGTAACATTGCAAAAAAGGAGGGCAGTTTAATGCCCCTCTGTCCTAATTTTGCAGGTTTAGAAAAAAATCTAAAACGAAGGCTTGTGTATCAGGGTCCGTGTTATTTTTCGGGTTCGGACCCCCGAACACTGGGTGTTTGTTGCACTGTCAGCGCAGCAAACACTGATTCTGATCAGCGGTAAAATTATTACTGCCTGTCAGACGGCCCACAGCTGTAATCAGAGGAATAAAATTTACCTCCGGTCACTGGCATCTGCTGATGGGACTACTGCTCCATCAGTCTACACCTGCTGCTGCTAATAACAGTGAGAGCATTTTCGTTTGATGGGAGTATTCATCAGCCGGCACCTCCTCTCTAAATAAATAATAATAAAAAAAACGGCATGAGTTCCCCTGTATTTTTGATAACCAGCCAGTCAAAACTGACAGCAGGGGGCTGCAACCCTCAGCTTTCAGCGTTAGCTAGTTTGGTTATCAAGAATAGAGGGGTCCTCGTGCTGTTTTTTTTTAATTATTTAAATAATTTAAAAAAAGATGTATCCCCCCAATTTTTGGCAACCAACCTTGCTAAAGCATACAGCTAGGGGCTGGTATTCTCAGGCTGGTAAGGGGCCATTGATAGACGTGAGTATGGTTTAATTTAAAATCTTTAAAGTACTTTGTGTCATTCTTTCAATTAAAGGACTTTATTCTGGCTGTTTGCTGATTTACAATATAACTACAGGATTAGTAATGGATAGGTGTCTTGATGTCACCGGCTTAATGTCACCAGACAATACAAAGGTGACATCAACCCCACAAATATGAACGCCACTTGCCACTGCTCCAAGACAAGTGGGAAAAGCCAGGCAAAACATCAGAATTGATGCATCTAATAGAAGCACCTTTTTTGGGTGGCTGCGGGCTGCTGTTTTTAGGCTGTGGGGGGGCCAATATCAATGACCCATTGCCATCCTGAGAATACCAGTGAGCACAGTTAGCACAGTGCATTCATAAGAAGTTCACCGGGGAAAGACGTGAGTATGGTTTAATTTAAAATCTTTAAAGTACTTTGTGTCATTCTTTCAATTAAAGGACTTTATTCTGGCTGTTTGCTGATTTACAATACAACTATAGGATTAGTAATGGATAGGTGTCTTGATGTCACCGGCTTAATGTCACCAGACAATACAAAGGTGACATCAACCCCACAAATATGAACGCCACTTGCCACTGCTACAAGGCAAGTGGGAAAAGCCAGGCAAAACATCAGAGCTGACGCATCTAATAGAAGCACCTTTTTTGGGTGGCTGCGGGCTGCTGTTTTTAGGCTGTGGGGGGCCAATATCAATGACCCATTGCCATCCTGAGAATACCAGCCCCCAGCTGTCTGCTTTAGCAAGGCTGGTTATCAAAAATGGAGAGGACCAGATGTCATTTTTTTAAATTATTTATTTAAATAATTAAAAAAACAGTGTAAACATAGATCCTCTCTATTCTTGATAACCAACCTTGCGATCACTGACAGCTGAGGGTTGCAGCCTCCAGGTGTCAGTTTTGCCTGGCTGGTTTTCAAAAATACAGGGGAACCCACGCCATTTTTTTTTAATTATTTATTTAGAGTGCAGGTGCTGGCTGATGAATACTGCCATTAGCTGCTCCTACTACCACTGTTATTAGCTGCAGCAGGCGTAGGCCAATGGGAGCAGTAGTCCCACAGTTGTTTTTTTTTTTTTCACCATGTTCACTAAATGCTAAAACTGACCTACAATTATGATTCTCCAGGTCATTACGAGTTCATAGACATCAAACATGTCTAGATTCTTTTTTATTTAAGTGGTGAAAAAAAATTCCAATGTTTGGTAAAAATAAAATGTGCCATTTTCGATACCCGTAGCGTCTTCATTTTTCATGATCTCGGGTTGTATGAGGGCTTATTTTTTGGATGCCGAGCTGATGTTTTTAAAGATACCATTTGGGTGCAGATACAATCTTTTGAATGCCTGTTATTGCATTTTAATGCAATGTTGCTGCAACCAAAAAAATGTAATTCTGAGATTTTGACTTTCTTTCTTGTTACACCATTCAGCGATCAGGTTAATCCTTTTTTTATAGATCGATCAGGTGATTCTGAACTTGGAGATACCAAATATGTGTATGTTTGATTTTTTTTTAATTTTATTTTGAATGGGGCGAAAGGTGGGTGATTTGAACTTTTATATGTGTTTATTTTTTTAATATTTTTTTTATAACATTTTTTTTTACTTTTGCCGTGCTTCATTAGTCTCCATGGAAGACTAGAAGCTGCTATAATCCAATCGCCTCTGCTACATATAGGTGATGATCAGATCACCTGTATGTAGCAGAATTGCTGACTTGCTATGAGCGCCAACCACCGGGCGGCGCTCATAGAAATCCGGCAGTGACAACCATAGAGGTCTGCTGGAGACCTCTGGTTGTCATGCCAACCCATCGATGACCCACGATCACGTGACGGGGGTCACCGATGGGCGAGGATTCCTGTGCGCTTGCTGGAAGCACGTGTTAAATGCTGCTGTCAGAGTTTGACAGCGGCATTTAACTAGTTAACAGTCGCGGGTGGATCGCTGCTGTTGGAGGCACATGTCAGCTGTTCAAAACATCTGACATGTGCCGGAAAAGATGTGGACTCAGTGCCGGATCCCACATCAAAGGGAGGGTGTCCGACATTGGCGTACTATTACGCTCAATGTCAGAAAGGGGTTAAACCAATAATTTTGGTAATGACATAAAATAAACAGAATGAGACAATGTGGTGATTAATTCATTAGAGAAACTTTATTGGAGCAAACGTTTGAAATTTATAAGCTGATAAAAATATGGTTCTGTATAATTATTTAAAAAGAAAATGACACATCTTTCTACTATAAAGTTGGGTTTATTATCTTATTTAATGTCTGTGGTGTTTGGCACATTCAATTAAAATATGTTATACACCAGACAGTTCTACAGTATATTAATATATAAATACACATAAGCTAAATGTCAAACAAAACAAAAACTGTCTCTTTCAACGTCTCCATACATATGAACGCTCAGCTTGACCAAACATTCTAGTCTACTCTATGCAGAAAGGGAAAAAAAAGAGAAACTGCGGCCAGACATCATTCACAACAGATAATCAATTTGTCCATCAAGATTATAAGGTTTAGGCAACCTTATTCTAATGTGTGTTGGGATTTTTAAGTCCTTGTCTGGATGCCATGATCACAGACATTTAAAATAGTGCCTGGGAAAGAACAGGACACCCACCTATGAATGCTAAGGCAGTTATGGAAGATTGTAGGATTACGTTGGGAGGAGGCATGATTGAATTAGATGCTGGAATATAGATAATCAGGAAGTGTATTGTGCCTTTGGCGTTGATAGATTGATGGTGTTTTGTGTTGGAATTAGGAGTAAAGCCTGTATATATAACCTGTGTACATACAAATCAATGGCACAAAGCATGGCCCCAAACTTAGTTCATAGTTTTGTCATAGGCTCCAAAATTAATATGCATCAATGTAATAATATCCTCTTTGTTACATCACAAACCACTTATGATCCCTCTCCCTTTGGTTCCCATACAGTAGTAACGTTTCTATATTTGCTCTCGTATTAAAGCAATGTCCCCTTTTGTGATCTCTATACAGTAATATCGATCTTTATGCCCTTCTAAAATATTAATGTCCCCTTCTGTGCTAGCTATATAGTATTAATGTCTCTCTTTGTGCTCCTATACAGTGGTAACATAACCTTTTTGTGTCCCACATTCAGTAGTATGTATCCCTTTGTGCACTCACATAGTAGTAAGGGGCACCTTTTGTGCCTCACTTACATTAATAGTGTTCACCTTTGTAGTAATGGAATCGTAACATGCCCCTTTTGCGGCCCTTATACAATATTAACACCCTACCTTTTGTGTCCCTCATGCAAAATAATGTTCTCCTTTTATGCATCTCACACAATAGTAATGCCCGCTTTGTATCCCTCATACAGTAGCAATGTCCCTCTTTCATGGTGAGTATCCTCTAAGTGTGCTTGCTCCTTATAGGCTTGTGACTAATGAGTAAGTGGAATGGTAGATGCATTTGAAAATTGGGATGGCCACCGGTGGGCCCCTCTACCAATCTGAGCCTGGCCATAGTCACACACCTGAGACTTTGATTGTTACACCCCTGCTCTATATCTTTCCTGTACTCTACTTCCATGGCATAGCTATACGGATTATAAATATAATTTATTTTTAACTTGGAGCTCAAACTACTGTTTACTGTACCTGGATAAAAGAACTTGTCATATATAATTTAACTATCCGAAAAATGGGGGGAACCAGTCTCAGTAAACGCTCTTCTACATAAATATATAACCCAAAAGAGAATAGGAATCAGGAGCGTATCAGATAAAATTACATTTTATTGCTCTCTGTCTCTCTCTCTCTCTATATATATATAAACAGTAGTGATGAGCGAGTATACTCGTTGCTAGGGTGGTCTCCGAGTATTTGGAAGTACTCGGAGATTTAGTTTCTGTCGCTGCAGCTGCTTGATTTGCGGCTGCTAGACAGCCTGAATATATGTGGGGATTGCACTTCCAAACATTCGGAGACCACCCGAGCATGCTCGGGAAAACCCGAACAACGAGCATACTCACTCATCACTATTAAACAGACAATTTTGAAAGGAATAAATCAAAGGGAGGTAGACGGTGACACCACAGTACCCCGTAAAACCAGGACTGGAAAAAAGATCAAGATAATTGTCAATCTTAAATAAAATAAACCTAGTCACAAATGACACATAATTCCTCAAACAGTGGACACAAATCGGGTCACAGTGGACACACAGCATGATCCTACGGAAAAATACACTGTTAATGCATCTTAAAAGCAGCAAAATGCGCAAAGTGGTTAATGCATCATTAAAGCAATAATGTTTGCCAGCGACTTCTCCTGTCCTGTCCCCTTGTCCCTCTCTAGCTGATTGTGTGTACATAGAGAGACTTTTCACTCAACCAGAATGTTGTTGGGAGAAGCTCCTCAAATTGTTTTCTCTGAAATCAGATCTTTCCAAACTGATTTATTTGCAAATTACATTTGCCTATATGTCATTGTTGCATCAGCAAGGCTCTTCGGCATCAGTGGTCCAAAAGCGTTTATTGGGAGTAGTATTGTCATTAAACGAGGGGTACCAACAATTTTTACCATGTGTGTATGAGGGTATCTAGACATGCCAGATCAAAAAGTAGTGTAGTAATCCGCCATTGTCAGCTTGATGGTTATAATGGACATTTGCTGGGAGGGGATGGAATCCATTTAAACTACATTGATTTGGACATATTTCTGTCTGGTCTACAAAATGCAATTGATAGACTTCTTTTTATTTTTACAGATAGGGGTCAGAGCTCAGTGTAGGTCTACACCCAGCTCCTGTGGCACTAATTGAAAGCCCTTATCCTAACCATTTAGGTCTACATGAGCACTAGTCAGGTCTATAAGGACATACCCATCATGGCTGCAATGGCATTAGCATGTGACATCCTGAATCTTCTAACATTTTTGTCAATATGTGAGTAAATATCCATGTTGGACAAGATTTTTCACTAAATGTTAAATAAAGCTTTTGCTTACTCCCATTTTACCCACACTAATTGTTTGTCTCTTATTGGGGCTTTCAACTATCCAGGAATCATTCCTGTTTCGGTCCTCGTAGTGTCAGGGTCAGGGATGCCATGCTGCATGAACTTAGAATCTATTAACTGTGGGGCAGTATACCCTTAAGGAGCTTTGCATGCACCTGGATTATTGGGGCAAGAAGCTGGATTTGTTTTAATTAGTGGACAATTCAAAGAAGAGGTGGGTTCATAACCCATGTTATATGAATGTTTGTAGCATCCGTCACGATCTCCACTTTGTTCCTGTCCGATATGTTAACTTGTGTAGGGGCTGTCAGTATATTTGGTTGTGCTGGGTCTGTGCTGCAATCATCCGTGTTAACTTTCCTTGATTAGTCTTTTAGTTAAGCATGCTAGCTACTTTACCCAGTGTAAATCGTACACTTGCTGCTGCCTGTGTAAGACTGATCCCTCTGTGCTTTGTGCATGACCCAGCTTGACTTGATTCTCTTCCCAGACTTAGACCCATTGCTTGTGACCTGACTTCTCTTGTGCCTGCTCCCTGTAAACTGTCTTGTCTTTTCTGGTTTTCATGACCTCGGCTTGTGTATTGGATTTCGTCTCTGACTTCCCCTTGTTGTACTGCGCCATTTCCTGGACCTGACCTCGAAATGTTTGACCTCCCGTTACTTATTCTGTAAGTAGTGTATATTTTTACTATTTGTTATTGTAGTCTTTCTCTCCACTTCTGGGACTAATATTTACTATAGTTACTCATGTCACAGCATCCCTTCCTCTTTGGATTTTTATCAGCATTAGGTACATAATGGTTTTATTTATAAGTATCCTTTATATGTCAATTTTTCTTTACATCTTGTTTATTTTCATTGTCACATCTGGCGAAATGGAAGGACCTTATCTCGGCTACAGGTTGCTATATATGAGCACCTGTCAGATCTACAAAAACATGCAGCTGCTTCAAGGGCTTGAACATGCAAGGCAATGGATCTTTTAATATTATCAACAATATGTTACAGAATGTCCTTGTTGGGCAAGGTTCTCCATTGAAGATTAAATAAAACTTTAGCTGACCTCCATTTTATCCACATCAAATTGTCCGTTAATGCTGCTCTCAACCAAGGAATCGTTCCTGTTCAGTCCCCGCAGTCATAAGCTGAATTTTAAACTTCACTCGATTGAATTGCGTTATCTTTACTTTTTAACATTTTCATGCTGACTAATTAACTTCAATATAGTTGCATATAGTTGATGCAGTTGGAAAAAACACAGGTCTATCAAGTCCATTCTATAAACTGACTGTGGATTCAGAGGGAAGTAAAATTCCCAATGAGATCGATGTTAATTGCTCCATATTAAGTAAACGGTATATTCCACATAAATTTTACAGACTGTCAAGAAAATGTGTTCAGTTTTTCCATGATTTTTTCTATAATTAAAATACTTTATATTTTAAAGGAATACTTTTTGCACAGTTGCTGGCTTTTTATTTAAGGATAAAAATAATTTTCAAATAAATATGGCAGTAAAATAAAAAAATTATAGACTGTAGCTCATTAAACCTGATTTTACTACATTATTTTAATTTATGACTGCTTAGCATGAGAGTTAGAGTAAACTGTAGCAGGTTAAAATCCAAAACGTCTCAAACGTTTAGAGTTTCACATTTTATTATTAATACAGTTGAGAAAGCACCAGCATATAAAGTGATATCATCAAAGAACTGCAAAGGTCTCTTACCACATGAGAAAGAATTCCTGGAAATGATACATGGTTGTTGGGAGAACTGAATCAGCTTATAGATCTTTAAACCTCAGATTATACATCTACAAAATAAGTGGTAAGAAGTAATGTATTTCTTTCCAGTAGTCTTGTCATGCCTAACAGGTTTTGTGACTGATTGAAAAACAAAGATACGACTTATCCTGAAGTCCATGAAGACTTATAGGGATTTACCATAGAGGGTCTACCCTTACACGGCAAGTCTGTAAAGAAAATACAAGTCACTCTAATCTTTCCATAGTACAGACCATGATTTTTGTAAAACACTTTAAAAAATATTGTTCATTTCATTATTCAAGCTAAAAGGTACAAAAAAGAAGCTTAGGTAAGCACAGAGGTGTATCTAAGTCTTCTGGCACCCAGGGCAAGAATTCAGTTTGGCAGCCCCCCATCCCAAGCACATATGCGACTTGCACAATTACAGTCACATGCCGACTAGTTGCTCTTCCTAATTCTCTAAATGTTCAATGAAGAACTGAAAAGCAGGATGAAAAGCTAGTTGCCACGTGACCGTAAGTATGAAAATCACATGAGTGAAGTGAGCATATGATGTTGGAACCTGTAATCAGAGCTGAATCTTGACAGTGAGTATATTGCACGCTGTTAAGATTTGCATGCTGCAGAACTTGATTTTATAATTAAAAGGTTCGTCCAGGTTTGAGATGAAAGTCTTCAGTCACTCTAGGTGACAGCAGACTTATAAATTCTCACAGCGCATGCACTGCACACTTTTAGGATTCCCCTTTGCACATGTATGTGATTTGTATACTTCAGGGCACATTCCGACTAGACTTGTCTGGACTCACTCAATTCATTTTCATTAAGTGATGCCACGCATGTCTAGTGAGCATGTGACTGCATGTACACAAATCGCCTGCACAAGAGAATCCTGACAGCATGCAGTGCGCACTGTGAGTATTCAGAAGCCTGCAGTCACATAGAATGACTGGAGACTCATCACAAACTTGGACAACCCCTTTAATGCTCCTAACAGAAATAAAAATATTAGAATTACTCAGTATCACAAAAACATTTACATCCAGGTACCTTTTAGATGATGTTGTCTCTGGAGTCGTTCTCTCTCTTTTCTTCTTCATCTTGTCCAGACACCATGATGAGTTTTCTCATTCACAGCTAGTCTCTGCAGACTTCCATCTTCTCTGGTTTTCTGCAGCACATCCCCACATGATTTCATTAACCCCTTAATGACCGCCGATACGCCTTTTAACGGCGGTCATTAAGGGTACTTAAACCACAGCGCCGTTAATTAACGGCGCTGTGGAAAAAGTGAATAGTGCCCCCAGAGGCGCATTTTCTCCGGGGTCTCGGCTGCCGGGGGTAGCCGAGACCCCAGAGAACATGAATCAGGTCGGTTTTTACCGACACCGATGTTGCGATCGCCGTTATTAACCCTATAACGGCGACCGCAACAAAAAAACAAACAATGTGCCATTTAATTTCTCTGTCCTCTGATGTCATCGGACATCAGAGGACAGAGAAAAGGGGTCCCCGGGACCCCCACTGTGGCCCCCGAACCTTCTTCATGGCCCCAGGGCCCTCCGGTGTCCCCCGGTGCCATGCTTCAAAATGGCGGGCACGAGTGGTGCGCCGCCGCGAGGTGACGGGGGGATGGGCGATTTTCTCTGGGGTCTCGGCTGCCTGGGGTAGCCGAGACCCCAGAGAACATAATAGGGGCCCCCCCAGTCACCACTCTTTTGCGATCGCCATATACTGGCGATCGCAAAAGAGAAATCACAGCCGCGATCCTGCCTGTAAATTTCTCTCCCCTCTGATGTGATCGCACATCAGAGGGGAGAGAAATAGTGTCCCGGGACCCCCGATCTCACCCCCCCCTGTACCTGCAGGGGTCCCGTGTCCTCCGATCCCCCCCCCTGTGCGGTCCGATCCTCCCCCTCGACTCCGGTCCTCCCCCTGTCCTCCGTTCAGCCGGTGTCTCCTTCCAGTAAAAAAAAAATGGCGGGCGCATGCGCAGTGCGCCCGCCGAATCTGCCTGGCGGCAAATTCAAAAGATCATTCATTCATTCTCTAAAAGTACATTTTGATCACTGTGATAAACTATCACAGTGATCAAAATAAAAAAACAATACATAAACCCCCCCCTATATCACCCCCTTGGTTAGGGACAAATAATAAAATAAAGAAATTTTATTTATTTTCATTTTTCCATTAGGGTTAGGGTTAGGGTTATAATTAGGGTTATAATTAGGGTTAGGGTTATAATTAGGGTTAGGGTTACTATTATAAGGCTGGGTTCATATTGCGTTATGGCAGTCCGTTAGACGGACTGCGTTACACCGCGGTATAACGCGGTGTAACCCAGTTCGTTAGCGCTGCCATTCACCCCCATTTGAGGGCGCATCGCGACGCATGCCGTAAAGCGGCATGCGTTTGCGACGTGCCGCCATTCAGTGACGGAGCCTCGGACGCGGCCTGCAGCGTCTGGGCTCCGTCACCGCTAGCGCAGATGAATCATCGCTGATTCCTCTGCGCTAGCAGGTATAGCATAACGCGATCGCGTTATGCTATACCGTTACCAGCCCGTCAACGCTATGTGTTGAATGGGCTGGTAAAACGCAATATGAACCCAGCCTTAGGGTTAGGTTATAATTAGGGTTAGGGCTGGAATTAGGGTTAGGGTTACAACTAGGGTTAGGGTTACAACTAGGGTTAGGGTTCCAATTAGGGTTAGAGTTAGAATTAGGGTTGGAATTAGGGTTGGTATTAGGGTTAGGGTTGAGATTAGGGTTAGGGGTGTGTTGAGGTTAGGGTTGGAGCTAGAATTGAGGGTTTACATTATTTAGGCACATGAGGGGGTCTCCAAAAATGCCGTGGCGTTCAAAAGTCAAATGGCGCTCCCTCCCTTCCGAGTCCTGCCGTGCGCCCAAACAGTGGTCCCCCCCACATATGGGGTATCAGCGTACTCAGGACAAATTGGACAACAACTTTTGTGGTCTAATTTCTCCTGTTACCCTTGGGAAAATAAAAAATTGGGGACTAAACGATCAGGTTTGTGGAAAAAATATGATTTTTTATTTTCACGCCCGGGCGTTATAAACTTCTGTGAAGCACTTGGGGGTTCAAAGTGCTCACCACACATCTAGATAAGTTCCTTAGGGGGTCTAGTTTCCAAAATGGGGTCACTTGTGGGGGGTTTCCACTGTTTAGACACATCAGGGCCTCTATAAACGCGACATGGCGTCCAGCCAATTCTGCGTTGAAAAAAGTCAAACGGTGCTCCTTCCCTTCCAAGCTCTGCCATGCACCCAAACAGTGGTTTACCCCCACATATGGGGTATCAGCGTACTCAGGACAAATTTTACAAAAACTTTTGGGGTCTTGTTACCCTTGGGAAAATAAAAATTGGGGTGAAAAGATCGTTTTTGTGGAAAAAATATGATTTTTTATTTTCACGGCTCTACGTTACAAACTTCTGTGAAGCACTTGTAGGTTCAAAGTGCTCACCACACATCTAGATAAGTTCCTTAAGGGAATAATGATCCTGGAGTTAACAAGAAAACCACCAGAAAAAGAAGCGATCCAAATATAAAAATATTTTTATTTATCAATATTAAAATCACATAGTAACACCATAAAAAACAGAGTGTCCCCAAACAAGGACGTCACCATATTAATATTCTGATTATGGGCCAGTAGTAAATACTATAATAGTATCCACAATCAATCACATAACAGTGTATATTATATTAAACTTATATAAGGTAGATACTACAATCAATAAACTCAGCATTTCAAAATAGGCCCAAATTAAAAAAAATATATATATTTAAGGTAAAAGCCAGGAATAATACGTATGAAGCCAAATATATTAATGAGAGCACTACCCAGGAGAGGGTTAAAGTTGCAAGAGAAACTCGCTAGGAAAAGGTATACATATAGTCATTCACATCAGTGTGCACAATATATTCAGCGAATGTCACATAGATATCTAGATAACAATGTCCGGTCAAGTGCTACCATGAATGGTACATAGTGTTACCAACAAACGATATGCTACAGATCATAAAAAAGGCAAAGTATATACCTGGCAATATACCCGTGGTGGTGTCCCGTCACCCCGACGCGCGTTTCGCCGTCAGCTTCTTCCGGGGGCGTGGTTTAGTGAGGAAAAAGGGGAGTATATAAAAGCCAGAATAGCCAATAGTAATGCTGCAGTCAATTAATGCCGTGACGTGGCAAAAGTATGACGCTTGGGAGGTGTGTCGACGCATACACGCTGATGCCACGGCCCTTGCTGTAATTAGACTGCCTGGATATCGCTCAGTGAATCGTAAGCTCAAGGCAAAGCGATCACGTATAGAGCACACCCAGGAGTCTGCCAGGGTTCAGGGAAAACAACGTATGCGTACCGCAACCAAGCGTACACGCTTTGCCTTGAGCTTACGATTCACTGAGCGATATCCAGGCAGTCTAATTACAGCAAGGGCCGTGGCATCAGCGTGTATGCGTCGACACACCTCCCAAGCGTCATACTTTTGCCACGTCACGGCATTAATTGACTGCAGCATTACTATTGGCTATTCTGGCTTTTATATACTCCCCTTTTTCCTCACTAAACCACCCCCCGGAAGAAGCTGACGGCGAAACGCGCGTCGGGGTGACGGGACACCACCACGGGTATATTGCCAGGTATATACTTTGCCTTTTTTATGATCTGTAGCATATCGTTTGTTGGTAACACTATGTACCATTCATGGTAGCACTTGACCGGACATTGTTATCTAGATATCTATGTGACATTCGCTGAATATATTGTGCACACTGATGTGAATGACTATATGTATACCTTTTCCTAGCGAGTTTCTCTTGCAACTTTAACCCTCTCCTGGGTAGTGCTCTCATTAATATATTTGGCTTCATACGTATTATTCCTGGCTTTTACCTTAAATATATATTTTTTTTTAATTTGGGCCTATTTTGAAATGCTGAGTTTATTGATTGTAGTATCTACCTTATATAAGTTTAATATAATATACACTGTTATGTGATTGATTGTGGATACTATTATAGTATTTACTACTGGCCCATAATCAGAATATTAATATGGTGACGTCCTTGTTTGGGGACACTCTGTTTTTTATGGTGTTACTATGTGATTTTAATATTGATAAATAAAAATATTTTTATATTTGGATCGCTTCTTTTTCTGGTGGTTTTCTTGTTAACTCCAGGATCATTATTCATTTACTTTGAAGTGCCTATTGACTAGTTTTTTGGACAATTTTTTGATTAATTAAGTTCCTTAAGGGGTCTAGTTTCCAAAATGGGGTCACTTGTGGGGGTTTCCACTGTTTAGGCACATCAGGGGCTCTCTAAACGCGACATGGCGTCCAGCCAATTCTGCATTGAAAAAGTCAAACGGCGCTCCTTCCCTTGCGACCTCTGCCGTGCGCCCAAAAAGTGGTTTACCCCCACATATGGGGTATCGGCGTATTCAAGAGAAATTGCACAACAAATTTTGTGGTTCATTTTTTCTTTTAACACTTGTGAAAATAAAAAAAATTGGTTCCGAAGTAAAGCTTTTGCAAAAAAAGTTAAATGTTAATTTTTTCCTTCCACATTGCTTCAGTTCCTGTGAAGCTCGTAAAGGGTTAATAAACTTCTTGAATGTGGTTTTGAGCACCATGAGGGGTGCAGTTTTTAGAATGGTGTCCATTTTGGGTATTTTCTATCATATAGACCCCTCAAAGTGACTTCAAATGTGATGTGGTCCCTAAAAAAAAATGGTGTTGTAAAAATGAGAAATTGCTGGCAACTTTTAACCCTTATAACTTCGTAACAAAAAAAAATTTTGTTCCCAAAATTGTGCTGATGTAAAGTAGACATGTGGGAAATGTTATTTATTAAGAAATTTGTGTGACATACAGTACAGACCAAAAGTTTGGACACACCTTCTCATTCAAAGATTTTTCTGTATTTTAATGACTATGAAAATTGTAGAATCACATTGAAGGCATCAAAACTATGAATTAACACATGTGGAATTATACATTACACTTTACAAAAAAGTGTGAAACAACTGAAAATATGTCTTATATTCTAGGTTCTTCAAAGTAGCCACCTTTTGCATTGATTACTGCTTTGCACGCAGAAAAGGTGAACGGATGGACTCTACATGCCTGGTTCCCACCGTGAAGCATGGAGGAGGTGGTGTGATGGTGTGGGGGTGCTTTGCTGGTGACACTGTTGGGGATTATTCAAAATTGAAGCGGTGAGCAGTCCAGCTCACCCCAAACCATCTCGATTGGGTTCAGGTCTGGTGACTGTGGAGGCCAGGTCATCTGGCGAAACACCCCAACACTCTCCTTCTTGGTCAAATAGCCCTTACACAGCCTGGAGGTGTGTTTGGGGTCATTGTCCTGTTGAAAAATAAATGATGGTCCAACTAAACGCAAACCGGATGGAATAGCATGCTGCTGCAAGATGCTGTGGTGGCCATGCTGGTTCAGTATGCCTTCAATTTTGAATAAATCCCCAACAGTGTCACCAGCAAAGCACCCCCACACCATCACACCACCTCCTCCATGCTTCATGGTGGGAACCAGGCATGTAGAGTCCATCCGTTCACCTTTTCAGCGTGCAAAGCAGTAATCAAAGCAAAAGGTGGCTACTTTGAAGAAACTAGAATATAAGACATATTTTCAGTTGTTTCACACTTTTTTGTAAAGTGTAATGTATAATTCCACATGTGTTAATTCATAGTTTTGATGCCTTCAGTGTGATTCTACAATTTTCATAGCCATGAAAATACAGAAAATTCTTTGAATGAGAAGGTGTGTCCAAACTTTTGGACTGTACTGTATCTCTCTGATTTCAGGGCATAAAAGTTGAAAATTTGAAAATTGCTAAATTTTCAAAATTTTCGCCATGTTTCCGTTTTTTTCATAAATAAGCGCAAGTCAGATAATTTTTTTTTTACCACTAACGTGAAGTACAATATGTCACGAAAAAACAATCTCAGAATCAGCTGGATTCGTTAAAGCGTTCCAGAGTTATAACCTCATAAAGTGACAGTGGTCAGAATTGTAAAAATTGGCCCGGTCATTAAGCTGCAAAATGGCTCTGTCACTAAGGGGTTAAAGATAGCAGTGTCATTATTATGCTCCTGAATAAAAATATCTGCCCTGCGCTGTGACCCTGAATAAATAATTGACCCTCACTATATTCACTGCACAATATATTCCCCCCACACTGTCCCTCTTTTAGTACATGCTCTCCACTCTGCCCCCTCCTTTCCATACTGGGCCTCCTCTTCACACTGTGTCCCCCTATAGGGCCCAGTCTCTATACTGTGCCCCCTCACCACACTCTCCCTCCTTGGCTTACTATCCCTTCCTGATGTACCCTTGCACTGTCCCCCCATGCTAACCCCCACACACACTACCCAGTCTTTATTCTGTGCTCACTAACACTTTTCTCCCCCATACTGTTTTCTTGCACTATTCCCCTCATTAGTCTCCTGTCTTGTTACCCCCTCCCTCTTAATACATTTACCCTCTCACTTTCCATACTACCGCTTCACACATCCCCCCTACTCCCCATATTGTGACCGCACCCATGCCATCACCCTCGCTCCTCATACTGTGGTCCACACCCATCAACCCCACGTACCATACTGTGTCTGTACCTACTGTGTCTTTTTGCTCCGCAAACTTGTGTCCTCAAATATTCCCCATTTCATTAAATCTCCTCCAGCCCCATTACACCAAATCTACCCCACACACAGTAAATCTGCCTCAGCCCCATTACACTAAATCTCCCCCAGCCCCGTTAGACCAAATCTCACCCACACAGTAAATAACACCCCACATTATATCTCTCCCAGCCCTGTTACACGAAATCTCCCCTAAGAGTAAATCTCCCCTAACCCATTACACTAAATCTCACCCACAGTAAATACCATCCCAGACAGTAAATCTCCCCAGCCCCATTACATTACATCTCACCCACACCGTAAATCTCCCCCAGTCCCGTTACACTAAATTTCCCCTCTGCTCACAGTAAATTTCCCTCCTATAGTAAATCTTCCTAGTCTCGCTACACTAAATCTCCCCTATACAGTAAATATCCCCACAAAGGAAATACCCACCTCACAGTAAATCTCCCCCCAGCCCCATTACAATAAATCTCCCCACTTAGTAAATCTCCCCAGCCCGTTACACTAAATCTCCACCATTCAGTAAATATCCCACACACAGAGTATACATCCTCTCACACAGAGTATATACTCCCAGACACACAGTATATTCACCATCACACAGGGTATATACCCCCCACACAGAAAATTTCCCCATTCCCCCCATTACAATTAATCTTTGGCATCTTCAGCTCTAGTGTGGAGCACTTACCACCGATGCTCTTTGCGCTTCTGGGAGCCAGCAAGTGATGTCAGCACCGTGATCACATGACCTGATGACGCTGCTGGGGTCGCTCTGACCACAGAGCTTCAATTGTTCTTGCATATGAAAGATGCGAGTACAATTGATCACTGGATTCTGGGAGCCAGTGCGCTGCATGTTCTGTGAGCTGGCTGTCAGCTTGACAGACTGCTCAAAGAACGGCCGACTCCCAGTCCGGTGTGGAAAAATGCTGCCGCCGCCGAGGGACACACTTCAGACCGCCACATTAGGCGGCCCAACTGCGCCCCCCTGCCGGCTGCGCCCAGGGCACATGCCCCAGTTGTCCCCCCTAGATACACCTCTGGATAGCATATAAATGCCATCTTTATTTCTCCAAACTTTGCATGAATCAACAGTACAGGTGAATTTAAGAAACTTTTTTATAGGAAGAGAGAGGAGTATTCTTCTCAGTGGGTTATGGGCAGGCACATGAAAATTTGAGTTTCAGCTTCAAGAAACTGTTTTACTTCACCGCCGTGCTGGATGCACAGTCACACTGTCAGTACTGCTGGATATTGTCTTACAATATTGGAATCCAATTGGAATTCATCTCTTGTATGTGCTGTGAATAGGAGACATCAGAGTAACTAATCTACACACAATCTCAGAGGGAACTCATAATAATTAACGATAGAGCCTACAGAGTAAAAATAGTGAAAATGAAAACTAAATAATGGCTAGAAATAATGTTATCCCTCATGAACACACATTAAAACTTCTTACAACTTACGTTAAACAACAGAGATTGTAGTGGTTTGCATCTCCAATATAAATCTTGGCATGTTTGTATACTTCCTGTAGCTTACATGGCCCCGACCTACACTGTGGATACAATACTTGGGCAATTTGTATTTTATTAGATTGTTACTCTGTACCATTTGATTTGATTGTCTGTACATACACCCTCAAAAATGTAAAGTGGTAGAAAATATGTATTACGTATATGCTAGAGGATTGAGTCCTACTTGAATTTCCATAAATTTGCAGGTTAACGCAAATTCCATCATTTCGAGATTCAATTCACAGTTCACATAAAAAATTTGGCACCACTTCCCACACTGCTGAAGCTTTTTGAGAGCAGGATAACATCATTTTGTGTGGCCCTTCAGGTCTCCCTATAATACCTTAGAGCTATGACATCTTTCGAACTATCATACATTCTATAGTGGTGGTCAATACATTGGACATCACAGATGAGTGGTTTCAAGTGGAGCAAATTTTGTATGGCAGAATTGTTTTTCATACCAGGAAACACTGGATAAGGCCCTTGTCACACTTGTGAGTGTGATGCAAGTTTCTTGCATCAACACCTGGCACTGCTACCGGCACTAGGACCAGAGCGTGTGGCTGCATGTATTTCTGTGCAACCGCATGCTCCGGTCTGAGTGCCGGCGGCAGTGACGGGTGTTGATGCGAAAAACTTGCATCACACTCGCAAGTGTGACAACGGCCTAAGTCTCTATCTCTTATGATCAGCAGGGTCATATCTCTATGTCTCCTGTAAATTCTTATGGTCAGCAATAATCTTTCTTGCTTCTGTCCTCCCTGACTATTTTATGAGTAATTATAAGCTTGGTGTCAAATTTATTTGCTGTGAAACAAATTTTGGTGGGAAATTCAGCAAAGTCGGAGAATTCGAATTTCAAAAGATCCTCTCATCTCTAATGTGGACATTACCATCCATTCCATCACATATTGACTACTATCAACTATTATCTTCAATATCAAGTACTATATGGTCCACAGTATACAAACAACATCCTCTTCTGCAAACTTCTGTTAGATAACGTGGGGTTTTATATGCTATTATGGTGATGATACATTGTGTATTATAATGATTTTCAATGAGATGGGAACCTTTAGGGCCATTGTTTTAATTTTACTTAAATGCAAGTCTTTTTGTAAACAAAATGTGGACAACTTGACTTCTACTGCCTCTACACTGTGTTCCAAATTATTATGCAAATAATATTTTCTCAGATTTTCCCAAATTACCTGTATGAATTGCAGTCATTGTAATTTTCCAGTCAAATAACTATTAGAGTACAATTGAAAGGTTTTTGTACAAACTGCCTATGATAACAGTATATTTTTTTTAAAAAATAAAACACTCAACTGCACTCAAAATGCATGCTCCAAATTATTATGCACAGCAGAGTTTTCAACCTTTTCATTTTAGTAAAGAACAAAAAAATGGTAATTTTATAATTATAAGCATTAGCAGGTTCTTACAAACTGAAATCAAACAGTTTTCAACTCAAAACTTTATTCTAGGTGATGATACATTTGCACATAGGACCCCTTGTTTGAAAGGAGCTTCTGAACTCTCGTCCATTGAATTTGTCAGGTTTTGGATGGTTTCTGCTTCAATTGTTTTGCATGAGGACAGAATACCCTCCCAGAGCTGTTGCTTAGATGTGAACTGCCTCCCGCCATCATAGACACTCCTTTTGATGATGCTCCAGAGGTTCTCAATGGGGTTGAGGTCAGGGGAGCATGGGGGCCACACCATAAGTTTGTCCCCTTTTATGCCCATAGCAGCCAGAGATGCAGATGTGTTATGTGCAGCATGAGACGGTGCATTATCATGCATGAAAATGATCTTGCTGCGGAATGCACGGTTCTTCTTCTTGAACCATGGCAGGAAGTGCTGTTTGAGAAACTCAACATACACTATGGAGTTCATCTTTACCCCTTCAGGGATCCTACAGGGGCCGAAAATCTCTCTCCCCATGATTCCAGCCCAAAACATTACTCCACCTCCTCCTTGTTGGCGCCGTAGCTGTGTTTGCATGGGGTGTCCATCAACCAGCCATCCTCCACTCCATCCATCTGGACCATCGAGCGTTGCATGGCACTCATCGGTGAACAAAACAGTTTTGAGGTCAGTCTTCATGTATTGTTTGGCCCACTGGAGCTGTTTCTGCTTGTGTGCAGTGGATAGAGGAGGTCGACAGGATGGCTTACGCACAGCTGCAAACCTCTGAAGGATCCTGCATCTTGTTGTTCGGGGGACGTTGGAGGCACCAGCAGCTTCCAAAACTTGTCTGCTGCTATGACAAGGCTTTTTTTGCCGCTGCTCTTTTAACCTGATGTAATTGCCTGTAGGAAAGAGTCCTCAATTTTCCCTTATCAGCACACACACGTGTGTACTGTGAATCAGCTACATACTTCTTGATTGTGCGATGATCACGACGAAGTGTCTTGGCAATGTTGATTGTAGTCATGCCTTGACCTAAACACTCCACAATTTGTTGCTTCTCAGCAGCCGACACATCCTTTTTCTTTCCCATTTTGGCAGAAAATGTAAGCTGCTTAATAATGTGGGACAGCCTTCTTAAGTAGTCTTGCCTTTCATTGGACACACCTGCCAAACTAATTAGCACAGGTGTCTGCAATTGCTTACAGTGATATAAAGAGCCCTGACACACATCACCATCAATGAGTTTAACTGACAAACAAAAAAATTCTTACCTTATCACTCCTAAACAATTTTTGCATAATAATTTGGAACACAGTGTATATATCATAGTTCATAGCAGACTGCACAATGAGTTAATAGTCAAATGTGTCAGTGGCTGTAATACTTTTAACCCTTATCTATATTCTCCTACACTTTTCTAAGCTGATCTAGGACTATGTAAATGTTTACGTTTATACTGCATATAAATAAGCTTAGAAGGCAATTCAAGAGAAGTGAAATACGAGTTACAGACCATGCCGATAAACTAGTTCACTCACAGACTTCACTTCTTAAGAAATCTGTCATGTATTTTATGAACATTTTAAAAAAAAATCCTTTTGTGAAAACTGTATATTTTTTTAATATTCCTTTTATTAGATTTTTTAAAAACAAACCTATAAGCAAATTACTATATTGCAGATTTTAAATTACAAAATATATAAAAAATATAAACATAACTCATCTTCTGCACTTCTGAGAGTGCCAAAAAGCACAAGGTGTTAAGTGCTCAGAGACATGGCCAACATAAAGAGGGCTGAAGCCCGACCATCACTAAACAAGACACAGAAGTATAAGGAGTTCAGTGCTAAGAGACATGATCAAGGTAAGGAAAGCTGAAACCCAACCAACACTGAGCAAGACACATACAGTAACTTGAAATGTCAAGTCTGGACCAAGAAACATCTGAAGCAGATTTTTCAAAGGTTTTATGGACTGATGAGAAGAAATTGACTCTTGATGAACCCAATGGATGGATCCATGGCCAGATCAGTTATGGAAACTCAGATGCCAGCAAGGTGGAGGTGGGGTACTGCTATGGGCTAGTATTATTAAAGATGCACCAGCTGGATCTTTCCGTGATTGAAGGCAGACTCAAAATCAACTCCCAAACTTACGGTTAGGGTTGGCGGATTGCACTAAATAAAATAAATAATAAAGTGCAATCGCAACCCGGGGTCCACAGTGCAGAGATGAATTACTGCTGCTAGTGTGAACAATGACGGAAGGAAGCAGTGAGCATTCACCTTACACGCACTGTGTTAACGCCACACAGTGGGATAAGAGCACTGAATACCAAGCTCTGTTAACTTCACAAAGAGGTAGTGCAAAAGGGTTGAGCTTGCTCTGTAATTGAATGGTGCTAACCACACACATGAACAAAACAGATGCTAACTTGCTAAGTCAAGTGAAAAAAAAAAAGACAGGTACAAAACCCTGGTAATTGAACAGAGTGATAGAGTATCCACTCGCACACATCAAGACAGAATGATACTTATGCACCCACGTGCGCTGCTGAAAGCCTTTCAAACCCAAAGCTCCACCCCAAACACTCACGCCCTGCCAGTCTGAAGCTGCCACATCACCAGATTGTCCGACCACTAATGAGATCACGCCACATCACGGACATGCTCTGTAAGATGATCTCTGGACTTAGACTCCAGAGCGCAAGGCTGCACTTGTATATCACTGGTTATCAGACTTGGCTGGAAAGCCAGCAGTAACTAGCATATACCATGAGTCTGAGCAAGATGCTGGGACCGACGCATGTGCTGAGCAGCAATCGGCCAGAATTGAATGGGAGACCGCAGGGCCAGATCATACTTGGGATCTATCCGGCACTGCTGGAGATTCCCGGCTCCTAACTGCCAGTTTTTAGAAGACAGTTTCTTAAGCAGTGGTACAGGAAAAAGTCTGCATCCTTCAAGAATACCATGATTTTTTGTAGGACAATGCTCCATCACCTACATTGAAGTCACCACTGCTCGGCTGCCAGCAAAGGCATTAAAGATGAAAGAATAATGACATGGCCCCTTCCTCACCTAAGATAAACCCTATTGAGAACTTGAGGGCCCTTCACAAATGTGAGATTTACGGTGAAGGAAAACAGTCACCTCTCTTGGTATTGCCTAAAAAAGTGATCGTCAACAGATTAATTAACTGACCGACTACATGGACGGAAGGCTTATTGCTGTTACTGAAAAGAGAGGTCACTATACTGATCACTTATATATACACTGCTCGAAAAAATAAAGGGAACACTTAAACAACAGAATATAACTCCAAGTAAATCAAACTTCTGTGAAATCAAACTGTCCACTTAGGAAGCAACACTGATTGACAATTAATTTCACATGTTGTGCAAATGGAATAGACAACAGATGGAAATTATTGGCAATTATCAAGACACACTCAATAAAGGAGTGGTTCTGCAGGTGGGGACCACACACCACATCTCAGTACCAATGCTTTCTGGCTGATGTTTTGGTCACTTTTGAAAGTTGGTTGTGCTTTCACACTCGTGGTAGCATGAGATGGACTCTATAACTCACAAGTGGCTCAGGTAGTGCAGCTCATCCAGAATGGCACATCAATGCGAGCTGTTGCAAGAAGGTTTGCTGTGTCTGGCAGCATAGTATCCAGAGGCTGGAGGCGCTACCAGGAGACAGGCCAGTACACCAGGAGACGTGGAGGGGACCATAGGAGGGCAACAACTCAGCAGCAGGACCGCTAACTCCGCCTTTGTGCAAGGAGGAACAGGAGGAGCACTACCAGAGCCCTGCAAAATGACCTCCAGCAGGCCACAAATGTGCATGTGTCTGCACAAACAGTTAGAAACCTACTCAATTAGGATGGTCTGAGTGCCCGACGTCCACAGATGAAGGTTGTGCTCACAGCCCAACACCGTGCAGGACACTTGGCATTTGCCACAGAACACCAGGTTTGGCAAATTCGCCACTGGTGCTCTGTGCTCTTCACAAATGAAAGCAGGTTCACACTGAGCACATGTGACAGACGTGACAGAGTCTGGAGAAGCTGTGAAAAGTGATCTGCTACCTGCAACATCCTTCAGCATGACCGGTTTGCCAGTGGGTCAGTAATGGTGTGGGGTGGTATTTATGTGGAGAGTCGCACAGCCTTCCATGTGCTTGCCAGAGGTAGCCTGACTGCCATTAGGTACCGAGATGAGATCCTCAGACCCCTTGTGAGACCATATGCTGGTGCGGTTGGACCTGGGTTCCTCATAATGCAGGACAATGCCAGACCTCATGTGGCTGGAGTGTGTCAGCAGTTCATGCAAGATGAAGGCATTAAAGCTATGGACTGACCCGCCCGTTCCCCAGACCGGAATCGATTGAGCACATCTGGGACATCATGTCTCGCTCCATCCACCAACGTCACGTTGCACCGCAGACTGTCCAGGAGTTGGCGGATGCTTTAGTCCAGGTCTTGGAGGAGATCCCCCAGAACCCATCCGCCGCCTCATCAGGAGCATGCCCGGGAGATGTAGGGAGGTCATACAGGCACGTAGAGACCACACACACTACTGAGCATCAATTTGACTTGTTTTAAGGAAATTACATTCCAATTTAATTTTGTGAGTGACTCCAAATCCTGGCCTCCATTGGTTAATTAATTTGATTTCCATTGATGATTTTTGTGTGATTTTGTTGTCAGCACATTCAACTTTGTACAGAACAAAGTATTCAATGAGAATATTTCATTAATTCAGATCTAGGATGTTATTTGAGTGTACCCTTTATTTTTTGAGCAATGCATATTTTTTTAAATGTAAAAATGTATTTTTGTACTTTTCAGTTGTTTGGTTATTATTTTCACTTTAACAGAAAAAGCAAACACCTGAGATGGGAAAATTTATGTTTTTCATTTAGTTGCAGAATAATTCTGCACACTAATAGTTGCCCAAAAATTCTGAACACATAGATATTCTCATATTAATCCTCACTTTCACATTCTGAAATATTCAGGTTTCAGTTTTTAGAACCTTTTAGATTGACTGATAGCACTGAAGTTGTTTAATTATGAATAATTTTTAATAAATTAATCATGAAAAAGTTTATTCTCAGGCTGATGTCTTAGATTATGCACAAAAGTAACAACAGTAGCTGCAACTGCTGCAATTCTAAACCAGAGATGTACAGAGATGAATGTTAGATGATGGTGGCTGACAAACACTGACTGCCGAGGAAGGGAGGAATTACTTACATCAGAGCTGGGCTACAAGGAGAGAGACAAAACAAACTTCTAAAAGGCAAACTGATTCCATAGCTGTAAAACAACATCAATACAACGATAATACAATAGTGTAGTATTCCCAAGTAATGGGACATGACAGTACATGTACTGTCATAATTGTACTTTACTGAGGAATATGCCATCACTATACAAATAAAAAATACTAATATTATATACTAATACTGTTAGGGTCTGCAGAACGCACCAAATATATGATGTAGAGAGGTGCGTTCGTAGCCTGGGGTCCACCGTGCAGGCGGAGCCTGCTGCTAGTAAAATGGCGCAAGAAGCGAACTCTGTTATCCCGTAGAGTCGCCAAAATAAACGCCGTAACGCGCTGTGGCAATATGTGCGAACTCTGTTATTCCACAGAGCCGCTAGAAGGAGTGCCGCAGCGCTATATGGCGATGTGTGCGAACTCACTAAACACAACTGAGTCGCAAATAAAGACGCTAGGGCGCTGTCTAGCGTTGAAAGCGAACCCTGTTACGTCACAGAGCCGCTGAGAAAAACTTCTGTGTCTTGTCAGGCACCCAGGTACACAGTTAAGTGCTAAGCGAACATAGAACGTGATCATGCGCTAATGTCCTCGCGGAAGTCACCTGCAATCTATGGCGTCTGAACGCCAGGCCCTGAATATGGCAATCAAACTCCTCATCGGTTATGCCGGTAATCTAGGGCATCTAGGACACGACCCTGACAGCTAGCATACCAAACTCCTCACCGATTAAGTCGGTATTCTAGGGGCTTATTTCAGCCGGGCCCTAACCACACATACGCATGACCACACTGGCGCTAAGCATACAACGATTGATATTAGCGATGGCGGCCCAGCCATGCCACCCTTTTATAGTAACAGCTACAGGACCTGCCAGAAACAAGGACCAATGAGAAACTGTTCCAAAACACATGTAGTTTCAGGACCTTCCTGGCGGACCAATAGGAGCTGCTGCAGTACCTGAACATGTGACCCCTGATCTCCAATGAGAGATCTTACCCTGGGCATGCTCAGAAGGGGAAACGCAGGACTTCGTCCCAAAGACGTCTGCTCCAGCACTGGCTATAATAGCAGATCCAGGAGAGCAGCAGCAAGTCTCTGCACAGTATGGAATGGGCAAGACGCTGGAACCGACGTCTCTGCTGAGCAGGCTCCACTGCGGCCGGAGATGAATGGGGGACCGCAGCAGGACTGGTTTGAGACTCCCCTTGTGCAGCAGCGGGAACTCGAACCCTAACAAATACGATAAGCATTTTGCCATTCCTTAATAATAATATTGTGAGCTTGACTATCATTCCTATTACTAAAACTATTAGGTTCCTGCCCACGTATGATATTCAAAGTCTTGAGTATTTTATTTTAAAAGACCATAAAGGCCAAGAGCCTCTTGACCTGAACTCAGCATCTTCATAGACGTATATAACACTGATAAACCTGAATTCATCATTTCAGGAATCTTCACACTAAACCTGAATTCATCATTTCAGGAATTTTCACACTAAACCTGAAATTCATCATTTCAGGAATCTTCACACTAAACCTGAATTCATCATTTCAGGAATCTTCACACGTGCCTCTGCAGTCGAGTTGATGCTATCTGAGGAAGTTTCTTGGTGTGCATACTGGTTCAATACAGACCTCTATGGAAACGCTGTTTGAAGAGTCCCACACTTGCAGCCTAGTTTTGGAGTAAAAAAGAAAGCAACAAACAGTTTTTTTGCATAGATCATCACATTCCTGAAAATATTTGACTTTTTTCTGTCATGTATTAATGCACTGTTAAAATATTTGCAATCTGAAAACTTTGCAATATAAAAATCCTGTGATACCTTTAATGATCCATAGTCTTTTTCTCTGTGAATTTTAAAATCTATGTTTTGTTTTATTGGCACTTATCCCACTGAAACTACCTGTATTTTCCTTCTGATATGTTCCTCCTTTCAGCAAAAAATACTTTAAAATATTCTCCTCTAAGCATTTTAGCTGTTTGTTCTCAGGAGATTTTCTAATGAGAATTTCACAATACCTCCTGAATCTTAATAAATGCTAATAGGATCAGGCTAGGATTTATTATTGTTTTTAATTAATCACATTTTCGTAAGACCTGTCTGATATGGCAGATTGCCAACTTAGTGAAAAATAAACATGGTTAAACCCCCCGAAAGTACAGCATACTATGTGTAGTAGCTTGTATTTCTAGTAGTATTAAGCCTGTAGAGCAACAGCTGATTTTGGTGAAAAATTCATCAAAATTCACATCACATGTGACAAATGCAGATTTTGAAGTTTGTTTGTTGCATACGAAGTTTGCAGAGGAATGTTTTTTTGACAGATGGGCTCAACCTTCTGGTTTATATTGGTTAAATGCAGGAGTGTAAATATGTGGGGTAGATTGATAGAGATTGCACTGATGCACCAGTATTATGAATGCCACATGGTAGAGAGAAAGCACAGTTATTGATCCCATACCACTTGAATTCACTTGAATTGTAATTTTGAAAATTTTTGGAACATTTTTGGTTATGTGAAATTTTTGAAAACTTAGCCCAACAGCTAATATGTCTGTATACTGACAATACAAATGATATTGTACCATATATTTGGCTTTGGCTAAACAAGTTGATAATTGGAAGTCATCGACCTGATAGCTTACTGGTAAACGAGCCATGTTTAAGCATGTTGCTTAAAAGGCAACTAAACTTTTCTTTATTCAATTATTGTCTAGTCATTGCAAGGTTATGATTTTTATAACGTACTTCGTTACCTTGGATTCTGCTTCCTTGTCTGCCAAACAGTATGCTATTGTGCAGTTTTAATGCCCAGGTTATGTTCCTTTAGAATCTCCTTTTAATAACTGATAATCAAGGTTTGTACAGCACAGAATATGCAAGAAATGAGAAAAGTAAAAGACTTTCCTTCTGTGAGCCTCTCTGATCCCCATTCCCATACTGAGATAGTGGAATTCCCATATTATTGACTGAACATAGTACATTGCTCTTCCTGAACAACAGTTGAAAGGACCTTCTAAAGGAGCATAAGCTGGGCATTGAAACAGCACTGCAACATAGTGTCTGAAAAAGAAGGAAGGAAAATAAGGAAATTAAAATGGTTGTCCTCTACTTTAAGATTGATAGGACACCCTTAGGAGAGGTCATCCATGTCTGATGGGGGTTGCAACACCTGTCACCCTGCAGATCAGCTGTTCTGGGTGTTGGTGGTGAATTACATATATGTCCCCTGTTGACTATTGAAATAGGGCAACAGGGCAGTTCTGGCCACCGCTGAATCGAGAATAGCTGATCTGCAGGGGTGTCGAACCACCACCGATCGGACATTGATGACCTACTAGAAGGCAAGAAGTCAATGTTAAGGTTGTGAACAAAAATTCATAACTTCATAGTGTTTTTAGTTATGCGTTAAGCAATATGCTTTTCTTGCAAGTAGGGTATCAGGTCATTTGCTTCCAAATATCGGCTTGTTTAGCGGGGCAAAAATCAAGATACAGTACCGTCCATACTGCTGGAGAAAGCACATTTAGCTATTGGATAGGTACATTGTAGAAAAAGTGCTAACTTTGCACTGCCTGAAGGATAATTAAAAGGAAAAAAATGTAGTTACTCTTTAAATGCTTAGATTGCATGAAATAAATAACCACCAATCCTCCACTGCTGTGAATTTTGTAAAAATAGTTTACTCCACATGCAATAGATTCAAGCTGACAGTAGCCCACCTTACCTTGTGGCCCTAGTACAAATGCACCTAGTGCACATAAAAGATATCTGCCGCTGATCTGAGATGACCAATGAGCAGATCATTGCCAACTACCTGTGGTTTATGTAGAAGAAAGTGAGCTCATAGTAAAATTCTAAGTGGGATGCCTCTTTATGATGTTGGGTTTTAACACCGATGACAGAAGGTCTAGGAGTCTGTTTGCACCTCCATGCCTTTTCTTTGACGCTTAGGCCAATCCACCACTTTGTGCTTGCTGACAATGCATTACCTCCAGAGAGTGGAGGATTGCACATATTCTTGCAAACCAATAGCAAAGAGGAGGGAACTAACCAGGTATGACTGCCTGGCCTGCCTTTATGCTATGTACCCCCCTGTTCATAAAGCTGTAGTCATGCATAGTTGTACATTCTGCAAGTTGCCATTATGTAATAGCCCTTCATACTTAGGCCAGTTCTAGAATTCACTCCTGATCATTGTATTATAAAGAAAACATAACTCCTGAAAAAAAAATATAGTGTACATTTATAGAAATTGCTATAAGTGCTTATATATATACTGTATACATGTATTGTATAGTTTTTCTTGTTGCAAATTAAAATAGAAATTGCATTATACTCTCAACCTCTAGTCGAATTTGATTGACCTACACTAATACAAGTAAATGCCTGTAAGTAAAAAAAATCATTTAATTAGTATAGATGTATTAGATTTATGCTAGCTGTTACATCATCATCTTTAACCTGTCTAATCAACAATAATTTCATAACTATTTGCATGTTCTTATAGACAGATGTCTTGTTTTAATCATTAAGTCCGACTCTTTAAAATGAAACTCCGACATAAAATGATAATGTAACCTAATGATCGTGGGAATGTTATGATGAAACCCTTTAGGCTTATTCCTTTAATTTTGTGTATTAGAAGAAAATAGAACACAATATGTATACAATGACTTGATATTAGCATTCATGTAGCTAGATACAGAAAAATAGATTACTGAGATTGAACAGTGCAAGCAAAGCAATATTTCCCATAGGTGTGATCAGTTTAGCAGATTGATGGGTGGTTGCCAGCTTCGCCAAACCCATTATTGCATTAAACTGGTCGCTCGCCACCCATGCAACCAAGCCCAAATTTTAAAACAGATAAAAAGGGAGACTGCTGTCTCTCAGTGCAAAGGGGCCCACACTCCTTCACCTTATCTGTTCTTTTTGTTCCTTCTCAACTTCAATTCTCACAATCCATTATGGCTTATATGCAAAAGCAAGGCGGTGGTGGTGGAAATAAGGGTTTTAGTACCTGCTCAGTTGGTGGAGGAAGATCAGGTGGCTCTCGTTCTTCTGGTTTTGGATCAAGAAGTCTGTACAATCTTGGTGGAACGAAGAGAACATCAATCAGTGCCACCAGTGTTCAAGTTGGGGGAGGCTATGGTGGTGGAGCAGGAAGCTTTGGCGGGGAGCAGGCGCATTTGGTGGAGGAGCAGGAGGATTTGGTGGAGGTGCGGGAGGATTTGGTGGAGGTGCAGGAGGATTTGGTGGACATGGAGGTGACCCTGGTTTTCCTGTTTGTCCACCTGGTGGAATCCAGGAGGTAACCATCAACCAAAGCCTTTTGCAGCCACTAAATTTGGAAATAGATCCATCCATTCAAAAAGTAAAAACTGAAGAAAGAGAACAGATTAAAGCCCTCAACAACAAATTCGCAACTTTCATTGACAAGGTAAGACTTGAGAAATCAATGGATAAATATATATCAATTTAAGTTCTATAATAATTTATTATGAATATGGGATATTTGTTAGACAGAGTACTTTGAAATGAAATTGATTAGATTTAGAAAAGTTTTTTTTTTACAAATACGATCCTACAGCTTAACAATGCCTTTAATTTAATTTTTAGGTTAGATTCTTGGAACAGCAAAACAAAGTACTAGAAACAAAATGGCGCCTTTTGCAAGAACAAGGATCAAAGGGTGGTACAAAAAAGAACAACATTGAACCCCTCTTTGAAGCTTTCATTAGCAATTTGAAGAAACAGCTTGACAGTATACTAAGCGAGAAAAGTCGTCTAGAGAATGAACTGAAGAACATGCAAGAAATGGTGGAAGACTTCAAGAAAAAGTATAATAGCATTGTAGCTTATAACTGCGATTATTAAGTTAAATAGTCGACCTTTGGCTCCTGGGAAAGAGAATAGTCATTTTTTCATTCAAATTCTATTTGTATTTCCTACAGATATGAAGATGAAATTAATAAGCGCACTACAGCAGAAAATGACTTTGTTGTACTCAAGAAGGTGAGTCAAGTTCAATCAAGTTAACATTGATTTAACATTTCAATTTATGTGTTTAAACCAAGTTATGCAGGCTCAAGATTAAGAGATGGTGATTGAACTCTACATGACTCCATTGATAATTCTTTCATTACAGGATGTTGACACTGCATATATGGCCAAAGTAGATTTGGAGTGCAAGGTGGATTTTCTGAACGAAGAAATTAACTTCTTAAGGTCTCTATATGACGCTGTAAGTGACCTTGATTTTATCATTACTTTTCACAGTAAATGGTTTAATTTAAGAGCAACACCAATAATTACAGCTGGCTAAATGTGTCTTAATTTTATGTAATTTTAATGAAATAATTCAAGATAATTAGATACAATTATTTTAAATTCAATGAAATTGATAGAAATTGTTCTATTCTAGCTCTGTATTTTAACTTATGAATGATGCTTTGTGTCGTTGGTAGATGCTTTCACAAACACAAGGAGGAGGTGGTGACACCTCTGTTATTCTATCTATGGATAATAACCGAGACTTGAACTTGGAGGACATCATGAGAGAGGTTAAGAATCAATATGACCAGATTGCACAGAGGAGCAAAGCTGAGGCAGAACAAGTATATGACAACAAGGTTGGTATCATTCACCTGCTGATGCACGTAAATCGAAACCCTAATCAACACTTATAATTAGACCCCACCCTATGCTTCTTATAGATATATTGCCAATGCAAGTCAAAACCTAGAACATGTGTTATGAAATACATATAATTTGCTATGTTAATATTCACTCACATTAAGTAAACCTAAAATGTAATACGCTTGTGTTCACGATACTGATATTGAGATTTTCTCTTTGCATTTTAGTACCAACAACTAAAAGATGCAGCTGGCAAGCAAGGTGACAACCTGAAGAACTCAAAGAATGAAATTTCAGAACTGAATCGTTTGATCCAAAGGCTAAGATCTGAGATTGAAAATATCAAGAAGCAGGTAGGCCTAGCTAATTAAATTGGGTTATAAAAAAATGCAGAATTTCACCTAATACATTAAAGGAGAAGATTATGTTATGAATAAAGAGGATAATAATTTTTTTTTTTACAGATTGCAACTCTCCAGGCCTCCATTGCAGAGGCTGAAGAGCGTGGTGAACTTGCCCTGAAAGATGCCAGAAAGAAGCTGTCTGAACTTGAAGCTGCATTGCAGAAGGCCAAGGAAGATCTGGCCCGTCAACTGCGTGACTACCAGGAGCTCATGAATGTGAAACTTGCTCTTGATGTTGAAATTGCCACCTACAGAACCTTGTTGGAGGGAGAAGAGGATAGGTTAGTTTCATGTGATACCTTAGGCATAATTAAAATAATAATATGCACTTACTTTGGTTTTTGGTCACCAGATAAACCCAGTCCTAAAAGCGCCCCTGATATCTCCAATATTAGATCTGATAAACCTGGTGAACAATAATGAGAGAAGTCTCTTTTTACCTGAGCACCCCTGATATCTCCAGTATTAGATTAGATAGTCATTGTGGGCAGTAGTGTGAGCAGCGTCTTCTTATTTGAGCTCCACTGATATCTCCAGTATTATATCAGATAGACAGGGTGGCCAGCAGTGTGAGCGGCCTCTTCTTACCTGAGCACCACTGAAATCTCCAGTATTAGATCAGATAGACATGGAGGCCAGCAGTGTGAGAAGCCTCTTCTGTCATCATCATCCCTAATATCTCAAGTAATAGATCAGAATATCCCCTTGAGCACATCTTTCCACACATGCTCACAGGAACCTGTCCTAATATTATTTTATTACAGATTTGTGTCAGTGTAATAAGAAAATTGCTATTCTTATGTACAATAGTGTTTAGCTCCTTAGAAACAGGTGTAATTGTATAAGTAATGGTAGCTCTGGGTCTACTTAATTTACACCAATGTCTTGGATCAAAATAATGATAAAGTTACAAACCAGAAATGGTCCTCCAATTGCACAGAATCAATAAGCATGTAGTTATTCACTGTGAATTTAACCAACAAATATTCTTGTTTTTTTCAGAATGTCTGGACAGATTGTCAACAATGTCAGCATCTGTAAGTACTGCTCATCATTATAATTGAAGTAAAATAAGTATTGCATGTAAGTAATATATGAAAAATAACCTAATGTTTGTTATTCCTAATTCTAGCTGTCATCAGCGGAGGATCTTCAAGCATGTCTGGTGGTGCTGGTGGTGCTGGAGGAGCAGGAGGATATGCTGCTGGTGGAGGAGGTGGAATGCAATACGGTGCCTCTCAAGGAAGCAGCAGCTACAGCCGTTCTGGAGGCAGAGGCACAGTGGCAGTTTCAACAACATCATCATCCTCCGTAAAGAAAACATCATATAATTAGCATGTCCCATTACACTAGCACTAGTCACTCGCCATCTTTCAACTCCAAACTTCATTATACTTTTGTCAACCTGCTCAAATACAAGAAGCTTTACTAGTACGTTAAGTTGTATCATCCTGGCTCATACTTTGTTTTGTTCTTAGGGATACAGTTGACTATAATGTAGACATATTATACTTCCTTTTAACATATTAAGAAAGTCATATCCATTAGTTGGATTGCTGAGTATATTCTCAGGCATTTAGGAAGTTAACACCATTGTATTTGTCAAAACAAAAGCCCACAATCATATTATTTAGATGGTGACATGTGCTTTCTATTCATTATGAATGAATGTAATTGTACTCGTGTATCCCTGTGACATGCTTAGGTGAGTTTGTATGAGACTTCTGAGCTAGGTCATGGATGGCGCCAGTCCTTTCGAGTTCTTGCTTTCTTTGTTTCTGAGAGTTATGTAAGTCAGGGTGTTTGTTGTATATAATACTGTTTAATGCATTACTGGATCTTTCAACTCCAGGCTCGCATGTCTTGTCTTTTCTCTTTATCTTCAATAAACTGCATGTGGATCTAAATTGAGTTGTAGTTTTTGCTGTTTTTCTGCCGTATTGGATTTTCATGAATTTACATAATGAAACATGATGAAATGCAATGTATGATCAGATCATGTAACATTTATGTTTGGCCAATTGCCAATGAAAAACTCATGTTCAAGTACTTTGCAAAAAAATACAATAGTAGAGAACAGCTCCATCTAAAGCTTCCAAAATAAGGTTTTACTTAAATTAAGTTAATGAAACTCAATTCCAAGAATTATTTTTTTAAATTTAAATACATGTATCTAAGTAAAAATCAACATGTCCCCAAAAGGAGGACAAACCCTTAAACTCAATCAATTTACTGTACTCCACCCACTTTCTGAACCATTATTTAACAGTGCAAGGTTTATTTGGAAATTTTGAATATCACTGCAGGCCATATAAAATTATCAATGTAAAAATTATCCTACTTGGTCAAGCATTTAATTGCCTCACCCCTAATGAGATGGTTGAAAATGCTTCTTTTTAGTGAGGCATGTGATGTTAGGTTGTATGATGTTGCTACTCACAACTGCTTTTCTAGGTAAGCAGTAAGATGTTTCAAGCACAAATGCAAATTCCAATGCATGTCTAACCAAAGGGGGAAAATCACCACTGCTCACATAATATTTATATAACTCAAGCAGAGAGAGTTCTGCTGTATACATTACATAGTAGACATCAATACTGCTGTATGCATCACATAGGAGACACTGAGACTGCTGTATATACATCACATAGGAGATACTGAGACTGTTGTACATACATTACATAGGAGACAACAAGACTGCTGTATACTCCACATAGCATACATTGACAAAACTATATACAGTGGTGGCCAAAAGTATTGGCACCCCTGCAATTCTGTCAGATAATACTCAGTTTCTTCCTGAAAATGAGTGCAAACACAAATTCTTTGGTATTATTATCTGTATTTAATTTGTCTTCAATGGAAAAACACAAAAAGAATTGACCTAAAGCCAAATTGGATATAATTCCACACCAAACCTAAAAAAAGGGGGTGGACAAAAGTATTGGCACTGTTTGAAAAATCATGTGATGCTTCTCTAATTCGTGTAATCACCAGCACCTGTAACTTACCTGTGGCACCTAACAGGTGTTGGCAATAACTAAATGACACTTGCAGCCAGTTAACATGGATTAAAGTTGACTCAACCTCTGTCCTGTGTCCTTGTGTGTACCACATTGAGCATGAAGAAAAGAAAGAAGACCAAAGAACTGTCTGAGGACTTTAGAAACTAAATTGTGAGGAAGCATGAGCAATCTGAAGGCTACAAGTCCATCTCCAAAGACCTGAATGTTCTTGTGTCTTCCGTGCGCAGTGTCATCAAGAAGTTTAAAGCCCATGGCACTGTGGCTAACCTCCCTAGATGTGGAGGGAAAAGAAAAATTGACGAGATATTTCAACGCAAGATTGTGCGGATGGCGGATAAAGAACCTCGACTAACATCCAAACAAGTTCAAGCTGCCCTGCAGTCCGAGGGTACAACAGTGTCAACCCGTACTATCCGTCGACGTCTGAATGAAAAGGGACTGTATGGTAGGATACCCAGAAAGACCCCACTTCTTACCCCGAGACATAAAAAAGCCAGGCTGGAGTTTGCCAAAACTTACCTGAGAAAGCCTAAAACGTTTTGGAAGAATGTTCTCTGGTCAGATGAGACAAAAGTCGAGCTTTTTGGGAAAAACCATCAACATAGAGTGTACAGGAAAAAAAGAGGCATTCAAAGAAAAGAACACGGTCCCTACAGTCAAACATGGCGGAGGTTCCCTGATGTTTTGGGGTTGCTTTGCTGCCTCTGGCACTGGACTGCTTGACCGTGTGCATGGCATTATGAAGTCTGAAGACTACCAACAAATTTTGCAGCATAATGTAGGGCCCAGTGTGAGAAAGCTGGGTCTCCCTCAGAGGTCACCGGTCTTCCAGCAGGACAATGACCCAAAACACACTTCCAAAAGCACTATAAAATGGTTTGAGAGAACGCACTGGAGACTTCTAAGGTGGCCAGCAATCAGTACAGACCTGAATCCCATAGAACACCTGTGGAGAGATCTCAGAATGGCAGTTTGGAAAGGCACCCTTCAAATATCAGGGACCTGGAGCAGTTTGAAAAGAAGAATGGTCTACAATTCCAGCAGAGCATTGTAAGAAACTCATTGATGGTTAGCGGAAGCGGATGTTCGCAGTAATTTTGGCTAAAGGTTGTGCAACCAAGTATTAGGCTGAGGGTGCCAATACTTTTGTCTGGCCCATTTTTGGAGTTTTTTGTGAAATGATCAAGGATTTGCAGCCCACCAGGGATCTGCCAGAGGGCCAGTAGGGGATGTTGAGGGACATTACGCGCACCAGAAGCTTCCCACACCTGCAATCGTCTATTGACAAGTAAAATGTCATAAATTATGGTGCAAGTACCATATTTTTTGGATTATAAGATGCACTTTTGTTCCCCCAAATTTTGAGGGAAAGTGGGGGTGCGTCTTATAATCCAAATCTGTGTGCTGTGCAGTAGAGGAGGGGGGCGGATCTGGAGTGGCGTCAGGGGGTTGGGGTCGGCTGGCTGCAGGCTGCAGAGACAGCGGGAGGTCACGTGCTCCCGCTCTTTAGCCTCATGCAATATTCACTGCACTCGCTGTCCATCACCTCGGTGCTGAAGCCGTGCCAAGTTGGTTGACGGAGTGGCGCATATTGCATGTGCCTGCACTCTCCCCCCCTCCCATCATGGATATGCCCCTCCGTCACTCTATGCCCTCTGCTGGCACGCACATGATAAAATAACAAACACTTAACTCACCTTCCGTTGATGGCTCCATACTCTCTGCTCCCCCGTGGTTCTTCCTGTGTCTGTGCCAACATCCTATCATGTGATTGGCACAGCACAGTGATGTCATCACTGTGTGCCCAGGTCACATGATCCGATGCCCGGGAAACAGGAAGCGCAACTGATGAGCTGGGAGCATGAAGCCATCATCGGAAGATGAGCTAAATGTTTGTTATTTTATCATGTGCATGCCAGCAGAGGGGCATATAGTGACAGGGGGGCCATTTCCAGGATGGGATGGGCGGGCTATGAGCCAGCACAAAGGGGACAATGTGCCAATGTAACAGAAGCACAGGGGGCAATGTACCAGCAGCACAGGGGGGCAATGTACCTGCACAAGGGGGCAATGTACCAGAGGGGGCAATATGCCAGTGTGCCAGTCGCACAGGGGGGCAATGTGCCATCACAAGGGCAATGTGCCAGTGTGCCAGCAGAAGGGGGCAATGTGCCAGTGTGCCACAAGCACAGGGGGAGCCATGTGACAGCACAAGGGGGCCATATAGATACCAGGATGAGGGACATATATATGATTTGTAAGACGGACACTGGCATTAAAAGAAAGACCCCCATTTAACATAAAAAAATATTTTTCTCTTTTTCTTCACCAAATTAGGGGGTTGCGTCTTATAATTAGGTGTGTCTTATAAAGCGAAAAATATGGTATATCATTCACCATAATGTGCAACTTTTCAACATTACAAAACTGTCACAAATTGAATAATAAATTCACCTTGTTCCTTATTATATTTTAAGTAACAATACACAAAATAATAAGCTGTGCCACTTCTGGCTGGAGTAAGATTTGTGGGGAGGGGCACACAAAAGCATACACCACTTCGCACCTCACTTGATTCATTAAGAGGTGATGTTTTATTATTTTTTGTCTTTTACAGGGGACATGAGCATTGATAGATTATTGGCAAACAGATGAGGAATATGGTGTTTTATTATTTTTGTTTTTTTCACATTGGGACATGGGCATCGATTGGCAAAAAGGGAAGTATAACTTTACTTTTTTATTTTTTGTGAATAAATGTGTAAAAGAGGGTGAGGAGTTTTATTTCAAAAAAGGACTTTTCTTGCTGTGTCTTTATTATAATCTGATTATGGGGTTAGTAATGGGGACGTCTTACAGACGTCTCACCATTACTAACCCCTGAGCTTGATATCAGCAGCCATAAAACACCTGACATCAACCCCAAATTTATTACCCCACTTGCCACTGCAAGGGCAAACTTTTAAATACACTTTAGGCTTCCATTTATTACACATACAGTGAGTATTATGTGGTCTGTAAACATTTCTGTGATCTGTAAAACTGCTAAAAAGTGTTTAAACATTTTGTAGGCCTCAACTTCTCAGACATACATGATCTGTGAATATTTCTGTGATCTCTAAAAGTGAACAAAAGGTTTTAAAAATTTTGCATACTTCCCTTTCCCCGACATGCAGTGTTACATGGTCTGTGAACATTTCTGTGATCTCTAAAACTATTGAAACATTTTTCTGAATTGAATTTGTCATCCATACACTTTTGCATTCTTTCTGTTACATTATGGTGAAGTAAACTCACAAAATCCACTTTGCTGCAAGTGACCAATTTTTTTTTTATTAAAAATAAACTTGATTTCAAGACACCTAACAATTGCAAAATGCGTAAGGTGTATATTAAAGGACAGAGAAGTGGAAGTGTTGATGATGGTGTACGCAGATGTTGAGGACGTGGGGCAGGTGCGACTGTGCATGTTGCTGGAGTACAAGAAAAACGCCCATCCACAACACATAGGTTCCTATCTCACTTTGCATGGAGTCAACAAGTGTTGAGTCACGGTACACCACTTGGGAAACCAGAGCAATGCGAACAGGTGGTAGGTTGGATGGCAGATAATGCTTCTAGCAGGCTTGCAGCACTACCCAGTCTTCCATATGATCCTGTCTCACCAGCCTAAAGTCTGGATCACTTAATACTCACCCTACTCCTCCTTCCTCCCACCATGTTGAGTCCCTGGAGACTAGTTATCCCACACTAGGACACTCCGAGAAGCTCTTTACCATATAATTTCTTGATTGTGACCTCTCAACCTGCATGCTCCAAGAGGGAAAAAATCAAATAGTATGACCTGAAAACAATCCACTTCCCAGGGCATACAAAGATAGCCACTTGCACAAATATATTTGTTAACCGATATAATATTTTATTGGTAAATTTTTAAAATCATCAGAATAATGAATCACAAACTTATTTTATACAGTAATACAATGGTACCAAGATGCCTCTTGTGTAAGGGAAGACATGCCAGAAAAAAACGCATTTATATTTTTTGGATATTACCGTATTTTTCGGACAATAAGACACACTTTTTTTCCTCCAAATTTGGGAGGAAAGTGTGAGTGCATCTTATGGTCGGAATGTAACGTGGGGAGGGGGACAGGGGCAGCGGTGGAGTGAGATTGCAGGAGGCAGGAAAATATCCCCTCCGCTGCAGGAATCCAGCTCTTGGGAAACCACTGGTCTCGATACTTAAGTGCAGTGAATATTCATTAGCCGCTTCCCCGCCCACCTATCAGCTGAGCAGTGAGTGGGGAGCAGCAAATGAGAGAGCCACATGGATCCCCAGCGCCTGATTCCTGCAGCAGCTGGGGAGATCTGTGTCCCAAGTAGAAGGAGGTGACAGGAGCAGAGTGCAGCAGGAGGCATCGCATACATGACAGCCTGGGGGCTGTGCTGATGCGATGCTGAATGCTCCTGTGGAGGACCTGTGATGAGGTCATGAAGAGGGCGGTCTGGAGCATCACATGACCACACAAAGCCCTGCCTCTTCATGATGTCATCACAGGTCCTGCAGACACACTGTACAAGAAAGAATAAGGCCTCTTTCACACTTCAGTCGTGCGACGTCAGTCAAAATCCGTCAAAATGAGAAAAAAATGGATCCGCCATTTTTTTTTGGCGGATACGTTTTTTTCCCATTGACTTGCATTAGTGATGGATTTTGACGGATGGTCGTCCGTTAGGTCCGTTTTTTGACGGATCAGCTAAAAAATTGGCGTCCGTCATTACAGAAAAACGTCCAATGCAACGTTTTTTTGGTCCGCCAAAATGGCAGACAACGGCGGATCCGCCGCATCCGCCATTTTGGATAATGGCTGCCTATGGGCGGCGGATCCACTGGCATCCGTTTTTGACGGAATCCGCCTGCGGATCCGTCGCCTCCATAGAAAATATAGTAGAATGGTGTGCACTCAGGGTATAGAAGATGAGGTGCTGGTGAATTGGACCGAGATGGTACCAATAAATATAAGAGGAATGAGATTCACCGCACACAGAAATTTGATAATCATGCAAAAAAAGGTTTTTGTTTTATTAGACAATATTCAATCCAATAGAGAGATAGGTGATAGTGCCATATGGGATAATTGTACAATATACTGATACCCAACGTTTCGGCCCCTCCCGGGCCTTACTCATGGGTAACTTAATAGTATAAGTACAGGCAAAGAACTGGCACAGAAGGATAATAAAGGATTCCTGATTACGTCCCTTGTACCACAATATGCTGTGTGTAACCAAGGGAAAGTCAGGGTGTATCCTAAATGTGAGCAGGAATTATCCTTAGTGGTATGCCAATCGCCTTGGCATTTAATCAGTTAGGGTGGCGGCGTTCCAAGTGTCCTGCCTAATGAAGCAGTTTAGTATGCACAGCCAAGAGAAGATGCTGTAGTCGGTTCACAGGCGGCGCTCCAGCGCCCTGCCTCGTGCTGAATGTCCAGACAGACATTCTGGACATTCAGCACGAGGCAGGGCGCGGGAGCGCCGCCTGTGAACCGACTACAGCATCTTCTCTTGGCTGTGCATACTAAACTGCTTCATTGGGCAGGACACTTGGAACGCCGCCACCCTAGCTGATTAAATGCCAAGGCGATTGGCATCCCACTAAGGATAATTCCTGCTCACATTTAGGATACATCCTGACTTTCCCTTGGTTACACACAGCATATTGTGGTACAAGGGACGTAATCAGGAATCCTTTATTATCCTTCTGTGCCAGTTCTTTGCCTGTACTTATACTATTAAGTTACCCATGAGTAAGGCCCGGAGGGGCCGAAACGTTGGGTATCAGTATATTGTACAATTATCCCATATGGCACTATCACCTATCTCTCTATTGGATTGAATATTGTCTAATAAAACAAAAACCTTTTTTTGCATGATTATCAAATTTCTGTGTGCGGTGAATCTCATTCCGCCTCCATAGAAAATGCAGAAAACACTGTCCGGGGTCTCTCTCTCTCTCTCTCTCTCTCTCTCCTCGGTCCGGACTTACATTTCTGGAACGAAATTTTCATCATTTCCGGGTGAAATCTTGGCGGATCCGTCAGAAAACTGACCACTTTTGCATCCGTTTTTACACTTTCCTGACGGATCCGCCATTTTCACGCTTGGGCGGACGTCACACAACGGAAGTGTGAAAGAAGCCTTAATTAAAAGGTTAGTAATGACAGCACATAAAAAAGCACTCTGCCATCATGTGGTGGACTATATTTCCCAGCATGCCATAGGATCTGCAGGACATGCTGAGAGTTATAGTTCTCCCAGGGATCTTAAAGCAGCACTCCAGTGTTATTTTTCAGTGCTGGAGTGGTGCTTTAAATATAAGCCCCGCGCCCCCATTCATATACTCACCCTCCAGTGTCTTCATATAGTACTTTACAGACACCACACTGGTCCCGCAGCACCATCTCCTACCCGTAGCTTCCAACATAACAGCATACTATTATATATAACAACACCACATATAATAGTATTGTATTTATGTTATTAAATATTTTACCACATTTTTTGCTTCAAATATATTTTTCCCTATTTTCCACCTCTAAAACCTTGGTGCGTCTTATAGTCCGGTGCGTCTTATAGTCCGAAAAATACGGTATGTCAAAACGGATCAAATTAAAGGAATCCTATTCACACTTCAATAGGCTTGTGTGCAGAGTATATATGTCCCGGACTTATAACGTACCAAAACGGGGGTTTTCAAAGCATCCATATCAGGAAAAGTGCAAGTGCATTAGTGGATATTCAGTGTATGCCCAGAGGCCATTTGCCTAGTAGAGAATATGGATGTCATAATGAATAACAAGAGAGGGAAGGAATTGTTTACCTATTCCTGTAGGAAACCAGAAAAGATCCAACGTGCTACTGTGGATTCTGGCGGTGCTTCCCTCCACCCCACCGCCAGGGAAGCACTGTCAGAACCCGCAGTAGCACGTTGGATCTCTTCTGGTTTGCGGCAGGAATAGGTAAACAATTCCTTCCCTCTCTTGTTATTCATTTGACATCCATATTCTCTACTATGCAAATGGCCACTGGGCATACACTGAACATATAAACCAATATAAACAACAATGCACAGTGCTAAGCATCTATAAACACCTGTGCCCATACAGGGAATTATGTGTAAGAAGTTCAGTGCAAAAGATTACATAACCCATATAGAGAAAGAATTGCACATAAAAGAACAAAGTAATATTAAAAAAATATTTTATTGAAAAATTATTATAAAAGCATAACTGTAACAATGAGGGATAATGTGATAGTGAAAACTACCAATTGTGGAATTACAGGTCATAGGCAAATAAGTACATAGTAAATACCATATAGCCACTCCAAACATCAATCTTGTATATTTAACCAGAATTTACTATATTGTTATAATGCTATCAATAAGACCATACTGTAGGTGAATATCACCATAACGTGTTTTGAATAAATCCCCAACAGTGTCACCAGCAAAGCACCCCCACACCATCACACCTCCTCCTCCATGCTTCACGGTGGGAACCAGGCATGTAGAATCCATCCGTTCACCTTTTCTGCGTGCAAAGCAGTAATCAAAGCAAAAGGTGGCTACTTTGAAGAACCTAGAATATAAAACATATTTTCAGTTGTTTCATACTTTTTTGCAAAGTGTAATATATAATTCCACATGTGTTAATTCAATAGTTTTGATGCCTTCAGTGTGATTCTACAATTTTCATGGCCATGAAAATACAGAAAAATCTTTGAATGAGAAGGTGTGTCCAAACTTTTGGTCTGTACTGTATAACCCTACAAAATTTTTTCAAAATATTTATATTATATTGATCACCCACAGATTATTCCATAGTCTGGAGTACATTTCTTTGGTATATAACCCTCAAAAAACTTCTTCAAAATTTACCGGTTCAAATTGCTCATCCATAGGGTGTTACATCTTCTTGGGTACATTTAGTTGACAGCCAGTAAAGCAACAAAAAACTTGTTCAAAATTTATCGTAATATTGTGCGCCTGTAGGGTATTACATCTTTTTGGGTACATTTTGCTACTATAAAAGCCTCAAAAAAATGTTCAAAATGTGTGCACATACCCTTATCGGTATTATATTGCTTGCCCATAGACTATTCTGTTGTCTGGATTACATTCTCTTTGCATGTAACCCTCAAAAATGCATAGCCTTGAGTCTAGGAGTACCAATGCATGACAATTTGAACAGAATGTGTATGAGGCCGTACTTTTTGTCTAATACAAGGAGTATCTGAGTCCCTCTGAGTCTCTAATTTTTGTCAGTTCTTACTTCCTTCATAAATTCAATTGAAATTTCCTATTTTTTAATAAAAAATTTTTGTTTGATTTACTTAAATTATATATTTTTTTTACATCATTTTTAAATTTTGCCTTATATGCAAAGACATGATAGAGGAAAACATGTTTCATAACATTTTTTTCCTATAAAATGAAATTTCTCATGGGTTTTATTGTGACTTCTTAAAGTGGAGTAGAAGTGTGACACCATTGTTCTCACCAGCGATCTGGGAGTCAGAAATGCTTCCAGGAGTCTTCCTCATGCTATTCTCCTTCCATTCAGCACTTTCCCATCCATTTGAACATTTTCAATGCCCCCTGACGTATTTGTAGGGTCTACAGAGAAAAAGTTTGGCTTTTTCATTGGCTCCCATTATACTTGGTACTCGAAACAAGCATGTGAGTATTAGGAATTGCTTGGTTTGAGCAACGAGCACCCAAGCATTTCAGTGCTCGCTCATTCCTAATAGCAGATAATGCTTCCAGCATGCTTGGCAGTAAAACTCAGTCTTCCACACAGTCCTGTTTCATCAGCCAGCAGGCTGGATCACTTAATCCTCACCCTGATCTTCCTTCTTCCCAACATGTTGAGTCTCAGGACACTAGTGATCCCACACTAGGACACTCCGCAGAGCTCTTTACAACATCACTTCTTAATTGTGGTCTCTCTCTCACCCTGCATGTTTCCAAGAGGGACAGGAGTTGTTGTTCTTTAGCAATACACAAAACTTAGAGCAGCCACAGCCACAAGAAGATGACCTTGGGGAACAGCAAATTTTGTCTAAGGAGGAAGATGATATTGAGACACAGTTGCTGATAAATCAGGTTGTTTTTAAGTCGCCAAGTCAGAAGGACCAGGGTGCGGTAGTTGAAGACGAGTTGGTGGGTAGATGACGAAGTCACCGACCCAAATTTTGAATCTGGCATGCAGAGCGAGGCTAGTAACGCTAAGGAGGAGGGATCGGCAGCAGTGAAACAGACAGGAAGAGTAAGTGGGCTGACTAGAGTGAGAAGTCAGGCAACTGTTCCGCAGAGAACCAACACAACTGAATTTCTCTGTCAAAGAGTTAGGTGTTCCCCAGTCTGGGACTTTTTTTTAAAGAAAGTTCTGAGACAAAAAAATGGTAATTTGCAACCTGTGCTATGATAAGATTAGCAGGGGCCTGATCACTAAGAGCCTAACCAGCACTAGCATGATTAGGCACATGTCATCTAAGCACCTGATTTGAAGGGCCAAAAGCCTGAGTCCACGATTGGTGTCAGCGGGTGACACCTCTGCTTTTTCTCATGTGCTAGGTGCTTCCCAATCCACTGTCCATGACACTGGTGCTGATGCCTCCTGCCCTGCACCTCTCCTTGCACATTCTGATGCACCATCATCAGGCACTTCCAAATCCTCGTCACAGAACTGCATTCAGCTGTCCCTACCCCATGCCTTGGAATGAAAGAGAAACTTTCCAGTCACCCACCAACAGGCACAAAAGATAAACGAGCATATTACCAAGCTGCTTGCTGTGGGAATGTTGCAATTTAGGCTTGATGACACAGAGGATTTCTGTCGACTCATGACAGCAGCCGTTCCTCGGTACTTGGTCCCCAGCCGTCACTTTTTCTCTCGGTGTGGTGTCCCCACCTTGTACCAGCACGTTTCCAGAAATATCACCTGTGCCCTTATCAACGCATTTAGTGGGATTGTCCACTTAATAACCAACACGTGGACGAGCGATTGTGGCCAGTGACGTAACATTTCACTGATGTTACACTGGGTGAACATTTTGGAGGCTGGATTTGAATCCTACCCTGACATAGCACATGTGCCCCTGACACAAACGATTTCTGGCCCTTCTTCTATCAGGGTTTCGTCCAGTTTTCTCAGAGCACGTCATCCACATCAACCCTAAGCTCTGCCTCATTGAAGCAGCAAAAGGCTCTGCTGAACCTATTTTGTCTAGGAGACAAACCACACACCGCGGAGTTACTTAAAGGAATAACAGACAAGGCATGGTTGTGTGTGGTGGAGCTTGTGAAGCTTGGCAAGCTCACACACATACCACATGTGCTCAACTTGGTAGTTCAGCAGTTTCTGAATAGATATCAAGATTTGCCATAGCTTCTGGTCAAGTAACGCCATGTCAGTGCCAATTTCTGCAAGTCAGCTACAGCTACCACCACTCTGGCAGTGCTGCAGCTCACCAACTGTCCACATGCTGGAACTCGGCACAACACATGCTGGCAAGGCTTTGGGAGCAGCAGAGGCCAAGTGTTGAGTATCAGCTCCAACACACTTGTTGGTATTCTGGTCAGCATCCGCACATGACAACTGAAGAGTGGACATGGATGTCTTACATTTGTGTTGTTCTCCAAGACTTTGAGGACTCCACAAAAATGGTAAGCGGCAATGACGCCATAGTCAGTTCAACAATCCCACTAAAACAGTCACTGCTCACATTTAAACATGAAGCTATGCATGCGGACCAGGTGGAGATAGAGGAAGACATGAGACAGGGAGATACTACCCAACCCAGCCTTATCTCATCGGCTTAGCATGGATTGGGTAACAATGTGGAGGTGGAGGCTGAGGAGGATGAGGAGGAACAGGAACTTGTGGCTAGCACAACAGATGCTAGGACCCACACAAGCTTCATCACATCTCTCCTATGTGGATGGGCTGAGGAGGGGAATGAGGATGAGAAGGAGGAGATGGAAAGTCGTCATCACGGTCGAGTCAAGGCAGTGTTGGCTGTAGGGAGTTTTGCACATATGGCTGACTTTATGTACCGCTGCCTTTCTCATGACCCTCTTGTTATCTTGGCAAAAAAAGAGAACTGGTTGTTCACCCTGCTAGACCCATGCTACAACTTTGCAACTCTCCTTTCTGAGCCAGAGAAGTCTTCTAAAATTGCAATAGACCAGAAGGCCATTGTGGAAAATATGTTGAAATAATTCCCATCAGATAACACTAGCAGCAGGGGGCAAGCTTCCTTGCTCAAACAAGGAGGAGAGGTGAGGGAGACATGCAGCAGAAGCAGCGATACATTGTCAAAGGCCTGTGCCAATTTCATGACACCCTCCCAGCGTCTAGGACCTTATGACTGCATTTTTGACAAGGAGGGAAACGTTTTTAAACATGGTCAAGCAATACCTGGTTGACCAAAGCAGCGTACTCACTAATTCCTCTCCGACCTTCAGCTATTGGGTCTCAAAGCTGGACTCCTGGCATGAGCTGTCCCTCTATACCTTAGAGGTGTTGTGCTGCCCTGCCGATAGTGTCTCGTCTGAGCGGGTTTTTTGTGCCGAGCATAACAAGGGCTTTTGCAAATGAACAAAGCTTGGATTAGCCCCCACTTTTTCATTCCACCAGAAAACAGCAACACATAAAGTGTTTGTAATATTCAATAGTTGAATAAGGCCTTTCAATTTCAGAGAACTATGGTTGACTGAATGACCATCCTTATAATTTTTTCCTGGCTTTCCGCTTTCTGGTGCCATTTTTACCCATTTCACAGTGTGAAAATTTAAAACTTGGGGCTAACACACAATCTTGGTGGTAAAAATGTAAATGATTTTATTTCACTGCCCAGTGGTATAAAAGTTTGTGACACACCTGTGGTGTCAATATAATCACTGCACTCCTAGATGAATTCATTGAGAGGTTTAATTGGTAAAAAAGGGTCACACATGTGGGATTCTGTGGTATGGCACCTCAGGGGCTCTGTCAATGTAACATAGCACACTCAAACAAGTGCAGCAAAATCTGCACTGTAATATGGCGCTACTTCCCTTCTGAGCTTTGGACTGTGCCTCAAAAGTAGTTTTCAACCACATATGGGTTATCGGTGAACTCAGGAGAAATTGTACAACAAACTTTGGGGTCCATTTTCTCCTTTTACCCTTGTGAAAATACAAAATTTTTAGCTAAAAAAGATTTTTGTGGCAAAAATGTGATTTTTTTTTGTATTTTCACGGCTTACTGTTATAAAGCACATGGGAGTTCAAGGTGCTCAATACACTTCTAGATAAATGGTGTCACCTGTGGGGGGAGTTTCCACTGTTTAGGCACATCAGCAGCTCTACAAAAGCGACATGGCATCCGCTAATTATTCCATCAAATTTTGCAATCCAAAAGTCAAATGGCATTCCTTCCCTTCCAAGCCCTGCCGTGCGCCCAAACAGTTGTTTTCCTCCACATATTGGGTTTCTGCGTACTCAGGAGAAATTGAACAAATTTTATGCCCCAATTTCTCCTTTTACCCTTATGTAAATTCAAAATTTGGCACTAAAAAGATTTATTTGGGAAAAATATGATTTTTTTATTTCCACGGCTCTACGTTATAAACTTCTGTGAAGCAGTTGTGGGTTTAAGGTGCTCAATACACATCTAGATAAGTTCCCTAAGGGTCTAGTTTCCAAAATGGTGTCACTTGTTGGGGTTTTCCACTGTTTAGGCACATCAGAGGCATCTGCTAATTATTCCAGCATATTTTACTTTCAAATAGTTAAATGGCTCTCCTTCCCTTCTAAGCCCTGCCGTGTGCCAAAACAGTAGATTTAACCCACATATGGTGTATCGACATGCTCAGGAGGAACTGCACAACAAAATGTATGGTCCATTTTCTCCTGTTATCCTTGCAAAAGTAAAAAAAAATTAGGTCTAAATGAATTTTTTTGTGACAGAAAAGTAAATTAAGTTTATTTTTTCTTTCCATATTCCAAAAATTCCTGTCAAGCACCTGAAGGGTTAATAAACTTCTTGAATGTGGTTTTGAGTACCTGGAGGGGTGCAGTTTTTAGAATGTTGTCATTTTTGGTATTTTCTGTCATATATGCCCCTCAAAATCACTTCAATTGTGAGGTGGTCCCTAAAAAAAATGGTTTTGCAAATTTTGTTGTAAAAATTAGAAATCGCTGGTCAACTTTTAACCCTTATATCCTCCAAACAAAAAAAATATGTTTCCAAATTTGTATTGATGAAAAGTAGACATGTGGGAAATGTTATTTATTAACTATTTTGTGTGATATAATTCTCTGATTTAAGAGCACAAAAATTAAAAGTTTGAAAATTGCGAAATTTTCACCAAATTTCCATTTTCTTCACAAATAAACACAAGTCATATCAAATAAATTTTTACCACTATCATAAAGTACAATATGTTGTGGAAAACGTTCTCAGAATCAACAGGATCCATTGAAGCATTCCAGAGTTGTTACCTCATAAAGTGACAGTGGTCAGAATTGTAAAAATTGGCCTGGTCATAAAGTTGAAAATAGGCTTTGTCTCCAAGGAGTTAATTAGTTATTAATAGAGTATTAGGTGCTTTCTATTACATTTCGGTGATATAAATGTTAGTCTTCTGGATTCTCCCACTGCACGGGTAGATCCCTGGCCTTGTCTCCCTCTGTAATCTCCCATTCTTCTTTGACCGCAGTTTAGCCTGCTCAGCAGAGATGTCGGTCTCAGCAGAGATGTCGGTCTCAGCAGAGATGTCGGTCTCAGCAGAAATGTCGGTCTCAGCAGAGATGTCGGTCTCAGCATCTTGCTCAGACACGTGCTATTCGCTTGGTTACTGCTGGCTCCCCAGTCAAATCTATAGTATCCAGCAATAGGCAGCAGCGATCAGACGTTCCTGGGTCTAAGTCCAGAAATCACTCCACTGAGCATGCTCGTGAGGCGACCTCTCATTGGTGGTCGGTCGTCAGCTGCTCGGGTCACGTGGCAGTTCCGGATTGGCCCACGAGCAAGGTCCTGTCAGACTGGACTTGAACAGGAATGTATAAAAGGTCCTCTGGTGCATGCGTTGGTGCGCTAAGATAACATGTGTTTGGTGTGTTGGTGGAATCATTACCTCCCTGTGTGCACGTGTCCTGCTACTAGCTGTGAGAGCGTGCTGAGACAGGCAGTGTAGGGTGGGAATTCCCACTTGAGCTTAGCACCTGTATTGGGCGACTTGTCGCATGTGCGAGTTACACAGACTGTGTGACAGGGCATGTTAAAAAAAGAAAAGAAAAAGGCAGTGTAGACTCACAGGGCTAATCTTTTAAATTAAAAAAATGCCAATGCACTCACCTGTAATGGTTGTGTGCATCTACACAACCAAGATTAAGCGTGTGATTAATGAGGCTCCGGGTCACCTCTCTCTATTTGTAATGTCGTCCCATTGGTGTTTGCATCAAGTCTCCATGTTCCTCAGGTAGTCACACGATCCTGCTCAACCGGATAACACGTCACCGCAGGTCCTCAGTTGTTAATCCCGGTGGCTGGAAAACCAGAGGTCCTCAAAACATCCAAATGAGCCAGGCTGCTCCTGCCGCTGTTAACTCCGTATGGAGACATTTTACATGTGAACAATAGTGCAGCGGTCTCAAGGGGCGCCAAAGGAATAATGGACAATTTAATAAATAATACAACGCGTTTCAACGGTCCAAACCGTCTTCATCAGGTGGGGTAAAGGAGAATCTAACAATGGCAACTTTATAAAGGGGTGGTAATTATCATAATTTAGACCACATGTTGTATTCATTTTAACCTTTTCGTTGCAAAACTCCATATAAAACAATCATTGTCAATTAACCTCTTATTTCCCCTTAAAACCAGTATTGACACTCCTATTAAAAAACCCTACATGGATTCATAAACTCACAATTTTTTAATTTTTTTTTACAATGATTAGTAGTGTTGAGCATTCCGATACCGCAAGTATCGGGTATCGCCGATATTCGCGTTATCGGAATTCCGATACTTAATTCCGATACTTTTTCAATATCGTATACCGGAATCGGAAGTTCCCATAATTCTTTGAGAGGCAATGTGATTTTAGTCAGCCAATGAGGAATCCTACGAAGTGTGGGCACATCCTGTAATGCTGCGGTCATCTTAACTAATGGCATGGCTGTGATTGGCTGCTGAAATGATGTCAGAATGCACTATAAAAGGCGCCGCCGCCATTTTAGCGTCACTGTGCTGTGAACTCAGTAAGGGACAGAACGCTACTCTGCTCACTCTGAGGGACAGTTAGATATTGCGATTTTGTGTACTACTGTGCTTGAGGCAGGCTAGTTTACCAACCGCTGTGTAAAGCTTCATTTTGCCAGTGTTGTTTTAACAGCTCTGTGCAAGGTGTGTGTGTGACAGTGCAGGTGACGCTGCAGTTTGCTCTGCATCCACCGCTGTTTGTAGGCATCTGCACGTGTCACTGACTCTTTTTTTTTTAATTTTATTTAGTGGAATTGGTGCAGCTCCATTATATTAGAAAAAAATCAAATCTATTAGTGTGACGTGCTTCCATCCGTATACAATACATTGGTTGCAAACACTATAGAAGTACACAAAGGAGCTTTTCACAGATAGTGAATAGTTGTGTTTCAGTGTTCACTGCAGTCTGTGAGGTTTTGATTTTTTGAGTGCAGATCACGCTCCAGTTAGTTCTTCAACCACTGCTGGTTGTAGTCTGCTGAGCGTGTGTCACTGCCTCATCCTTCACATTTTTCTCTAATTGGTGCTGCTCCATTTTAGTGGAAAAAAATCTAATCTATTAGTGTGACGCGCTTCCATCCGTATACAATACATTGGTTGCAAACACTGTAGAAGTACACAAAGGAGCTTTTCACAGATAGTGAATAGTTGTGTTTCAGTGTTCACTGCAGTCTGTGAGGTTTTGATTTTTTGAGTGCAGATCACGCTCCAGTTAGTTCTTCAACCACTGCTGGTTGTAGTCTGCTGAGCGTGTGTCACTGCCTCATCCTTCACATTTTTCTCTAATTGGTGCTGCTCCATTTTAGTGGAAAAAAATCAAATCTATTAGTGTGACGTGCTTCCATCCGTATACAATACATTGGTTGCAAACACTATAGAAGTACAGAAAGGAGCTTTTCACAGATAGTGAATAGTTGTGTTTCAGTGTTCACTGCAGTCTGTGAGGTTTTGATTTTTTGAGTGCAGATCACGCTCCAGTTAGTTCTTCAACCACTGCTGGTTGTAGTCTGCTGAGCGTGTGTCACTGCCTCATCCTTCACATTTTTCTCAAATTGGTGCTGCTCCATTTTAGTGGAAAAAAATCTAATCTATTAGTGTGACGCGCTTCCATCCGTATACAATACATTGGTTGCAAACACTATAGAAGTACACAAAGGAGTAGCCTTTCACAGATTGTGGACAGTTGTGTTTCAGTGTTCACTTCAGTCTGTGTTTTTTACTTTTTTGAGTGCACATCACGCTCCAGTTACTTGTTCAAGCACTGCTGCTTGTACTCTGCTGAGCGTGTCTCAGTGGCTCATCCTTTTCATTTATCTCCAATTGGTTCTGCTACATTCCATTTAAAATAAATCTAATCTATTAGTGTGACGCGCTTCCATCCGTATACAATACATTGGTTGCAAACACTATAGAAGTACACAAAGGAGTAGCCTTTCACAGATTGTGGACAGTTGTGTTTCAGTGTTCACTTCAGTCTGTGTTTTTTACTTTTTTGAGTGCACATCACGCTCCAGTTACTTGTTCAAGCACTGCTGCTTGTACTCTGCTGAGCGTGTCTCAGTGGCTCATCCTTTTCATTTATCTCCAATTGGTTCTGCTACATTCCATTTAAAATAAATCTAATCTATTAGTGTGACGCGCTTCCATCCGTATACAATACATTGGTTGCAACACTATAGAAGTACACAAAGGAGTAGCCTTTCACAGATTGTGGACAGTTGTGTTTCAGTGTTCACTTCAGTCTGTGTTTTTTACTTTTTTGAGTGCACATCACGCTCCAGTTACTTGTTCAAGCACTGCTGCTTGTACTCTGCTGAGCGTGTCTCAGTGGCTCATCCTTTTCATTTATCTCCAATTGGTTCTGCTACATTCCATTTAAAATAAATCTAATCTATTAGTGTGACGCGCTTCCATCCGTATACAATACATTGGTTGCAAACACTATAGAAGTACACAAAGGAGTAGCCTTTCACAGATTGTGAATAGTTGTGTTTCAGTGTTCACTGCAGTCTGTGAGGTATTTTTATTTTTATTTTTTTTAAAATGCAGATCACGCTCCATTTACTTCTTCAACCACCGCTGCGTGTACTCTGCTGAGTGTCTGTCACTGGCTCATCCTTGTCATTTTTCTAAAATTGGTGCTGCTTTATTCTATTTAAAATAATTCAAATCTATTACAGTGACGTGCTTCCATCCGTATACAATACATTGGTTGCAAACAATATAGAAGTACACAAACGGGCCTTTCACAGCTACTGAACATGGGTTTTTAATTTTTAACTAAAATATGTATTTTTTCAAATGACACAAATATAAGTAATGTTGAAGAGGAATAGTCCTACATCCATTGTTTGCACAATATTACAGGTGTACATCATGTCCCTTAATCAACAATGTATTATTATATTTACTTGTATGCTTTTATTTAAAAGCCAAGAACACAGAAGGATAACCTTCGCACTGCAGCTGTTGTCAAAGTTCAACCCACATTATGCACTTCCAACATTGCAGCATTTGAGGCATGATGTGAGTTGGATTGGTCAAAGTTATGGAGTGAGAAGGTTCACCATCAGTACCCTATAGCATAAGTATGCTTTTGTGTTAGCATTTGTGTTAGACATGTGGATATCTGCCATAATATATCACAATTATTTAGTTACAGATTTGTTACCAACACTAATCATTGAATGGTTTTAAATTTGACGTTTCACTTGTTTACAGCTTAGAAATAAGGGTGTAGCCTGATATCTATGTGTAGCACTAGCCACTTTAACATGTCATGTTTTTTTCAACATGTGTAGCTAGGTAGCAGTAATTTTTGCCGGACACACAGCAGGGGAACAGCAGGCGTTACTGAACCCCACTATCACTATAGCTTGTGTATTGGTCTGTGGACACGACACTTCTGAGCAGCAACTGGCAGTGTTGTAGCCCAGGGAGTATAGCTCAGGTGGTAGAAAGATGAACATAACAGGAGACATGGAAAACGTTGCCAACCAGTTAGTTAATCTGAAACCGGACAGGCAAATTCAGGCGAGATCCATGCCTAGTTCATTTTCAGAAAAGTAAGCCGTTCTACATTATCGTAGGATAGTCGCATGCAACGGTCTGTTAGTACACCACCTGCAGCAGTAAAGACGCGCTCCGATAATACACTGGCAGCAGATCAAGCCAGCACCTCCAATGCATACTGGCTAAGCTCTGGCCATGTATCCAGCTTAGAGACACAAAACTTGAATGGGGAAGAGCCATCTGAGAGTACACTGAGAGGGCAAGACATGTAGTCTGTCACCATCTTACGGAAATGTTGCCTCCTGCTGACTGGAGCCGTCTCGGATGGTGTAGACATTGGTGGCGCTGCCACAAAACTTCGACACATTTGGAACATACTGTTCTTGCCCTGTGCAGAGGCGCTGCTTGTGCTCCCTCTTGTTGCAGAGCTGTCTCCACTGCCTCGACGCACAGAGCTGCTTTGTAAATCAGTAGCAGCAGCAGTGCTCTCGGCTGGAATGGAGAACATTATGGATTGCACCAGTGTGTCTTGGTACTTCCGCATTTTACGCTCCCGGTTCAACGGTGTGATGAGGCTTTGTAAGTTGTCCCGGTAGCGAGGGTCTAGGAGGGTGTACACCCAATAATCAGACGTGGTGTGAATGTGTTCGATGCGGCGGTCGTTTCTCAGCCACTGCAGCATGAAATCAACCATGTGCTGCAGACTCCCAACTGGCCAAGAAACGTTGTCCCCTGCAAGAGGCGTCATCTCCGCCTGCTGTGCATCACCCCACCCTTGGTCTACATACTGACTAGAGCATTGTCTACCTCCCTCTGGAGCGATGTCTTCCTCCTCCATTGACTCCTCCTCATCCTCCTCACAAAGTCCTTCAAATACATATAAATTTACAAAATTTAAAACTCAAAATTTAAAAACTTTGTATCATAATTCTGTAACATCAGTTTATGGAAACACAATAGCATTACAAAAGGATAGACAAAAAATGTACATTATGTGCTTTGTAAATACATTAAAAGTTTGTAATGGTTATGAAAATATAGACAGCGACTCTGGAGGTTCAATTGTTGATACAGCATGGTACTTTGAAAGTCCTCCAGCCCTTTGTGAGGAACCACGTTGCGCTGACTGTCCAGAAGGTGATGGAATTTGTGACTCCTCATCCTCCACCTCTTCCAAAACCTCATGCCTTAGTGCTTGCAGTGTTTTTTGAAGCAGGCAGATAAGGGGGACAGTCAGGCTGACTAGTGCATCATCTGCACTCGCCATCCGCGTTGACTCATCAAACGCACGCAAAACGTGGCAGATATCCTTCATAGAGTTATTCGCCACTCATTACACTGGCAGTGGCTGCCCATTCATTATAGGATCCAATTCTAATTACTGGTTCTCACCAACAAAGCTCTCCACAGCGCAGCACCCCCCTACATCTCCTCCCTTATTTATATTTATCGGCCTAACCGACTGCTGCACTCTGCAAACGATCTTCGACTAACCTCTGCACTAATCCGTACCTCCCACTCCCAACTCCAAGACTTCACCCGCGCTGCGCCAATCCTCTGGAATGCTCTACCCCAAGAAATTAGGACTATCCGCAATTTGGATGGTTTCAGGCGCTCCCTCAAAACACATTTGTTCACAGTGGCCTATCACATTCACTAATCAAAGTCATTCTATGTGTAATTCTGTGTGTGTAGCCCATTCACTATCTCCATGCATCCCTCACTTCCTTAAAATGGCTGGACCATCATTGTAAAAACACCATTGTATATAAACACCTGTACTTTGTATTCCCCCACCTCATTGTAGATTGTAAGCTTTCACCAGCAGGGGCGGCTGATTTTGCTTTAATTATTGTATTGTTAACGTTGTTACTTATGACTTGTGTTTTGAAACTGTTAAACTGTAAAGCACTGCGGAATATTATGGCGCTATATAAATAAATAATATTATTATTCTTATTATAGAGGCCCACTCAGTAGTGGTGAAGTGTGAACGGCGCAAATTGCGAGTTGACTGCGCCTGATGCAGCTGATACTCCATTACTGTTGGCTGCTGCTCACACAACCGCTCCAACATATGTAACGAGGAATTCCACCTGGTGGGTACGTCACATATGATGCGATGTTCATGAAGGTGAAATCTGCGTTGCAGAGCTGCAATCAGTGATCTGGCCATGCTGGAACGTCGCAAGTGACCGCACTCTAGGCGGACCTTGTGCAGCAGTGCATCAAGATCCGGATAGTCCCTCAAAAAACTCTGCACGACCAAGTTGAGCACATATGACAGACATGGTATGTGAGTGAGGTTGCCAAGGCCCAGAGCTGACACCAGATTTCGGCCATTGTCACACACTACCAAGCCTGCCTGTAGATTCTCTTCCAAAAACCACACGTCGCTCTCCTGCTTTATGGCATTACAGAGCTCCTGCGCTGTGTGGCTAAGATTCCCCATGGAAATTAATTTCAGGATGGCCTGTTGACATTTGGACACGGCTGTGCTCATATTGGTCGCAACAGGTAAACGTTCACGGGTCCATGTGGAGGTAGACCGTGACGGCTCCTGCAGCGATGATTCTGAGGAACTGGAATAGGAGGAGGAATCAATGTGTACAGACTTGATTCCTGCAATCCTTGGAGTTGGCAGAACACGTACAGCGCCACTCGCAAGATCAGTACCCGGCTGCACAACATTGACCCAATGGGCAGTGAGGGAAAGGTATTGTCCCTGGCCATGGGTGTTAGAACCCTCTTGTTAGGTTTTGTTTCAGTTTGCTGGTCACATGACCTTTTTTCCCTATTTAGTCTGGCTCCGCCCTTCTGGCTTTGCTTGACTTCATTGTATTATCTACTGTTAAGCTAGCCGGGTGCTTAGGTGCCTTAATCTGTCAGTTTTGCTTGATGTTAGGATCACAAAGTATTTATTTTTCTGTTTAATTATCCATGCTACAATTTATGTTAGGAGGTGTCCACCTTTTCTCACAGTCCCTAGATCTTGTAGGGATTACTCCCTCGCAACTATAGGTCTTCGTTCACACTAGATGAGGACTTTAGCGGGTCTGGTCGCAGGATCAGGTTCCCCGTTACATCGTAGGGATTCAGCTTAGTTGTATTGTAGGGACAGAATTCCCTTCTTTCCTTACTGGTTGTAGCAGATCATAACAATGGGTACTGGTCCACGCATCGGTGGTCAGGTGGACCTTGCTACTGAGGGCTTTTAGTAGCGCATGTTTAATTTTTCCCTCAACATGCTTTTGCAGACCAGGGACGGCTTGCCTGCTGAAATGAAATCGGCTTGGCACATTGTATTGTGGGATTGACAATGATATTCAGTTACGGAAACTGTCTGTCTCCACCAGCCTGAATCACAGCATTTCAAGGGACAGGAGTTTTGCAATGCCAGCATTCAGAGCCTGTGCTCGTGCATGGTTTGCGGAGTATGGCCGTCTTTTATCCCATGCCTGTGCTACCGATGGCTGTTTTGTGGCCTGGGAGTGTGAGGATGACAGGGAACTTGCTGCTGTGTGTGGAATAACAGTTTGTCTCTGGACAACAGTGGCCGAGGTTCTTCCATGGCGATCCTGTGAGGAAGCATAACCAGCTGTGTGTGAGCTCGATGAAGAGGCTTCAACACAACCTGAAGATGTAGGTGCTGCTGTAGGTTGGCCTACATCTCTAGTGTGTCTTTGTAACTCAACTACGTGCTTTGTCCGCACATGTTTCCACATATTTGTGGTATTGAGGTGACTGACACTTTTAGCTATTTTTAATTTTTGATTACACAGCTTGCATTTCACATAGCAAATATCATGTGCAAGTGTGTGAAAAAAGGACCACGCAGTGCAAGTCCTGGGAGCGCACGTTTTGACTTTTGGAAGACAACTGCTCCGAACAGGTGCCAAACTGGAGGCTACAGGCAACCGAGTCTGCAGCCTAACTCTCCCTCCTGTTTGTACCGTTGGGGCAATGTCTTCCTCTATCTTCCTTCTATCACTAACCATTTCTCTAGGCCTCTCCCAGCTTTCAACCAAAGTACTGGTTCTCACCCACAAAGCTCTCCACAGTGCAGCACCCCTCCTACATCTCCTCCCTCATTTCTATCTATCGGCCTAACCGACTGCTGCGCTCTGCAAACGACTTTCGACTAACCTCTGCACTAATACGTACCTCCCACTCCCGACTCCAAGACTTCTCCTGCTCTACGCCAATCCTCTGGAATGCTGTACCCCAAGAAATTAGGACTATCCACAATTTGCATGGTTTCAGGCGCTCCCTCAAAACACATTTGTTCAGAGCGGCCTATCACATTAACTAATCAAAGTCATTCTATGTATTCTGTGTAAGTGTGTGTGTGTCTCTAGCCCATTCACTATCTCCATCCCTCAGTCCCTTAAGATGGCTGGAACATCATTGTAAATGCACCATTGTATATAAACACCTATACTTTGTATGTCCCCCATCTCATTGTACATTGTAAGCTGTCACGAGCAGGGGCGACTTATTTAGCTTAAATTATTGTATTGTTAACGTTGTTACTTATGACTTGTGTTCTGAAACTGCTAAACTGTAAAGCGCTGCGGAATATGATGGCGCTATATAAATAAATATTATTATTATTCCTCTGAGCTGCTCCCACCACCTTCCTGTTCCTCATGCCATGTTGGGTCTTGGACCTCATCATCTCCACTACCCTCTTCCAACACCTGCTGTTGGGTGGTCTGGCCAGCACCATGCTCAACAGAAACTGGCACCTGGGTCTCATCATCATCAGATGCGTTCTGCGGTGTGCTGACCATCGGCACTGTCTCACCCGCCTCTTCAGATTCAGAGAGACACAGCTGTTGCGCATCACTGCATACTCCCTCTTCACATTACAGAATGCTGCTTGGCTGGGCCCCTGTTTGCAAGCCAATAGATTCTGAGAACAGAAGCAGACACTCAGCTGGCTCCTGTACAGAACTCTCTGACTGCCTGGGCAATTTGCCAGGCGGTGAAGAGACAGATGGTTGCCCAACAGTGCTGTGGTCCTGAGAGGAGGTGGAAGCAATTGAAGTCGATGCATTGGCTGACATCCAAACAACAACGGCTTCAATTTGTTCTTCCCGCAGCAGGGGGGTACTCCGAGCTCCTACAAAAGTGCGCATAAAGGAACGCTCACGGGGAAAACTGGTGGATGCTGTGTCACTGGGGGCCGCAGCAGCCACAGAATCCCCACGTCCTCTCCCTGAAGAAACTCCACGACCACGTGCCTTACTCCCTGCCTTCTTCATCTTGGTAGATTGATAAAGAAAGTCTGAAAAGTTATAAGGTCTAAGTGTGGTTATTCCGCAGAGACTGCAGTGAACACTGCACACAACTGTTCACTACCCAATGCGTCTCAGCAGGAAGGCAGTCTGTGCGTCAAAACAAAGGCACAAGCATACATCCATGTACCCTGTTTATAAAGCTATATAAAAAAAATTATGTAGTAGTGACGCACACTTTATTGAGGTACAGTATTACATCGCAATTCACCATCTGTGGCTATGCAGTCTCATCTATATATACCTTATCTATCTGTTGTCATGCTTCCAAGTCGACAGTCACAGTCAGCCATAAATAGCAATTTTCACTATGCACTATGCACTTTTTAAAGGTTATGTTTGTTAATAAAAATGATTATTGCCACATATTATGAGTATTACATGATGGAAATTGTATAATTTTGTATAAAATATTTAGTGACATTATTCAGCAAATGGAACATTTTAGTAATATCACAGATAACTTGTAATGCTGATGATGTTTTGAAGTCAGACATTCATTGTCTATACAATAAAAATGGTGTACATACTGTTACTTATCCATCATTAATGGATTCAGATATGTACTTGTATGCTTTTATGTACAACCGTATAGCAGATTCCTTAACTAATTTATTTTGTGGTTTGCATTGCTGTTCAACATGTTAATGTATGTGTTTATGTTTGTCAATTCTTTATTTATCTAGATATTAGTTTAAATGAAATCATCATCTTATGGTAGTAAAGGTTATCTTTCTCTTGTTTGAAGTATAGACATTTAAAATTGACAGGTAACAAGGAAATTACTTGATCTAGTATTTAAACATCCTCCTTGACCCTGGGCTCCAACACCGCCAGTTGTTGCTCGGAAGTGCTGTTAGCACAGTCAACACTTGCTCCTGTGTTACTGGGGTTCAGTAACGTCAGCTGGTCCTCGGTTGTGCCATTGGCTCTTTTCCTTCTGCTGCCCCTCCGGGTTCCAGCACAGTCAGCTGGTCCTCGTTACTTGCATTGGCTCTTGTACCTTCTGCTACCCGTCCGGGTTCCAGTACCGTCAACTGGTTCTCCGCAGTGCCTTTGGCCTAGGTGCCTCCATATCGGTATCCGAGTTCCAGCAACGTCTGCTGGTCCTTGGTAGTGCTTTGGAGCACAGGTACCTCCTGCTTAGTAACCGTGTCCCAGTAACGTCAGCTGGTCCTCGGTTGTGCCATTGGCTCTTTTCCTTCTGCTGCCCCTCCGGGTTCCAGCACAGTCAGCTGGTCCTCGTTACTTGCATTGGCTCTTGTACCTTCTGCTACCCGTCCGGGTTCCAGTACCGTCAACTGGTTCTCCGCAGTGCCTTTGGCCTAGGTGCCTCCATCTCGGTATCCGAGTTCCAGCAACGTCTGCTGGTCCTTGGTAGTGCTTTGGAGCACAGGTACCTCCTGCTTAGTAACCGTGTCCCAGTAACATCAGCTGGTACAAGATTGTGCTACAAATACAAGATACGGAACAAGAGACACAAGAACAATAAGCAGAAGATCTAAAAGCAGAAGAACATGAAGTATAAGACCAAAATGAAGAGCAAAATATATGCTCTAAATTCTAAGCAGAAGAAGACTAAGCAGTGTATGGGGGTGAGTCCGTTCCTCCTCGTGGTGCCCCTGGAAAATGCCTGCTGCTGCAGGCTAAACTGAACACGGACAAATACTGTTGTAATTTAAATCTTTTGTGACAGCAAGAACGGAAGGATGAAAAATTCATACTTTGACAGATTACAAGTACAGGATTCTCTGTCACAAATAAGAATATGATGAAGAAGATGAAGCAGAATATGAATAAGAATAATAGTTTAATAAGAAGAATATGAGTAATGTTAACAAAGATGAATAGCAAGAAGTTTAAGAAGAAGATAAAGAAGGTGAAGATGAAGAATAATTTGATGAAAAAGATGATGCTGCAGAAGATTATGAAGGAGAAAGTGTGTGAAAAGTTAAAAAGGTGAAGATGAAGAGCATGGAAGTTGTGTAATATACATATTTGCCAAAATATAAAAAACGTTAACATTGTCAATTTCTTCGTCAATCCGAACATCTTTAAAAAAAAAAATATTTATGCTATTCCATTTGATTGGGTTAAACATCTATGCCTTTAATGTCTCCTCAACCTTCCCCAATACATTCTACATTACTCTTTGTTGTTTTCCTTCATGTACAATTAACCAACAAGGCAAGAATGGGTTTTTTTTAATTTCGATATTTTGTTCCCATAGACTTACATGGGACTTCCGGTATCGGTATCGGGTATCGCCGATATTTTAGTGATATCGGCGATACCATTCCGATTCCGATACTTTAGGATATCGGAAAGTATCGCTCAACTCTAATGATTAGATCTCTTAAAGAGACAATATACTTTCATAGCCGAAGATGACTTATACCATTACCTACTACTATTGTAAACCCCATAAATTTTCAAACACAACCTGGGAACCTTCCTAGCATGTCTTGACATTGTTATACTGCAATTTTCAACCCCCAATTCAAAAGTTTAATTTCTTAAATGAACAGTACACTTTCATATAAAATGGCGGAAAATAAACTTATACAGTTCCTAAAACTATTGTAAACCCCATAGATTTTAAAACACACTCTGGGAACCTTCCCAGCATGTCTTGACATTGTTATACTACAATTTTCAACCCCCGATTCAAATGTTTAATTTTTTAAAGGGACAGTACACTTTCATATAAAATGGCGGAAAATAACCTTATACAATTGCCCACTACTATTATAAAGTTCCTCAAACCCAACACTATCCATTAACCTAATCAGAACCTATACTCACAGTATAGTTCCTCCACTACCTCTGCACCCTCTTGTTCTCTTTTTCTTTTGGGGTGCCGCCCTGGGGCCATCCAAAAAAATTGTGTGATTTTTTAGTCTTTTAGGTTAATTTGAGTAGTAGATTTTGATAAATTACCTCCATTGGAATTGCTTTCTCTTTGAGGTGCATACATATTCACATTTGATGTCTCTGTAATTACAGGTAAAATTTACAGCTGACCCCCAACCGTAGTACCAGTGAAATTATCTGTAAACCCATTTTCACTCATGTTTTCTATAATCCCGATTTCTCTTTCATTTATTATCGGTTCCTGTGTACATATTTTAATATTCTGATCTATATTTTTTTTGCTTTTATCTGTATTAGTGTCCAATTCTAAAATGTGTATTTCACTGGGAGAATCACCAATTGGAATTTCCATGGCTTCCAATTGAGCCCTTGTCCCAGGGTGACCCGTTGTTTGAGTTGAAGTCACCTCATGTATAGTAATTTCAGAGAAACTAATATTCTCCTTTTCTCCATTTAATACTTCACTGGATTCATTTACTATACTAATTATTTGTTGTTGTTTTGATATTATTTCTTTTTTCTTTTTCTGATTGTTAGTACCGTATATACCCATGTATAAGCCGAGATTTTCAGCCCATTTTTTAGGGCTGAAAGTCCCCCTCTCGGCTTATACGCGGGTCATATACGGGCGGGGGAGTGGGAGCGGGGGTGTCGGATCATACTCACCCATCTGCCGGCGCAGTCTCTGCAGCCCCCCTGCTTCTCCCACGATCTCCGGCTCCTTCCTGCAGCGGTCACATGGCACCGCTCATTAAAGTCATGAATATGCACATATTCATGACTTTAATGAGCGGTAGCACGTGACCACTGCAGGACTGAAGCGTTGCGGAGGGGTGAGTATAGCTATATTTACCTGTCCCTGTGCCACCGTTGCGCGCTGCTCCCTCGGTCCTGGCTGTGAATGTTCAGGCAGAGGGCGCGATGACGTCGTTAGTGCGCGCCCCGCCCCCTGCCAGATCATTCACAGCCAGAGGAGTCAGACCGAGGGAGCAGCGCGCAACGGTGCAGAGAAGACAGGTAAATATCTCAGGTGCTGGGGTCCTGAGCCAGCAGTGACACCGGCACCTGTCCCCCATAGTGCGCCGCTGTCACCGCCTGCTCAGGACACCGGCACCTGGCCCCCAGCAACAAGAGGTGAGTATGTCATTTTTTTTTTTTTTGCAGCAGCAGCATATGAGGCCTATACTATGGGGCATAATTGCGCAGCATATGGGGCATAATATGGAGCATATGGGGGCATAATATGGAGCATATGGGGGCATAAACTGTGGAACATATGGGGCATAATCTGGAGCATATGGGGCATAAGCTGTGGAACATATGGGGGCATAATCTGGAGCATATGGGGGCATAAGCTGTGGAACATATGGGGGCATAATCTGGAGCATATGGGGCATAAGCTGTGGAACATATGGGGGCATATATATGGAGCATATGGGCATAATCTGGAACATATGGGGGCATAATCTGGAGCATATGGGGGCATAAGCTGTGGAACATATGGGGGCATAATCTGGAGTATATGGGGGCATAAACTGTGGAACATATGGGGGCATAATATGGAGCATATGGGGGCATAATCTGTGGAACATATGGGGCATAATCTGGAGCATATGGGGGCATAATCTGGAGCATATTGGGCATAATCTGTGCAGCATATGGGGGCATAATCTGTGGAGCATCATATGGGGGCATAATCCTTTTTCACCCTAGGCTTATACGCAAGTCAATAAGTTTTCCCAGTTTTTTGTGGCAAAATTAGGGGGTCGGCTTATACACAGGTCGGCTTATACATGAGTATATATGGTAATTTTATTCATATGTTGTTCATAATACGCTCTCTGTTTTTCTGTCTTGAGGAGAGAAAATGACCTATCTTTATTAGGCCGGAGTCACACACAACGACAAAAAATAGGACCGTTTTAGTCGGTCGATTATCGCACCAAAATGTCATGAACAGTCATCCGTCTGGCATCCGATTTTCCTGGAAAGATGCGATTTAGTCGCATCTGACCGTAGTTGTAACATCCGATTTACATCCGACTTGCGAGATTTTCTCGCAGGCTTGCAAAACCGACATATAATGGATCCAAATGAATAGTATTTAAATCACAAAAGATAGAATAGATATATACACATAGAACACACATATATATATATTATACATGTCATTGTGACATATATATATACATATATTTATAGTTCATACACTTCTACATACTGTAATAGCCGCTAATTCAATTGCCGGCTTTTGTGAAACTACAGACCCGACATGAAATGACACATGGTTTACATACAGTTAACCATGTCATTTCATGTAGTTTGATATATGGTTTTAACTTACAATTACATGAGTGTATGTGTGCAAAATTGCAGACATGTAGGGTTAATTAAAGGTGTAAATTTGTTGAAAAAAATGCGTGGGCTCCCGCTGTATTTTCTCCACCAGACAGACAAAGCAAGCGAGTGGGGGCAAATAATAATAGCCCAGGGAGGGTGCATTTATTTTGTGCCCACCCGGCTACTAACATCTTCCCCCAGACACCCCAGAAAAGGCAAATCTATAATTAGATTAGCCCTTTCTGGCACTTTGCCCGTCTATTCCCATTGCTCTGTAGCAGTAGCGAATGGGTTAATAAGGGGCTAAAGCTACCTTGCAATTGAAAGGTGACTTTAAGCCAGGTTAATAATTGAGAGCTGTCAATTAGACAAGGCTCCAGTGGCGCAATCGGTCAGCGCACGGTACTTATAAAGCAGTAACTGTTGAGCAATGCCGAGGTTGTGAGTTCGACCCTCACCTGACACATACACTCATGTAATTGTTAGTGAAAACCATATATCAAAATACATGAAATGACATGGTTAACTGTATGTAAACCATGTGTCATTTCATGTCGGGTTCTGGAATTTCACAAAAGCCGGCAATTGAATTAGTGGCTATTACAGTATGTAGAAGTGTATGAACTATAAATATATGTATATATATATGTCACAATGACAGATATATTATATATTAATATATGTATTCTATTCTAATGTTTCTTGGACGTTATATTGAGGAAAACATAGCTCCCAGGGGTCTGAGGTTAATTCAAAGATCCTCGTTTCCTCAAGATATGGGATTTACAAAAAAATGGGATGAATATTCCACATCTTGCTCTATAGGATTTATGAAAATGTTAATCTGCAAGAGGGACTCACTAGCTGTTAAGGCCTTGGAGGGGGTTAAATGTCTTAGGGATAACCTGGAAATATATTCCTCGTCCCCTGACTTCAAAGAATTTGATTTGACATTAAAAGTCAAATTAAATAAATTTGAAGAGGATTTAATTAGAAAAAAAGCTATGAAATTATGGAGGGATAGAAAGGAAAGGATAAGTGAGTGTGAAAAAATGAACATCACCACCCAAATAAATGCATCTGAAGAGGGATTGAGAGTACAACTAGATGTGGAAGGGAGTGATAAAAAAGAGTAAGGAAAAGGAACTGATAAATTTACCAATTCTAATAAAGAAATGTCATTTACTCTCCTCAAGACAGAAAAACAGAGAGCGTATTATGAACAACATATGAATAAAATTACTAACAATCAGAAAAAGAAAAAAGAAATAATATCAAAACAACAACAAATAATTAGTATAGTAAATGAATCCAGTGAAGTATTAAATGGAGAAAAGGAGAATATTAGTTTCTCTGAAATTACTATACATGAGGTGACTTCAACTCAAACAACGGGTCACCTTGGGACAAGGGCTCAATTGGAAGCCATGGAAATTCCAATTGGTGATTCTCCCAGTGAAATACACATTTTAGAATTGGACACTAATACAGATAAAAGCAAAAAAAATATAGATCAGGATATTAAAATATGTACACAGGAACCGATAATAAATGAAAGAGAAATCGGGATTATAGAAAACATGAGTGAAAATGGGTTTACAGATAATTTCACTGGTATTACGGTTGGGGGTCAGCTGTAAATTTTACCTGTAATTACAGAGACATCAAATGTGAATATGTATGCACCTCAAAGAGAAAGCAATTCCAATGGAGGTAATTTATCAAAATCTACTACTCAAATTAACCTAAAAGACTAAAAAAATCACACAATTTTTTTGGATGGCCCCAGGGCGGCACCCCAAAAGAAAAAGAGAACAAGAGGGTGCAGAGGTAGTGGAGGAACTATACTGTGAGTATAGGTTCTGATTAAGTTAATGGATAGTGTTGGAATTGAAGAACTTTATAATAGTAGTGGGCAATTGTATAAGGTTATTTTCCGACATTTTATATGAAAGTGTACTGTCCCTTTAAAAAATTAAACATTTGAATCGGGGGTTGAAAATTGTAGTATAACAATGTCAAGACATGATGGGAAGGTTCCCAGGGTGTGTTTTAAAATCTATGGGGTTTACAATAGTTTTAGGAACTGTATAAGGTTATTTTCCGCGATTTTATGTGAAAGTGTACTGTCCCTTTAAGAAATTAAACTTTTGAATTGGGGTTGAAAATTGCAGTATAACAATGTCAAGACATGCTAGGAAGGTTCCCAGGTTGTGTTTGAAAATTTATGGGGTTTACAATAGTAGTAGGTAACGGTTTAAGTCATCTTCGGCTATGAAAGTATATTGTCTCTTTAAGAGATCTAATCATTGTAAAAAATTTTTTAAAAATTGTGAGTTTATGAATTCATGTAGGGTTTTTAATAGGAGTGTCAATACTGGTTTTAAGGGGAAATAAGAGGTTAATTGACAATGAATGGAGTTTTGCGACGAAAAGGTTAAAACGAATACATGTGGTCTAAATTATGTTATTTACCACCCCTTTATAAAGTTGCCATTGTAAGCTTCTCCTTTAGCCCACCTGATGAAGACGGTTTGGACCGTCGAAACGCGTTGTGGCAGTGGTATTGGAGGAAGATTAAAGTTCGGTTATTATTTATTAAATTGTCCATTGTTCCTTTGGCCCCTTGAAACCGCTGCACTATTGTTCACATGTGTGACAGGGCAGGCTCAATCACCAGCATAGTGGGGAGTGAGTCATAGGGACCCCAACTAGCGTCATTCCTAATATGCTCCTGTGACATCTAACAGGGCATAACTTAGAGTGCTCTCTGCTTGTGTGCTGCTCTGTGGAGTAACAGAGTCAGGTACTTAGCACTCTGTTCACACCGAGTGACGTTTAACTCGGTGTGATTACAGTGCTTGCTACAGCTACGCTTCGCGATTGTTTCCTAGCTGCAGTTCCTCCATCTCCGCACGGTGTACCCCGGGTTGCGATCGCACCTTCTCGTAATTTTTATTTGGTGTGATCCGCAAACCCTAACAGTATCTTAGCACCAGGGTCTGGCTAGCAATGACAGGCGAGCAGCGTTTACAGCGGTACATACAGCAGCTGGAGGGCAGGTTGTCCACTCTTGAGCGCACAACTACAGCCGTGGATGTTACCGCAGTAGTGGCTCATGCAGCCAAAGAAGCTGCTTCTCTAGTTTCCGTTGCCACCCCTGTTCTGTCTCTCTCGCATTTCCCCCTGCCTGACAAATTCACGGGTGACAGCAAAGTCTGTAGGGAATTCGTGAACCAGTGTGTTATTCATTTGGAGCTAATGGCATCAAGTTTTGCATCTGAATGGGCCAAAGTGGGATTTGTGATTTCTTTACTCACGGACAGGGCGCTGGAGTGGGCTACGCCGCTGTGGGAGCGCAATGACCAGGTGGTGCAGAGCATGTCTCACTTTCTGAGTGCTCTGAAACAGGTCTTCTTAGGACCTTGAGTCACCCACAACACCGCGCTCCAACTCTTGGCGTTAACCCAGGGCTCTGCCATGGTCAGTCAGTTCGCCATCTGATTCCGAAGTCTAGTAACCGAATTGGAGTGGTCAGATAAAGTAATCATCACAGTTTTCTGGAGGGGTCTTGTTGATCATTTAAAGGATGCTCTGGCCACTAGGGAGATTCCTTCCACACTGGAGGAATTAATAGCAGTCTCCACCCGCATCGACCTTCGGCATTCAGAATGAAGTTTGGAACGAGCCCAGTGTAGGTAGAGGTGTCGGCTGGCTCCAAATTTTGCCAAGCCTTTGGAATCTCCGGCTCTGTCTAACGAGCCAGTGGAGGCCATGGAGGTTTCTCGAGGGGAACCTAAGTCTCGTTCCACTCGCACACTTCTGACCTGCCATGTCTGTAGGCAACCAGGCCATTATGCCCATAAGTGTCCCCAGCGGCAGGGAAAACGACCGCGTCTAGTGGCTATCGGAGGAGGCTCACTAGACACGGCGACATTATCCTCCAAATTAACCTTTAAGGTGACACTTGCCTATGGCTTGACCTCGCACTCTGTGAAAGTTTGTATGGACTCCGGGGCTGAGGGAAACTTTATCTCCTCTGCCTTCGCCCAACGACTCACTATACTTCTAGTCATGCTCACCAAGCTAATCACCATTCGAGTGGTAAATGGGTCCGCACTGCCTTCTCAGTTCACACTTCAGACCATTCCTCTTTCCCTTGCTATATCCCCAAAACATCAGGAGATAATTTCTTTGCTGGTCATTCCTGAGTGTATTGCCGAGGTATTGTTAGGGATACCTTGGCTACGTCATCATTCACCTCACATTGACTGGTCTACGGGGAGCATATTAGGATGGAGTGTGTCGTGTGAGGGAAGGTGTCTGGGGTCCCAGATTCAGGTCGGTTCTTCTGAGGTCACCACAGATCTAACCTCACTCCCTAAGCATTAATGGCAATACGCGGACATGTTCTCCAAAAAAGCAGCAGAGACCCTTCTGCCTCATCGCCCCTATGACTTTCCTATAGATCTCTTGCCAGGTTCTGAGCCTCTCCTGGGATGTGTCTATCCTCTTTCACTCCCGGACACTGAGGCTATGTCACAATATATCAAGGAGAATTTGGATAGAGTGTTTATTAGGAAGTCCGTGTCTCCTGCTGGGGTTGGGTTTTTCTTTGTTCAGAAGAAGAAAGGGGAACTGCGTCCATATATTGACTACAGGGGGTTAAATGCTATCACCATCAAGAATAAATACCCTGTGCCACTCATCTCGCAGCTCTTCGACAGGTTGCGAGGGGCTAGGGTATTTTCTAAGTTAGATCTGCATGGCGTGTATAACTTAATACGTATACGCGAGTAGGATGAACAGAAGACCACGTTTAATACACGGGATGGTCATTATGAGTATTTGGTAATGCCGTTCGGCCTTTGTAATGCTTCTGCCGTCTTCCAAGATTTTGTTATTGACATATTTCGGGAGTTGTTATCCACCTCGGTAGTTGTATATCTGGATGATATACTCATTTACTCTCCAGATATTGACACCCACCGGAAAGATGTCTGTAAGGTCTTAGAACTTCTACGTTCCAATTCCCTTTACGCGAAGTTAGAGAAGTGTGTGTTTGAGCAGGAGTCTTTCCCTTTCCTGGGGTATATTATCTCTGCCAAAGGGTTGGCTATGGATCCTGCCAAACTGGAGTCTGTGATGAACTGGCAAGAGCCGCATTCCATGAAAGCAGCGCAGCGCTTTCTGGGATTTATCAACTACTACCGCCAGTTCATCCCTCACTTCTCCACCCTCGTCGCTCCGTTGGTAGCCCTCACCAAAAAGGGAGCTTATCCTAAACAGTGGTCAGAGGAGGTCTCCAAGGCTTTTGTTTCTGTAAAGTCCCACTTCGTTAGGGCTCCCGTGCTATATCGGCCCGATGTGGACAAGCCCTTCATTTTGGAGGTGGATACCTCTTCCGTCGGTGCAGGAGCAGTCCTATATCAGAAGGATGCTCATGGTCGGAAACACCCATGTTTCTTCTTTTCCAGGATCTTTACATCGGCGGAGAGGAACTATTCCATCGGGGATGTGGAGTTATTAGCCATCAAGCTAGCCTTCTCTGAGTGGAGACATCTCCTAGAGAGAGCTCGGTATTCCTTTCAGGTCTTTACTGACCACAGAAATCTGCTTTATTTGCAGACGGCCAAACAGGTGAATTTTCGCCAGGCTAGATGGTACTTATTCTTCTCCCAGTTTAATTTAACACTTCATTTTCTCTCTGGGGAGAAGAATTTGCATGACGATGCCCTATCTCGTTCTGTTGTCTGATCTGAGGAGGGTGACGAGCCACGTCTTATTGTCCCCTCAGAGAGCCTTCGAATGGTGGCTCCGGTGTCTCTGGAGCAGGTGCCTCTGGGCAAATCCTATGTACCACCTAACCTGCAACCAGAGGTACTCTCTTGGGCACACACTTCCAAGCTGGGGAGGCATTTCTGAATCAAGAGGACCATTGAGCTTCTGGCAAGGTTTAGTTGATGGCCTCAGATGGTGCGTGATGTAAGGGACTACGTTCTAGCTTGTGTCTCGTGTGCCAGAAATCAGCCTTCCCTGCAGAGACGTGCAGGTTTGCTTCATCCCTTAACCGTTGCTGATAGGCTCTGAGAGATGGAGTGGATTTTATTGTGGACCTGCCTAAGCCCTTTAACAACAGGGTGATTTGGGTGGTCACCGATCATTTTTCCAAAATGGTCCATTTGGTCCATCTTTCGCGTGTGCCATCTGCGCGGGTCTTGGCAGCGCTATTCGTGAAGCATATCTTCCTCCTCCATGGGATGCCTGACAAGATTGTCAGTGACCGGGGTCCCCAGTTCACGTCTCGGTTCTGGAGAGAGCTTTGTCGGTTGCTCAGTGTAGAGCTCAATCTCTCGTTGGCATACCATCCCGAGACGAATGGTTTGGTGGAGAGGGCCAATCAGACTCTGGTCACGTATCTACGGCATTTCGTCTCTGCCAGGCATGAGGATTGGTCATCTTTACTGCCTTGGGCGGAGTTTGTCCTAAATAGCGCCATTTCCGATTCCACTGGGCAGACGCTGTTTCTTCTTAACTACGGTCAGCATCAGCGAGTTCCCGTGCCCATGCCAGTCTCGTCCTCCGACCCTATGTCTCACTGCTGTCTTAGGAAAAACTACTCTTAAGAATGTCTAAAAGCATTTTTCGATACTCCATCATGCACACGTCCCTTTCAAGGGGGTGAAATATCTGGCAAAATTTACTCATGTACCATGAATCTAACAGAGTGGCAACCCAGTAATGAGCAACATTTCTAATCCTAACAATACAGCCAACAATCATGTTGCAGATAGTTCAGCAAGAAGGTGCTAATTTTTCGAGCGTTTCCATGAGGTCCCATTACATGGTGTGTTGGTGGCAGGTAACAATCAAGCTTGCTTTCTCCATCCCCACCCTCCAACCACAAACAACAGAGAGGGGATCATTATTCTCTTCATTTCCTGACTCTTGCGCAGCCATCACCTCTTCCTCCTTGTCCTCCTCCATTTGTTCCTCGGCTCCTGCACCTTTACTCACATATTGTCTGGTACCATGAGCCCCCCTCGATCTGTGTAATCCACCCTCACATGGCACCCGCCTGTGCAAAGACAGTCCAAAACTTAACAATATTGTTATAACCTCTGCATCCTCCTCTTCCTCTGGGACCACCACCCCCTCCTGCAGACTATTCAAAGTGTGCTACAGCATGTAGATAACTGGAGCAGTGATGCTGATGATGGCAACAATTTTAGTAGCCATTTCAAAACTGTGCAGAAGGGTGCAGAAATTCTTTATCTGTGCCCACTCCGCAAGAGTGATTTGCTACACGTTCGTACTACGTTGGGTCACACTATGCAAAATATCATACTTTAACAGTAGCTGCAACATGAGCAGAGTGGAATTTCATTGTGTTGGCACAGCACATATCAACCAGTTAAATGTAGTTCCGAAAGACATCTGTAATGATGCAAGTCGATGACACGTGGGTGTGGACGCCAAAAATGCTTTCTGCAGCAGCACATCCAGGCTGGAATAGTGGCATAGAAATTGCTGCACCACCAGGTTGAGGACATGAGCCATGCAAGGCATGTGTGTGAGGTTGCCTTGGCATAGGTCTGCCATGAGGTTCACACCACTATCGCACACAGGCTTCCCTGACTCCAGGTTCAGTGGGGACAGCCACTACTCAAATTCAGCCTATATAGCTGTCCACAATGCTTGGGCTGTGTGACTGCAATCTCCAAGGCATGTTAATTTAAACTCTGCCTAATTGCAGTTTTCCCTGGTTGCGTAGTACAGAGGTGGGGGGGATTCTCTCTGCATTGTTGGAAAGCGTATTTCATTAAGGGAGAGGTGGAGGGTACAAGTGGAGTCCCTATAGGAGGTAGAAGAGGCAGAAGCTGTGAAGGAAGTTGTGGAGAAACAGGGATCAGTGGTTGCTCTCATCCGCTGGCCCAGCTGCCTTTAGCAAGACTGCATGGACCAGGGCTCATACCACTGAACACCTGCTCTCTCTCCCTTTTGGCAAAACACTACACAGACAACACAGGGTTAACGTAAAACAGTGTGGCAATACTTTATTGAACCACAACACCCAATAGCAAACAGAACAATCCCAGCAATTACCCCAAAATGGTGCACATTATAGTGTCTCACCCTTCCGCTGTCTCGCCGAGATAATGGTAGATGTTACGTCTGAGCTCCCAGGGTCGCTATTCCACCTGTGATACGCACGCAGAGAGGAGGTAATGACAAGCTTAGGGGGATAACCGAGAGCAGTACTGTGTTCTTTCAGTCGGGTCCCACGTACCATCAGATGAGATCCTGAATAGTGACACACACCAACCAGAATAAAAAAGTCTCTAAGTGGGACACTGCTCAGCCTGGCAGAACCGGGGGAGCTGCAGGGGACTGGTGTTCGTAGACACCATCCAGGGCTTCATAACCAGGGAGGCATACAGACAGACCCAGCAGACCATTGATGAGGCAAACACAGTAGGTTTCAGACACCACCATGTCCAACCCCACCAACTCGGCCTTGGGAAGAGGCCGCAACAAGAAATGACAAATATAGGAGCTGTGCCAGCTTCAATGGATTGAATACCGGACCACGGACACTCAGTCGGATTTGATCAAGGAATTTGTACGTTGGGATGTCCAGAATGTTCAGAAACAAAGCGGTGGAGGGCACCATACAATATTAAGTCAAAAGGATACACGACTGATCAACCTGGAGTATGTCAGAAATTGGCAATGTGAAAAAAAAGAAGAAAAGGACATACCATGACCAGGGACCACGAGAATATTAGACAAAAATATAAATTTATTAAACCTGAAAAATCACACCATGTGCATAAAAACAATTAAAAACAAGGAAGAAAAAACCCATGATGGGGAAAGGGTCCACTGAACCAATGTTGTGATATAATCTAACAATATATTAGTCACTCCTCATAATACAAATATTGTGCAGTGAAAGATAAAGCATGACACTGTGATCAATACCAAATCAGCACTGTATAGTAAAATGCATAATACACAAGGCTGGAAAAAGAAAAAAAAAAAAAAAAGCATGTAACCTAAAGGGATCTATAGATTATTGAGTCAGATCCCATAAGTAGGTAAAACACAGGTGTCTGCCTATAGATAAATTCTATGCATAAACAAATATGGGAAATACAGCACTTAATGAAGAATATAACCATGGTATAGTATACAAGAGTAATGTGGTAACTCCCTCATAATACACATGGTATGCAGAGAAAAATATAGCAGAACACTGAAATCAGTGCCAGACCAGCATAGCTGGGAATACAATACATGTATCTGCCTAGGAATCGATACTTGCTGCATGAGCAAATATAGGGTGTCTGCAAAACAGGTATCTGACTCACTGCATGAGCAGAAATGAAGCTCAATGAGGAACATGACCAGATGCTACAGGGTCAGGTAGGACCAAGCCCAACGCGTGTCGCCATCAAGTGGCTTCATTAGGGGCAGGGTAGTGATTAATCAAGGCACAGATATATATATATATATATATATATATATATATATATATCAAAATAATGACAAACTTACAGCAGCTGCATGAATGCTCCACGTGGAGACCGATCAGGAAATGGTAAGTGAGCAATGAATGCCGAAAATCTGAATGTCCAGAATGTTGTGGAGGATGACGAAAACTCTGCTGAGATGGACCCAGAGGAATTACCAGAGCCAGGACCCTGTGCCGGTCTGGAATATACCCAGTCACCTGCAGCCGGAATCCAGGAGTTATTGGTCACATTGGGACCTGGAGCCTTAAGTGGTGAAAGAGCTTGTGTTACGGAATCAGTTTTGGGACTTCCAGTACCCCTACAGCCAGCATCGGACCCTATCCCCATTGTAATCCCCCAGCAAGGAACGCAGCTCCACTACAGAGACGTGCCAGTGTTTAATGAGTCCAACACTGAAGTTGATGAACATCTGAAAGATTTTGAAACTTTAATGCTGATGCACCAGGTGCCCATAGTTGATTGGGCTAAATACCTGTGGACTAGTTTGACTGGTCGTGCATGGGATGCTGCCCAGTCACTTGGGCCTCAATACTGCCTGGACTATGGAACTATTAAGGATACCCTGCTGGCACTTTTTACCAAAGATATCGCAGAAAGTTCCAGACATTGTCTTGCCAGGGGGTCTCCTTTGTAGAATTTGGCAGTCAACTCCAGAGATACTGTAACAACTGGCTTGACAGTAGGGTTGCCCACTTCACTGCTGCCCTTCGGGACGTGATCGTGCTTGAGCAACTTATGGAGAATATGGCCCCCGAAATTCGAGAGTGGCTAGCCGACCGGAAGCCTGACACCCCAGAGCAAACAGCCCGATTGGCTGACGAGTTTACAGCCAACCGACTCCACTGGAGACCCAATATGCCCACTGATACCAAAAGACCCATCAACCAAAGATTTGACCGGCCACCAGTCACTCAAGCAGGATTTTCCGCTTCCCAGCAGAAAACCCACCAGGACAAAGGGTTATTAACAATACCAGTGATTTGCCTCACCCACTGTGCTGTTATATATGCGGGTGCCTTGGACACATAGCCAAAGATTGCTCCCAGGGATGTGGCCCCATGCCTGGAGCCCATCTGCTGACAAATCCAGTCAATGTCTGTCAAGACGAGCCTTCAGGGTCTGAGGGGCACTACCCCCGGGATACACCTGTGAAGGATGAAGTGATATACCCTGTTCATACTATATGGCAGGTAGACCACTCTACACCAACCAACCTCCATAGCCACCTCCAGCCAGTCAAGGTCAGTGATATCAAGGCCAAGGGACCTCGGAACACTGGGTCTTCATCACCCTATCCAGCCCATATATTGTACCATCAGAACACCATTTAACAAACCGCCAAGTAGCCTTCTCCAGGACTGGGGGTCAGAGCTTGGGAAATGCACACATTTTTGTGGGCAATTTACCGGCCAATGTACAAGAGAAGGAGCTGGAGGAGTTGTTCCATCAGTATAGGAGGATCCGTACCATCGAGCTGAAGAATCATGGGGGAGGTGGTGCAGCACCATTTGCCTTCATCACCTTTCAGTATCCACAGTAGGTGGAAAACACCGTGAGTGGAAGCAATGGATACGAGTTTTGTTCTCGTCGTTTATGTGTGGAATTTCCCATGTCAAGCAGGAGACCATGGGGAGGTTATGGGGACTCCGCTGGAGGAAGGGGTCACTTTCTCCGCGAATTGAATACAGAGTCCTTGTCTCAGAGCTTCCCCCCTCAGGAAGTTGGGAAACAAAGGCACAATGTTTGAATGTTTGTTAATATGTTGATGACCCATTGATACTCTGCAATATGAAGGACAATCTATGCATGTTGTTTGCACACTCCTGCAGTGAGGGATGGCCTCCTACCTACTTCCCCCAAACCTGTGGTGGAATGACTGAATGAGAAGTTGTTACCTATAAAAAGAGAAGTTTTGCCTATGTTGGAGGAGTCTACATTACAGAAGTCATGGCATCATTACTCCAACTGACGAAATCCAGAGCTGCCACATTTGACCATTGCCTGGTTCCATGGAGACATTTAGAGAAGCCATGTTGTGATTCTCAGATCAACTGGCCTTATACCCTGTAAGGACTCAATGGACTGTCATCTCCCTATGCTTGTCGTTACCTCCTCTCTGTGCGTGTATCGCAAGTGGAGTAGCGATCCTGGGAGCTATGATGTCACATCTGCAATTATCCCGGTGGGTCAACGGAAGGGTGAGACCCTGTAATTTGCACCATCTTTGGATATTTGCTGGGACTGTTCTATTTGCTATTGTGTGTTGTGGGTCAATAAAGTATTGCCACACTGTTTTACCCTCACCCTGTGTTGTCTGAGTAGTGTCTTGCCCACGGGGAAAGAGTGATATGAGCCCTGGTAAATGCAGTCTTGCTAAAGACAGCCAGGTCAGCGGACGAGACCACCCACTGACCTCTGTTTCTCAATAGAAGTGTTAGATAGAGAGGTTTGTTCCACAAACTTTGGGGATTCCAAAATTTGCTGTCTAGTTACACCTTGGTGTCTAGTGTTTTAGTTCACCATCCCTTGGTGTGTAGTGGTTTAGTTCTCCATTCCCTGGTGTGTAGTGGTTTTGTTCTCCAACCTCTGTTGTCTAGTAGTTTAGTTCTCCATCTTCTGGTGTGTAGTTGTTTTGTTATCTAACCCTAGGTGTTTAGTAGTTTAGTTCTCCATCCCCTGTTGTCTAGTAGTTTAGTTCTTTGTGTTATGGTGTGTAGTGGTTCAGTTATCCAACAGTAGATGTTTAGTAGTTTAGTTCTCCAAGCCCTGTTTAGTAGTTTAGGTGTCCATATTATGGTTTTTAATGATTTAATTCTCCATCCCCAAGCGCCCTGCAATCCTTGGGGATTCAAAGACTTGTGGAGCAGCCTTTCCCCCACCTGCCCCCACAGACATCAGAGTCACCCAGTGCCCAGTCAGTGAGATTTAACACCACTGGCAATGCTTTCTTGCTTTTTCCTTTTTTCAAGGAATGGGTGATGTTGTCTCTGATGTTCCGGTGTAGCGCAGACACATCGTTCGTATACAAGTATTGGCGACTGGGCAACTGGTACTGGGGAACTCCAAGTTGGGTCTCTTTCATGTGTGTTGCCTGAATTTGTCAGACCTCTCAAAGCAGCAGACCTACACCTGAAACTTATCCACATGTTACTGATCAATGCTTCAGCTAGAAATGCTGGTACAAGACCTGTCCCATGCATCCATGCTGCCCAAATATATTATTTTGTACTCTCGGTCAATTGATGCTACTTTTCTTGGTGTCTGACTTGAATTTGGGCTGTTTTGGCAGGTTTTTGCCTCCCTGAAGGTGTTGTCTATGCATTTGATTTTGCCATTGCCATTTGATGAATTCAATGGGGTTCGGATATGTTGAGCGAACTGTTTGGGGAATTGTTCAGCGAACATTGGAACGTTCACTGTTTCCGAGCTGAACTGAACCGAATCTTGAAAGCTTCGCTCATCTCTAATGATTACCATATGTGAAGTTGGGAACCAGTGTTTCTCCTAATATGTAGCAATCGGTATCTGCCTCATTGGGTATTTACTTTGATCTGTGTCAACATTTTTGGTTACAGCTGTATCTCAATGAACTTATGTTTACCTTCAACCTTAAAACCTATGAAACTATGGAACTACAGTACAGACCAAAAGTTTGGACACACCTTCTCATTCAAAGATTTTTCTGTATTTTCATGACTATGAAAACTGTAGAATCACACTGAAGGCATCAAAACTATGAATTAACACATGTGGAATTATACATTACACTTTACAAAAAAGTGTGAAACAACTGAAAATATGTCTTATATTCTAGGTTCTTCAAAGTAGCCACCTTTTGCTTTGATTACTGCTTTGCACGCAGAAAAGGTGAACGGATGGACTCTACATGCCTGGTTCCCACCGTGAAGCATGGCGGAGGAGGTGTGATGGTGTGGGGGTGCTTTGCTGGTGACACTGTTGGGGATTTATTCAAAATTGAAGGCATAGTGAACCAGCATGGCTACCACAGCATCTTGCAGCAGCATGCTATTCCATCCGGTTTGCGTTTAGTTTGACCATCATTTCTTTTTCAACAGGACAATGACCCCAAACACACCTCCAGGCTGTGTAAGGGCTATTTAACCAAAAAGGAGAGTGTTGGGGTGCTACGCCAGATGACCTGGCCTCCACAGTCACCAGACCTGAACCCAATCGAGATGGTTTGGTGTGAGCTGGACCGCTCACCGCTTCAATTCTGAATAAATCCCCAACAGTGCCACCAGCAAAGCACCCCCACACCATCACACCACCTCCTCCATGCTTCACGGTGGGAACTATGCATGTAGAGTCCATCCATTCACCTTTTCTGCGTGCAAAGCAGTAATCAAAGCAAAAGGTGGCTACTTTGAAGAACCTAGAATTTAAGACATATTTTCAGTTGTTTCACACTTTTTTGTAAAGTGTAATGTATAATTCCACATGTGTTAATTCATAGTTTTGATGCCTTCAGTGTGATTGTACAATTTTCATAGTCATGAAAATACAGAAAAATCTTTGAATGAGAAGGTGTCCAAACTTTTGGTCTGTACTGTATATGGAGAGAAAAACCAGAGCAAAATAATCAGATAAAAGAGAGAAAAAGCAGAAGAGAGAGAAAATAGAAAAAAAGAGAGAAGTGCTAATGAGATAAAAAAATATCAAAACAGAAGGAAAACTAAGAGAGAAATAAAGCAAAAGAAAAAGAAATGAGCAAGATAAATAGGAAATAGTGAAAGAGAGAAAAGATTAAGTGTGAAAAAAAAACATTTCTTTTTTTCACTCTGTTTCATACTTTTTATTCTCTCTCTTGTTTTTTACTCTTTCGCCTTCTTCTTTGTTTAGTTTTTTTCTCCCTAAAAAAACTGAAGAAAGAAAAAAGTGAAGCAGAGCAGAAACGTGACATGAAAATAAAGAGCAAAATAGAGACAAAACAAAAGAGAGATAGAATAATGAACAAGAGAGAGTAGATAGTGGATGATGACACAGAGTTACACACTAAGGCTATGTTCACATGTTGTGTTTTTTATGCTTTTTTTCTGCGGGCAAAACCTGCTCTCTTAGAAGTAAGAAATTTGCTTCAAAAAAGCAGGTTTTGCTTAGTTTTGTTGCTTTTTTGCTGCATTTTTTATGTTTGTTTTCTCGCATTTTTATCATGGTACATTTGTCTCTTGTGCATGCTGATAAGGTTTAGTACATAACATGTTGATCTCCGCAAGGAGTGACGATATTTCTTGGACAATAGTACATAAAATAAAATCTGATTCTACTTCATCAGATTTTGGCACCAAAACGCAAGAAAAACTGAGACCTGCATTTTTTCTGCGTTTTTTGCACCAGCCTTTGCTTTTAATGGGTGAAAAATGCTGAAAAAAAATGCCGAAAAAAGTGACATGCTTCATTTTGCAAAAACCAAGATATTGCGCAAAATACTGTGAACAAAAAAAAACAAGCTGTGTGCATGAGATTTCTGAAATCTCATAGACTTTACTGGTACTGTAAAATGCAGCTGAAAACTTGCATAAAAAATGCATTAAAAAACACTGAGAAAACGCAACGTGTGAACATAGCCTTACCATAAACGAAGCAGAAAAATACAGACAGATAAAAACAAAAATACATGTAGATATAATAAATGTTACAGCCATGTAGATACTGAGATGCATATACGCAAACAGACAGATAAATATAGTTAAACTAACTTTGCAGTATTAGTCATGAGTCATGATGGTGTTATTCCACTAAGCCGCTTTTGCCATGTGCTTTTTTTCACTTTTTTTCTTGCAAGATAATAAATGTAATTAAGTGCATGGAAACTGCTAGCTGAATTGCCTTTCGATATGTTTTTCATACTCAATAATGCTAATGAAAAGTAGATGTATAAGTACAGGTGTTTCTTACAAGATTAGAATATCATCAAAAAGTTAATTTATTCCTGTTCTTCAATACAAAAAGTGAAACTTATATATTATATAGAGTAAAAAAAAACAGAGTGATCTACTTCAAGTGTGTATTTCTGTTAATGTTGATGATTATGGCTTACAGCCAATGAAAACCCAAAAGTCATTATCTCAGTAAATCAGAATAATTCACAAAAAACACCTGCAAAGGCTACCTAAGCAATTAAACAGGTCTCTTAGTCTGCTTTAGTAGGCTCCTCAATCAGAAGGATGACTTGACTTGATACATGCCCAGAATGCAGTCATTGACACACTCCACAAGAAGGGTAAGCTACAAAAGGTCATTGCTAAAGAAGCTGGCTGTTCACAGAGTGCTGTATCCAAGAATATTAATGGAAAGTTGATTGGAAGGAAAAAGTGTGGTAGAAAAAGGTGCGCAAACAACTGAGATAACCACAACCTTAAAATGATTGTTAAGAAAAGGCCATTCAAAAATTTGGGGGAGATTCACAAGGAGTGGACTGCTGCTGGAGTCATTGCCTCAAGAGCCACCACACACAAACGTATCCATGACATGGGCTACAAGTGTTATATTCCTTGTGTCAAGCCATTCATGACCAACAGACAATGCCAGAAGCATCTTACCTGGGCAAAGGAGAATAAGAACAGGACTGTTGTTCTGTGGTCCAAGGTGTTATTTTTTGGTGAAAGTAAATTTTGCACTTAATTTGGAAATCAAGGTTCCAGAGTCTGGAGGAAGAGTGGAGAGGCACACAATACAAGCTTCTTGAGGTCTAGTGTGAAGTTTCCACAATCAGTGATTGTTTGGGAAGCCATGTCATCTGCTGGTGTAGGTCCATTGTGTTTGAAAAAGACCAGTCAGCGCAGCCATCTACCAGGAAATTTTAGAGCATTTCATGCTTCCCTTTGCTGTTAAGTTTTTTGGATATGGAAATTTCATTCTCCAGCAGGACTTGGTACCTGTCCACACTGCCAAAAGTACCAATACCTGATTTAAAAACAACAGTATCACTGTGCTTGGTTGGCCAGCAAACTCGCCTAACCTTAACCCAAGGAAGAATCTATGGGGTATTGTCAAGAGGAAGATGAGAGACACCAGACCCAACAATGCAGACGAGCTGAATGCTCTTATCAAAGGAACCTGGGCTTCCATAACACCTCAGCAGTGCCACAGGCTGATCGCCTCCATGCCATGCCGCATTGATGCAGTAATTGATGCAAAAGGAGCCCTGACCAAGTATTAAGTGTATTTACTGAACATACATTTCAGTAGGCCAACATTTTGGATTTTAAAATAATTTTTTTCAAGCTGTTGTTTTATAGTATTACTAGTTGGTGACGCTTCTAGACCCACGCTACAAAGAGAACTTTCTATCTCCTATTCCCGAAGTGGACAGGTCTACTAAAATGGGATAGTACCAGAAGGCCCTTGTTGCGGAATTATTAAAAAAATTCCCATCTGAAAATGCTGGCGGCAGAGGTCACAGTTCCTTGGACAACCAAGGGGTACAGGCGAGAGAGACACAACTCCAATCCAGCAGAGGCAGGGGAACACTGGAAAAGTTCTGGGAGTGTTTTCTCAGTCCCTCCCATCGCACAGGCCCTGAGGCGTGGGGTACTCTCACAAGGAGTGCAAAGTTTTGGAAGATGCTGAGAGAGTACCTTGCTGACCATACCAATGTCCTCCATCAGTCATCGATGCCTTATAATTATTGGGTATCCAAGCTGGACATGTGGCATGAACTGGCTCTCTTCGCCTTGGAGGCTATGGCCTGCCCTGCTGCTAATGTTTTGTCAGAGCGGGTTTTTACTGCCGCTTGTGAAATTATAACTGATAAGCGCATCTGCCTGTCAACTGAAAATGCTAACAGGCTAACTCTTATAAAAATGAACAATGGCTGGATTGGGCCAGAATTCTCAACACCACCGAATGATAGCAGCGTAACATAAACTCAAAACAAGTGTCTTTTTTTTGGGAGGTCTATTCACACCCACTCATGAGTATACGCTTCCTGATTTTAGCTATTTGCTGTTGTCCTCCTCCTTCTCCTCCTTCTCGTCCTCCACCACCACATCACCAGGGTGACCGTGGTCCGTGATGCAACACCTACATAATTTTTTTAAAGAATATTTATGATGCCTTTAAAACAAAACAATGATATACAGTATGCTGATGTATACCCCCAGGGGTAAATGTTTGTCAGCTCATACACTTAGTGCATGGGCATTACAGGTATAGGAGACCCCACTCCTTTCTAATGCTAACATTTTTTATTAAGCTATCCTCCACGTCTCTTCCAAGGGTCATTGGAGTGCCTCCAAATTTTTGGCAGCCCTTGCATTCACTGCATAGGCAAACAGTATGGGAGACCCACTTCCTAATAATGGGAACATTGTTTTCAGGAGGCCCTCCTGTATGTCTCTTCAAAGGGGTATTGGGGTGCGTCCAAATTTTGACCAGGCCTTGCATTCAGTGCATAGGCAAACAGTATGGGAGAAACACTTCCTAACAATTAAAACATTGTTTTCAGGAGGCCCTGCTGTATGTCTCTTCAAAGGGGTATTATGTTTCGGTAACTGAGGAGAAACAGCAAAAAATAGCAAAAGCGGTAATACACCAGAGAGGCTGGAACCTATTGGATTGCAGTAACCTGAACTAACCACACAACTAGAAGTAGCCGTGGAGCGTTCCTAAGGTGATCCTAGACACCTCGTCACAGCCTGAGATATAACTACACCTAAAGGCAGAAAGATGAAAGCTATCTGCCCTGGAGCAGATCCCCAAAGAAAATAGGAAGCCCCCAAACATGTAATGGCGGTTAGACAAGAAGAAAGCACGGACACAGACAGAAAATAGAATGAGCAAACGCTGGGGCCCAATCTGTCTAGACAGAAAAGTACAGGAAAGAATTCTGACTGCAATCCAACAAAACCCTAACAAAAATACCAACACTTCTGATTGCCAAAAAACCTGAGATCACACGATCTCATCCACCTAAATCAGATCTCTGGTGTAACAAAACACTATTCAGCAAATAAAAAGTAACAAAAGAGCAAAGCAAAAGTGCAGACACAAACGGAGCACAATTGCAGCGCCAGACCCCCAAAAGGGGACAGGCTGCAGTCCACTGCAAGCAGCATACCAGCAGAGAAAATCAAACAGAGGAAAAAAAACAGCAAACACTTATCTGAAGGAGAGCAGGAAACTAGCAGTGCTTCAAGCAAGACCAGAAGGAACAATTGATAACCGGCAAGGCTGCTGTGAACTCAGGCCACTTACAGTGCCTACAAGTAGTATTCAACCCCCTGCAGATTTAGCTGGTTGACACATGCGGAATTAACTTGGCATTGTGACATTTGTACTGTAGATCAGCCTGGAAGTGGAAAATGCACTGCAGCAAAAATTTTTGTTTTAAATTTTTTTTTTTTTTTTTAAAAACATTAAAAGTTAATTCAGAGTGTCATTTATTATTCAACCCCTCAAACCACAAGAATTCTGTTTGGTCCCCCTAAAGTATTAAGAAGTAGTTCAGGCACCAAGAATAATGAGCTTCACATGTGTGGATTAATGATCTCTTTTGTCAGCCTTTTCTGACTATTTAAGACCCTCCCCAAACTTGTGAACAGCACTCATACATGGTCATCATGGGAAAGACAAAGGAGCATTCCAAGGCCATCAGAGACAAGATCGTGGAGGGTCACAAGGCTGGCAAGGGGTACAAAACCCTTTCCAAGGAGTTGGCCCTACCTGTCTCCACTGTTGGGAGCATCATCCGTAAGTGGAAGGCTTATGGAACTACTGTTAGCCTTCCACGGCCTGGACAGCCTTTGAAAGTTTCCTCCCGTGCCGAGGCCAGGCTTGTCCGAAGAGTCAAGGCTAACCCAAGGACAACAAGGAAGGAGCTCCGGGAAGATCTCATGGCAGTGGGGACATTGGTTTCAGTCAATACCATAAGTAACGTACTCCACCGCAATGGTCTCCGTTCCAGACGAGCCCGTAAGGTACCTTTACTTTCAAAGCGTCATGTCAAGGCTCGTCTACAGTTTGCTCATGATCACTTGGAGGACTCTGAGACAGACTGGTTCAAGGTTCTATGGTCTGATGAGACCAAGATCGAGATCTTTGGTGCCAACCACACACGTGACGTTTGGAGACTGGATGGCACTGCATACAACCCCAAGAATACCATCCCTACAGTCAAGCATGGTGGTGGCAGCATCATGCTGTGGGGCTGTTTCTCAGCCAAGGGGCCTGGCCATCTGGTCCGCATCCATGGGAGGATGGATAGCACGGCCTACCTGGAGATTTTGGCCAAGAACCTCCGCTCCTCCATCAAGGATCTTAAGATGGGTCGCAATTTAATCTTCCAACAAGACAACGACCCAAAGCACACAGCCAAGAAAACCAAGGCCTGGTTCAAGAGGGAAAAAGTCAAGGTGTTGGAGTGGCCTAGTCAGTCTCCTGACCTTAACCCAATTGAAAACTTGTGGAAGGAGCTCAAGATTAAAGTCCACATGAGACACCCAAAGAACCTAGATAACTTGGAGAAGATCTGCATGGATGAGTGGGCCAAGATAACTCCACAGACCTGTGCCGGCCTGATCAGGTCTTATAAAAGACGATTATTAGCTGTAATTGCAAACAAGGGTTATTCCACGAAATATTAAACATAGGGGTTGTATAATAATTGACCCACACTTTTATGTTTAAAATTTATTAAAATTCAACTGAGCAACATAACTTTTTGTTTTGTAAGATTTATGCTTCTGTTAATAAATCCTACTCTCGTTTGCAGTTTGAAGGCTCTAACTTATTTGCATCTTATCAAACCAGCTAAATCTGCAGGGGGTTGAATACTACTTGTAGGCACTGTATATCCTACCATTCAGCGCCAGCTAAAGGCCATTCAGAAATCAGTTCATTACCCTCAGCAACCACCGGAGGGAGCCCCAGCTCAGAAGCCGCCTCCAGCATATTCACAACAGTACCCCCCTTTGAGGAGGGGTCACCGAACCCTCACCTGCGCAACCAGGCCGATCAGGATGAGCTCGATGATAGGCACGGATAAGTCTCCCAGCATTAATGTCCGAAGCAAACACCCAAGAATTGTCCTCCTGACCATAACCTCTCCATTTAACCAAATACTGGAGTTTCCGTCTACCAAAACGAGAATCCAATATTTTCTCAACCACATACTCCAAATTGCCCTCAACCAAAACAGGTTCGGGAGGCGCAGCCATAGGAACCACTGGTTCAACAAACCTCTTCAATAAGGACTTGTGGAACACGTTATGGATCTTAAAGGTCCCTGGAAGAAGCAAACGGAAGGAAACCGGATTAATAATTTCCATGATCTTATAAGGTCCAATGAACCGTGGCTTAAATTTTGGAGATGCAACCTTCATAGGGATATTCCTTGAGGACACCCAAACCAAGTCCCCCACTTTAAAACGAGGACCATCAGTCCTATGCCGGTTGGTTAACCGCTGGGCCTTCTCCTGAGAGAGAGACAACCTCTCCACCACCTGGTCCCAAATCTGCTGCATATGCTGCACAATAGAGTCAACCCCCGGACAGACAAAAGCCTCCGCCTGTCCTGAAGAAAATCGAGGGTGAAACCCGGAATTGCAGAAAAATGGAGACATCAAGGTGGCAGAGCTGTTCTCCGGAATGCCATGTAACCGAACCACGTGCTGAAAGAACAAAGGCACCAATTCAAAGGAGGAAGGCAACTTAGGCAATGGCACAAGATGTATCATCTTGGAAAACCTATCACAGATTACCCAGATAACGGTCATTCTCTGAGAGACAGGAAGGTCAGAAAAAAAATCCATAGAAATATGGGTCCATGGCCTCTTGGGTACAGGTAATGGCATTAACAAACCACTAGAACGAAAGCAAGGCTTGGAACGAGAGCAAGTCCCACAGCCACTTATATCCTACCATTCAGCGCCAGCTGAAGGCCATTCAGAAATCAGTTCATTACCCTCAGCAACCACCGGAGGGAGCCCCAGCTCAGAAGCCGCCTCCAGCATATTCACAACAGGGTATTATGGTGCATCCAAATTTTTGGCAGCTCTTGCATTCACTGCATAGGCAAACAGTGTGGGAGAAACACTTCCTAACAATTGGAACATTGCTTTCAGGAGGCCCTCCTGTATGTCTCTTCAAAGGGGTATTGGGTTGCGTCTAAATTTTGGCCAGGCCTTGCATTCACTGCATAGGCAAACAGTATGGGAGAAACACTTCCTAACAATGGGAACATTGTTTTCAGGAGGCCCTGCTGTATGTCTCTTCAAAGGGGTATTATGGTGCTTCCAAATTTTTGGCAGCTCTTATATTCACTGCATAGGCAAACAGTATGGGAGACCCACTTCCTAATAATGGGAACATTGTTTTCAGGAGGCCCTCCTGTATGTCTCTTCAAAGGAGTATTATAGGCAAACAGTATGGAAGAAACACTTCCTAATAATGGGAGCATTGTTTTCAGGAGGCCCTCCTGTACGTCTCTTCAAAGGGGTATTGGGGTGCGTCCAAATTTTGGCCAGGCCTTGCATTCACTGCATAGTCAAACAGTATGGGCGAAACACTTCCTAATAATGGGAACATGGTTTTCAGGAGGCCCTGCTGTACGTCTCTTCAAAGGGATATTGTGGTGCGTCCAAATTTTGGCCATGCCTTGCATTCACTTCATAGGCAATCAGAATGGGAGAATCACTTCTTAAAAATGATAACATTGCTTTCAGGAGGCCCTCCTGCATGTCTCTTCAAAGGGATATTGGGGTACATCAAAATTTTGGGCAGCCTTGCCATTCACTGCATACGCAATAACAGAATAGAAGACACACTGTTTAATAATGGGAACAACAAAGCATAGCCGGCTGATGGCTCTCTAAGAATAATGAGGGCCGACTGCTGGCCCTTTAAGAATAGTAAAGGCTGCCTGATGGCTCTATAAAAATAGGCTTTGTGACTTTCAGACTCCTTCCTTCATAAATAAAACAGGATGTGTCTGATGATGTGTCACACACCACATGGCCAGATAAGGTTGTAAAATGTTAAAATGACATTTCACAGTGAATGCATACTATATGTCTTGGTTGAAAGCAATGCTAAAGTTCAAAAACGCATCAAAAACGCTACGTGTGAACATAGCCCAAGGTGTGGAGGAGCATTTTTGTTTTTGGTTATTTCTTTTGCCTTATATACAATTCATTTCCCTGGAAAGGATGTTCCTTAACATATTTCCCAGGAAAATCCATTTTGGTTTAGTTTTTGCATGTTTTACTGTGAGTCTGTAAAAGTGGCGTAAGACTCTGACAACATTGTTCACAGCAGTGACCTGGGAGTCACAGATGCTTCCAGGGGTCTTCCCCATGCTGTTTCCATGTCATTTGAGCACTGTTCTCATCGATTTCCGCAATTTCTAGTCCCTCTGCAGAATGCCTGGGGATGGGGGGGCGTCAGAAAAATGCTCGAGTTTCCCATAGACTTACATTGGGCTTGTTGCCCAGGTCGAGCACCCGAGCATTCCAATTTGCTCGACCAGAGCAACGAGAACCCGAGCATTTTATTGCTCACCCATTACTAATTCTAATGAATTAGCACAGCACATGAAAAGTCTTGGAGACGGGAGTGGGAGGTTCGGATTATAGAGGATGTTAATCTTAGGTCATTAGTAGAATGGAGAGCATGAGTAGGGTGGTGGACAGAACAAGGGAGGAGATGTAGGGTGGTGCTGAACCATGGAGCGCTTTGTTGGTGAGAGAGATAAGTTTGTATTGAAGGGCAGATGGGCATCAAGCGCAACGACTGGCACAATGTGGAGGCATCAATGTAGAGGTTGGAAAATAATATGATCCTGGCTTCTGCATTCAGGATGGATTGGAGAGGGTAGATTTTATTAACAGGGAGACCAATAGTAGTAGAGAGTTACAATAGTATGCAATAGTTGTCAAGAATGAATAAGAGTTTTTGCAGAGTCAAAAGGTAAGAAAAGGTCGAATTCTAGATATTTTTGAGGTGTAGCTGACATGAGCGAGGGAGTGAATGGATGTAGGGGGTGAATGAAAAATATAAATCAAGAGTGATCCCAAGACAGGGGGTATAAATTTACAATTCTAGTTTCAGTCTTCCACGGGTCCTCTAAATTTTCCTGCTACATATTTGTGTGCTCATGAGTTGCATTCAGAAGTCCACATAACCTACTGGAGCAATTGTTTCCTTCATGAAGAAGAATGGATCTACTGTACTAATTTAATGGATTCTGAGCTGATAATCTGCATTATAAGTGAGTACGAATAGAGGATGGCATTCAATACTGATGATGGCTACTGCAAGTATTTAGTCATGTTCTTCAACTTAATACTAGAGTCATAGTATTACAATACATAATGATACATATCTTTTAGGGTAATTGGATATCTTTGAGTACTTTCAATTGGAAGCAACTAAATTTGCTGGAGACTGAATATTCGGGCGAAATGCAAATTTGAATTTAAAAGTTTTTCTTTAGTATCTGGATGATGTACTAATATTTTCACAAGGTATGGTCTCCCACTGCCATCACATTTGTTCAATTCAGCACAGACTCCAGGAAAATTGCTTGTACTCTGAACTAGAGAAATACCAGGAGCTACAATTTTTAGGATACACTGGAGTCTTATGTTTGAATCCTCAAAAAGGTTTGGGATATCAAAACTGGTCACAACCTATGGGGCTTAAAGTTCTTCAGATATTTCTTGACCTTCTCAATTTGTTCCAACAGTTCATCAAGAAGTACTTTCAAATAGCTTTTCCTCTAATGGTCTATATTAGTAAATGGACAAATTCACAGAACTGGGTGGAGTCTGCAGTTCAAGCCCTTGGTCTCCAAAAATCTTGCTTGTCTTCTGCTGTGGTTCTGCATCATCCTGACTTTAATAATCCACTTACTCTAGAGGTAGATGGTTCTTCCTAAGGAGTAGGAGTTGTCCGATGTGACCAGGAACAATCCTTTCTGTTTCTTTAATAAAAAAATTGCTGAATATTATTGGAGTCTGAATCTGAGTCTGAATATTGTTTGGCGTCTGTTGAAGAGTGTAAATTATTTTTAAGGTGTGATAAAGAAGTCACATGCACTATGTGTGATGACGTTTGTAATTTAAAGTGTATGTGCATTTTCTGTATCAGATTCTGCCTGCTCCAGTGTATAAGTCTACATGTGTATATGAACTAGAAACAAAAAAGAGAAACAAGTGTGTATGAAGGACGCGATCAACCCTATAATAAACATGTGTATATGTTGTATATTTTGTGTATACTGTATATATGTGTGTATATGTTTGTGTATTTGTATGTATATTTTGTATGTATGTGCGTATTACAACTGTTTGCCTTTCCCTAACTGTCCCGTTGAGTGTTAGTAACCATACGCCTGTTCTTGACTCTCCATATTGCAGAATCTGTGCACTCAACTTGTATATGAGTAAGCATTTGTGTGTTGTACCTTTAGCATGGCTCCTGCCTTGAGGATGTGAGAGTGACAGAAGCACACATGACCAGGTTAAAGAAGCACTCCCATCTATATTTTTTAAAATAAATATGTGTCTTTGTATGTAATCTAGTGTGAGTGTATTAATATACTCATCTACCACCGTTCTCTCTGGTCGGTGTCCAGCACAGTTCTTCTCCTCTTCTCAGTGACATCACTGATCTGCAGACTGACCAGGATCCGAAAGTGGCTTCTACAATGTAAGAATATGGAGCATTAGGATGAGGCTCCAAAGACTTTCATTCTAAGGCCGGTTTCACACGTCCGTGTTTCCGGTACGTATTTGACAGTTTCAATATGTACCGGAGACACGTACACACGTAGACACATTATAATCTATGTGTCTATGCACATGTGCGTGTTTTCACACGAACAGTGTGTCCGTGTGCCAAACACGTAGACATGTCTGTTTTTTTCCTGCAGCATGTACCACAATACGGACAGCACACGGACACACGGATGAGCATCCGTGTGCTGTCCGTGTGCGTTTTCAAAAACATTGTATCATTATTAGAGACAGGTGTCCTGATTAAGAGACAAAAACAAAAAGTTCAGTCTGTCTGGCCTTTTCTTTGCTGAGGTGAACTGATTGTGAGTGGAGGGACATGTGTGGACTTATTCTCCTGTATTTTGCTTATTTAATGGCACCTCATGTTGATACTGAGCGCCTAATATCTCTTGTGAAAGAACACCCAGAACTTTGGGACACTCGTGTGGAGGGATACCACGACCGGCTGATTATAAAGCGTGGATGGCATGCAGTAGCCCAAACATTGTTTTCACGAAGTGGTTGGTCAACATATTCCCCATCTAAACAAGCGAAGTATGGTGAGTGCACCCATGGATGTTCCTATGTCATAATGTGTAGCCCAGCTACGCAGGCACACATAAAAATCCAGGAGAGTGCACAGGAAGGTAACAGCAACGCTTGATATTCATTCACTGTCACTCACACTTTCAGACACACCCATCTGAGATATAAGGGGGAGTGACACGTGGCAGTCAGTTAGTTAAGCTACGGGTGGCTCAGGAGTGAGTCATCCCCAGATAGTTTCCTGTCTGAGATTAGAAGATCAGATCTTGAGGAAGTAGTGTTCAGTCGAACTTCAGTCTGTTAGCTTCTGTCTAAGGACAGAGCAGCCATTCAGTCTCGGTCCAGTCTGGACTTTGGAGGAAACTGAGAGCTGTGCAGCGAGCTCTGGAGGAAGCTGACATTTTCCACAACTGCCACAAGTGCTTATGTTAAGAGCGGGAAGCAGGGCGAAGGGCACAGTGGAGAAGATAGAGAAGTGCTTTAGGTATTGGATTGCCTGCACTAAATTGCCGGACACCGGGGTCCGAAGCGTTGCTACAGTTTCAAGCTTAGTAACAAGAAAACCGGAGGCATCTGGACTACAGGTCGCAGAGAGCAGCCCTAAGTGTCAATACGTAACCGGAGTCAGGTGGAACAGGGACTTTGAGCAAGGCCATGCAAAAGTAAGGACTTAGTTTCATCACTTAGAAGGCTCCACCACAATGTTGGCCGGGCAGTACAGCTATTGAGAAAGCTGGAGATTCAGAGTTAACTTCGCTTCAGGCAAGTTGGACTCACATACATGTTGGAGTAAAGGAGGCCTCTAACCTGCTCAGCTGTTACCCGAATGTGCACTCTCCACCCCGACCAGCTCCCCGGGATCTTGCTGAAACACCTTCAAGTAAAAGGTATGAAAAGAAGCTGCAATTGTGTGTGACTGAGTTCTTATCTACACCCTGCATCAACACCATAGACTTCCAGGGACCCGTCTCACCTGTGGGAGACTACCACCCAGCTGCCCCATAACATCCCCTGTGAAGAACCTAATAGCAGCGCTGGTTCAATTAACCAGATACCACAGGTGGCGTCACGAACTACCTATCCTAATAATCTCCTGTAAATATCCCCCATCGCTTGACTGCCAGGGCCACGGACCGAGTCCCGCTGCCAGTGACATCTCCCATGGAAATCTATGGGCTCGGCTCCGAGTACCCCATAGCCCTGGTATCCACAATTGTGGTGCGAGTCAACTAAACTTGGCGTCTCGAACAGGATACGAAAGCTTGCAATTGTGAGTCCTGTGTGCCTATTGAACTGTTTGGTGAAAAAGACTGTTTGCTGCATTTGGCGCCAAAAACCGCCATTTTGCCGCCAAGTTGGTGCCCTGAGGCGCTGGTGAAGAAGGTGGGCGTGCATTCGTGGGCGTGTACCCCCCCTGAGGCGCAAAAGTTATGGCCGCCCTCTCCAAATGCTACTATAATGTGCGGTCCTGCCCCACTGCTAAAGAAATCCGCCTCCTCTTCATCCTCTATGCGAAGAGGAGGAGACGCAAGTCCCGCCTCCACGGAAGAGACCAGATTGTTCCTGATGGAAACTATAGTCTGGCCTGGGACGAGATGGCGGAAGGACAGGAGAATCTGTGCCGAGGACCGGAGGATTTTCTACGTGTGCCGGAGCTGTCCCCAGATAGGGACACTGACACCGCCATGATGGAGCTGCGGAAGGAGAATGAGGAGCTAAGAAGGAAGCTCCAGTGTCGTGCTGATCTACAGGAGACGGAGAGACGCTGGCGCGCCCAGACACAGCGGCTGCTGTGGGACGCAGTGTTCTCTCCCACAAGCCTAACGCCGTCTCCTGAATTCCCAAGTTCCCTGCTGAAGAATGCTATGAAAAGATCGGAGGCTGCCACCAAAAGTGCCGTACCTGATCCCACCGATGCGGAGGTGGAGGAGAAGGAGGCTGAGGAGGTCTTGCCCGGTCCGGAGTGCCAGTCAGGCCAGGAGGCCACAGCAGAGCACCGCTCCCCGGTAAGGTCACCGGAGGGGTCCCAGCCATCATTGCCGGAAGTCGACTGGGACGAGATGGAGCGATTAGATGACGTCACCTATGCCGTTCAGTGGGAAAGTGAGTGGCGCCGTCGTGAAGAGGAGCAGCGACGCCAAAAGCAGGAGAAGGAAAGAGACATCCAGTGGTCCCGACAGAGGCAGCATGAGGAGCTCGTAGCTGACAAGGAAAGCGTCCGCCGAGAAAAAGGTACTTTAAGGGAACCGCGGCGGCAGGGGTGCGTTACCGAGTTCCAGCTCCGCAAGGGCTGGGGCTTCATCCTCGAGCCAGGCCTCTATCCAGGGGTCTTTGTAAGCCGCAGGGACGTAGAATCCCACCTGCCCATCGGTCATCCTGGGAGGGACCTGATTAATGGGGACATTGTGAGCTACACCCGTCACTGGGGTATGAAGGGGTGGTATGCCCTGAACGTCTCCATCGTCAGTGACCCCGTCCCCGACGCCGGTACCGAAGCGTCCCAGTTCAGAGCTCCCACCGCACCAGGCCGTGCCCCGGCATCGCCCCCTGCTTCGCAAACAGCGACCTGCTCGACATCGCAACTGGCGACCTACCCGGCATCGCCCCCTGCATCGCAATCAGCAAAGTATCCCGCAACGCAACCTGCGACTCATTCTGTATCGCAACCGGATGATGCGACCACAGTTAAATCGCAGCCTAAGTCTGCATCTTTGATGAAAAGTCAGTATTTGCCTGAGACACCCGTTGCGTCCCAGGTGGTTCGCACAAGGACTGTGGCCACGCAAACACTGATATCGGGCCATGACTTATTTGTTATGAGACCCAAAGAACATCGCGTCGTTCCAGCCCCAGGAGCGGAAGACGTCATTGAAAGTTTGTAAAAGTGAAGACCGGTAGGACCCAGACAGGGGTTTACCGCAACCAAGAAATGTATAAAGTTTAATAAGAGAACATTGCCAATTGCACTTTATGGTCCTTTATGTACGAGAATGTTACATAGTTTACATATTTAACATAGAATACCCGGCTGGGTACAAGGAAAAGAATTTAGAAAGTTAAATAATCAATGTGTTGATTGCACAGTTGCATAGAATACCCTGGTTGGGTAAAATAAAAGTTAAAGTGAAAGTTAAATTATAATGTGGATTTCTAAAATGTATATATGTGATTTAACCCTTCATGGACTGAGAGGCTGTGGACTGTGCCAGCCCAAGAACTTATCTTTGTAAATAGTTGCACTACGGTGCCCTATCTTGGTTTTACATGAAACCATTACTATCTACCTCTGAAGAAAAACCCGTATGGTGTGGCCTAGAGTGAGGTCTGCAGTCAGAAGTCCTGCAGCCCACCCAGGACCCACGTGGGAGGTTTTTGGTGCGGGTCCTCCACAAGAATTTGTCTTGTATAATGAGAATGTTTTGATACTTTTGATACTTTTGTAATTTTCTAATGTACAAATTGTAACGTTCAAGAAGTCGTACCTCCCGGATGGGAAGAGTTAAAATGTTTATGTTAATGCAAAACAAAATGTTCTTTTTGTCTTTTACAGCCCGGGAGTGCTGTGTTTTACCAAGGGGGGATGTGTAGCCCAGCTACGCAGGCACACATAAAAATCCAGGAGAGTGCACAGGAAGGTAACAGCAACGCTTGATATTCATTCACTGTCACTCACACTTTCAGACACACCCATCTGAGATATAAGGGGTAGTGACACGTGGCAGTCAGTTAGTTAAGCTACGGGTGGCTCAGGAGTGAGTCATCCCCAGATAGTTTCCTGTCTGAGATTAGAAGATCAGATCTTGAGGAAGTAGTGTTCAGTCGAACTTCAGTCTGTTAGCTTCTGTCTAAGGACAGAGCAGCCATTCAGTCTCGGTCCAGTCTGGACTTTGGAGGAAACTGAGAGCTGTGCAGCGAGCTCTGGAGGAAGCTGACATTTTCCACAACTGCCACAAGTACTTATGTTAAGAGCGGGAAGCAGGGCGAAGGGCACAGTGGAGAAGATAGAGAAGTGCTTTAGGTATTGGATTGCCTGCACTAAATTGCCGGACACCGGGGTCCGAAGCGTTGCTACAGTTTCAAGCTTAGTAACAAGAAAACCGGAGGCATCTGGACTACAGGTCGCAGAGAGCAGCCCTAAGTGTCAATACGTAACCGGAGTCAGGTGGAACAGGGACTTTGAGCAAGGCCATGCAAAAGTAAGGACTTAGTTTCATCACTTAGAAGGCTCCACCACAATGTTGGCCGGGCAGTACAGCTATTGAGAAAGCTGGAGATTCAGAGTTAACTTCGCTTCAGGCAAGTTGGACTCACATACATGTTGGAGTAAAGGAGGCCTCTAACCTGCTCAGCTGTTACCCGAATGTGCACTCTCCACCCCGACCAGCTCCCCGGGATCTTGCTGAAACACCTTCAAGTAAAAGGTATGAAAAAAAGCCGCAATTGTGTGTGACTGAGTTCTTATCTACACCCTGCATCAACACCATAGACTTCCAGGGACCTGTCTCACCTGTGGGAGACTACACACCAGCTGCCCCCATAACATCCCCTGTGAAGAACCTAATAGCAGCGCTGGTTCAATTAACCAGATACCACAGGTGGCGTCACGAACTACCTATCCTAATAATCTCCTGTAAATATCCCCCATCGCTTGACTGCCAGGGCCACGGACCGAGTCCCGCTGCCAGTGACATCTCCCATGGAAATCTATGGGCTCGGCTCCGAGTACCCCATAGCCCTGGTATCCACAATTGTGGTGCGAGTCAATAACAAACTGTACTTAATTAATATTTCAAATAGTGCTAACAGTGCTGATGTGTTAGTGAATTAGTTAATATCAAAATAGCATCTAATTTGTAAGCCCTTATCAGCATAATAGTGACTAGGCGTCTACATGTGCTTGTTAAATGTCAAACATAACCTTCAGGATGTATATTGCCTTCGTATTTATAACTACCCACAAAAAAATATGAATCATTTTGGATTCCCAATGTTATCACACATGACTGCCTTGTCTGGACTCCCATGCTTCTTACAGCTCACAAAGTATAGTGTCCCCTTGTTGGCCATGCACAACTTTTATTGGAGCCCCCATTTTTTCCCTCTTGTCTTGTTTATTTCAGCATTACTTGTTTTTTTTTTAAAAAAAAACACACCAAGTATCTTCCACAAATACTGGCCTTACAGGTGTCTGGCATTGTAAAGGCTGTGTATACTTACTACTATACACACATCCATTTTTAAATTTGCTTTATCTGCTAATAACCATAGCAGTGTGTACTTTATGGTGCAGTTGTAAACTTTAGGCATTGCAGGAGGTATCTATGTGTCAAGAATGAGATGTATAGTTATGCCCTTGTTGCTGTGTATTTTTGTGGACATACTGAGCACGTGAGTCTTAAAGGCAGGGCCGCCATCAGGGCATTACAGCCCTGACTGGCGTATGGGGCCCAATCAGCAGAGGGGGCCGTCACCTACCGATCGGGCCCACTGCCCGCCCCCAGATTCTGCCGGTTAAGTAACTGAACCTGCGTCCAGGACGCAAGCTCAGTTACTCTATTGCCATGCGGGCCCACACGACAATAGTTTAAGCTGCCAGCCAATCGGAGGCTGGCAGCTGACATCAGCGCGCACGTCGCCGGCGTCTGACGTCATTGTCAGTCGCCGGCGAGTGCGCGCGTTCAGGCTGGGATGGAGATCGCTCGCCGCTGGAGCGCTGCAAGGTAAGGAAAAGTGTTTTTTTTCCCGATTAGTATTGAAAGCGGCTTGGGTCACAGGATGGAGACACTGGAGGGGCAGGATGGAGACACTGGATGGAGATGGGGCAGAATGGAGACACTCGAGGGGCAGGATGGAGACACTGGATGGAGATGGGGCAGAATGGAGACACTGGAGGGGCAGGATGGAGACACTGGAGGGGCAGGATGGAGATGAGGCAGAATGGAGACACTGGAGGAGCAGGATGGAGACACTGGAGGGGCAGAATGGAGACACTGGAGGGGCAGAATGGAGACACTGGAGGGGCAGGATGGAGATGGGGCAGAATGGAGACACTGAAGGGGCAGGATGGAGACACTGGAGGGGCAAAATGGAGACACTGGAGGGGCAGGATGGAGACACTGGAGGGGCAGGATGGAAATAGGGAAGAATGGAGACACTGGAGGGGCAGAATGGAGACACTGGAGGGGCAGGATGGAGACAGGGCAGAATGGAGACACTGGAGGGGCAGGATGGAGATGGGGCAGAATGGAGACACTGGAGGGGCAGGATGGAGATGGGGCAGAATGGAGACACTGGAGGGGAAGGATGGAGATGGGGCAGAATGGAGACACTGATGGGGCAGAATGGAGACACTGGAGGGGCAGGATGGGAGACACTGCAGGGGCAGGATGGAGACACTGCAGGGGCAGAATGGAGACACTGGAGGGGCAGGATGGAGATGGAGCAGAATGGAGACACTGGAGGGCAGGATGGAGATGGGGCAGAATGGAGACACTGGAGGGGCAGAATGGAGACACTGGAGGGGCAGGATGGAGACGGGGCAGAATGGAGACACTGGAGGGCAGGATGGAGATGGGGCAGAATGGAAACACTGGAGGGGCAGGATGGAGACACTGGAGGGGCAAAATGGAGACACTGGAGGGGCAGGATGGAGACACTGGAGGGGCAGGATGGAGACACTGGAGGGGCAGAATGAAGACACTGGAGGGCAGGATGGAGATGGGAAGAATGGAGACACTGGAGGGGCAGAATGGAGACACTGGAGGGGCAGGATGGAGACAGGGCAGAATGGAGACACTGGAGGGGCAGGATGGAGATGGGGCAGAATGGAGACACTGGAGGGGCAGGATGGAGATGGGGCAGAATGGAGACACTGATGGGGCAGAATGGAGACACTGGAGGGGCAGGATGGAGACACTGGAGGGGCAGGATGGAGACACTGGAGGGGCAGAATGGAGACACTGGAGGAGCAGAATGGAGACACTGGAGGGGCAGAATGGAGATGGGGCAGAATGGAGACACTGGAGGGGCAGAATGGAGACACTGGAGGGGCAGAATGGAGACACTGGAGAGGCAGAATGGAGACACTGGATGGGCAGAATGGAGACACTGGAGGGGCAGGATGGAGATGGAGCAGAATGGAGACACTGGAGGGGCAGAATGGAGACACTGCAGGGGCAGAATGGAGACACTGGAGGGGCAGAATGGAGACACTGGAGGGGCAGGATGGAGATGGGGCAGAATGGAGACACTGGAGGGGCAGAATGGAGACACTGGAGGGGCAGGATGGAGACACTGCAGGGGCAGAATGGAGACACTGGACGGACAGAATGGAGACACTGGAGGGGCAGGATGGAGATGGGGTAGAATGGAGACACTGGAGGGGCAGAATGGAGACACTGCAGGGGCAGAATGCAGACACTGGAGGGGCAGAATGGAGACACTGGAGGGGCAGGATGGAGATGGGGTAGAATGGAGACACTGGAGGGGCAGAATGGAGACACTGCAGGGG
>JARQOD010000002.1:85849741-85975412 GCA_033576555.1 Oophaga sylvatica | reverse complement strand
GGGTTGGCACTTTGGAAGAAGATCTCGGCGGTAGCCTGGATGTTCTGGCCGCCACCCTCTTTCCCGGCGGTCACTTTGCAGTTTCTCGCGATAACTGCAGTGACTGCTGGGTAAATCCCGGCCGTAAGCATCAGTCCGTTTGACGTCACGCCGGGGAAGAGGGTAATCAGCTGTGCTGCGTCGCGGTGACAGGCTCTCCCTGTCATTGCGATGTAGCAGAGTGGATCGTCGTGGGACTGTCGTTACTATGGACTGCGTCGGACAGGTGGTATACTGTTGGTTTGTTTTTTTTTGTTTTTACAGGAGATCGATGGCGTCGGGGAATGAGAGTACAAAAAAAGAAATCAAAACTTGTGTTGTCTCTTTTATTTCATAAAATACTTTTTTCTTGCTTTGTCTTTTTTTTATGCATTTAATAAACTTTGGGTTTAAATTAAATGGATCGGTGTCTTATTGAGCCTCCATTATTAACCGGGCTTATTGTCACCGTGCAATCAACGGTGACATTAACCCTTATTACCCCGCTTGCCCCCGCTACAGGCAAGTGGGAAGAGCCGGGTAAATTTGCACAATTGGCACATCTTTTGATGCGCCAAATGTGGGGTGCTGTAGCCTGGTTTATCAGGCTGTTGGGGGCCCAAAATCCAGGGGCCCTTGACAGTCTTTAATACCGGCCGCAGCAGTCTGCATTTTACTTGGCTGGTTAAAAAAAATTTAGGGGGACCCTACGCCGTTTTTTTTTCGAGGGGGATCCCCTATTTTTGTTAACCAGCCAAGCTAAGCAGATGCTGTGGCTGGTATTATCAGGCTTGAAAGGTCCATGGATATTGGATCCTTACAGCCTGAAAAACCAGGCCTCAGCGGTCTGGCTTCATTCTGGCTGGTTAACAAAAATAGGGGGGAACCCCACGCAATTTATTTGGGAGGCGACCCCCTATTTTTGTTAACCAGTTCCCTCTGACGGTCACTGATTGGGGCCCTGGTGACCTGAAGTAAAAGTGGAAAGCCAAATCAATAAGTTTTCCCAAATTCCTTCCTGTCAGACCAGGAGAGGAACTCATTCATTTGGGGGTTTACTGTGAGGCTGCAGCATTAGCTGCGGTCCCTGCAGTAAAACATTTCTGATGGATTACACCGTGGGACCTGACTGTACATCGGATTGGTAATAATAATAATAATAATTTGCTTTATTATTTTATTTTTATTACAGGAAATGGTTTTTAGCAGGTAAATAAAATATGGTCAAAAACTGTGTGATTATTTCATTTAAACTTCTTTTTTATTAAAGTGTGTGTGTTTGATTTTTCTTTCATACAATAGGATTAATAATTGATAGTTGTCTGATTGACAGCTCTCAATTATTAACCTGGCTTAAAGTGACCTTTCAATTGCAAGGTCATTTTAACCCCTTATTAACCCATTCGCCACCGCTACAGGGCAATGGGAATAGACGGGCAAAGTGCCAGAAAGGGCAAATCTAATTAGAGATTTGCCCTTTCTGGGGTGTCTGGGAGCAGATGTTAGTAGCCGGGGGGGGGCCAAAAATAATGGTCCCTCTCTGGGCTATTATTATCTGCCCCCACTCACTGGCTTTGTCTGTCTGGTTGCGAAAATAGGGCGGGAGCCCACGCATTTTTTTTCAGCAATTTTACACCTCATATATATATATATACATGTCATTGAATTTGTGACACATATATATATATTTATATTTATAGTTCATATACTTCTACATAGTATAATAGCCGCTAATTCAATTGCCGGCTTTTGTGAAAATGCAGAACCCGACATGAAATGACACTTGGTTTACATAGAGTTAACCATGTCTTTTCATGTAGTTTGATATCTGATTTGCACAAACAATTACATGAGTGTAAGTGTGCAAAATTTCACACCTGTAGGGGTTAATTAAAGGTGTAAATTCGTAGCAAAAAAGTCCGGTTTTTTTACAACGAATTTACACCTTTAATTAACCCCTACAGGTGTGAAATTTTGCACACATAGACTGATGTAATTGTTTGTGCAAATCAGATAGCAAAGGACATGAAAAGACATGGTTAACCCTATGTACACCAAGTGTCATTTCATGTCGGGTGCTTCTGTCTTTTCACAGAAGCCGGCTTTACCCGGCAATTGAATCAGAGGATATTTTACTATGTAGAAGTGTATAAACTATACATATATGTATATATATATGTCACAATGACATGTATATATATATATATATGTATTCTATGTGTGTATATTTAGTGTTTACAAGGAAATAAAGGTTTTTTTTAGTTGCGATATTTTGTTCCCATAGACTTACATTGGACTTCCGGTATCGAAATCGGATATCGACGATATTTAGTGATATCGGCGATACCATTTCGATACGATATTTTTAGATATCGAGCAGTATCGCTCAACACTAGTTGAGGGCAATCTGGAGTATGTGGTTGAGAAAATATTGGATTCTCGTTTTTCTAGACGGAAACTCCAGTATTTGGTTAAGTGGAGAGGCTATGGTCAGGAGGACAATTCTTGGGTGTTTGCTTCGGATATCCATGCTAGGAGACTGATCCGTGCGTATCACAGAGCTCATACTGACCGACCTGGTTGCACAAATGAGGGTTCGGTGACCCCTCCTCAAGGGGGGGTACTGTTATGAATGTTTTAGAAATGAATTCTGAGCAGAAGCTCCCTCTGGTGGTTACAAACAGTACTGAACCATTCAATGAGGATTGGCAATCAGGAAGTACAGACTGTTATGTTTCGGTAGCTGAGGAGTGCAGGTAAAAAAGGCAATACACCAGAGCAGTTGGAATCTATGAGATTGCAGTACCCTGACTAACCACCACAACTAGAGGCAGCCGTGGAGCGTTCCTACGTTGGTCCTAGACGCCTCGTCACAGCCTGAGAAACTAACTACACCTAAAGATAGAAATATGAAAGCTATCTGCCCCGGAGCAGAACCCCAAAGATAATAGAAAGCCCCCAAACAAGTAATGGCGGTTAGACAAGAAGAAATACTGACACAGAAAGAAAATAGTATGAGCAAATGCTGGGGCCCAAACTAACTAAATAGAAAAGGATAGGAAGGGTACTTACTGCAAATCCCAGAAAACCCTGAAAAGCACCAACTCTACTAATTTCAAAATCACCTGAGATCACACGACCTCTACCACCTAAATTAGTTCTCTGGTGTAACAAAATCAAAACAGCAGCCACTGAAAAAAACTAGAAAAAGCAAAAGTACAAACATCAGTGGCTGAACTAAACTGAGAGGGCAAAAGCCCCCGGAGGGGACCCAGAAGGCCCCCACAGAAGTGCAGGACAAAATGCAAAAATATAGTACAAAAACAAAAAGAAGAAAATGTCTTATCTGTTAGCAGGAGATGCAGACACGACACAGCAGGCTACAAGGGAAACAGGAATGAAGGATTCAGACCAGAACAATTGATCACCGGCAACCCTGATGGGAAGGTGACTCCCTTATATAAGACCAGTCAGTAACACCTGACTCCCAGTCCTCACAATCTTCACTGAACAGACCAGCACCGCCTGTAACCACCAGAGGGAGTCTCTGCTCAGAACTCATCTCAAACCCATTCACAACAACAGACTGGCTGGATATAAGGGAGGTTTCCCCCCATCATGGTTGCCGGTGATCAATTGTTCTTGTCTCAACGTTGTTTCCTGGTTCACTTGGAAGCTTGCTGAGTCTTGCCTCTTCTCCTGCTCTCAGATAAGATATTTTCAGTTTTTTGTTTTTGTGCTTGCCATTTGCATTTTTTCCTGCATTTCTGTGAGGTTGGCCAGGTTCCCCTCCCCGGGGGCTTGGTCTCCTCTCGGTTCCTCTGGAGCCACTGTTGTTTGTTCATTTGCCTTTTCCAGTTTTTTCTGTGGCTGCGGCTTAGTTTTGTTACACCAGAGAACTAATTTAGGTGGTAGAGGTCATGTGATCTCAGGTGTTTTTGCAATTAGTAGCGTTGGTTTTTTTTAGGGTTTTTTGGAATTGCAGTAAGTATCCTTCCTATCCTTTTCTGTCTAGGCAGATTGGGCCCCAGCGTTTGCTCATACTATTTTCTGTCTGTGTCTGTATTTCCTCTTGTCTAACCGCCATTACATGTTTGGGGGCTTCCTATGTTCTTTGGGGATCTGCTCCGGGGCAGAAAGCTTTCCTCTTTCTATCTTTAGGTGTAGTCAGCCTCTCAGGCTGTGACGAGGCGTCTAGGACCAACATAGGAACGCTCCACGGCTGCCTTTAGTTGTGGTGGTTAGTCAGGGTACTGCAATCCAGTAGATTCCAACCTCTCTGGTGTATTGCCGTTTTTGCCTGCTCTCCTCAGCTACCAAAACATAACAGGGGCGGTCCTGTTACTGTGTAGAGCAACACTATGTCGCCTTTTTTTTCTTCAACTGGTGTAGTGTAGAAGTTGGGAAAAAAATAAGCTATGTGTTTTGCAAGCGAAGCTCTAGATAACTGTTATTTCCTGCAGAGACGAGCCCTGGCTGGAAGAAGTGATGGGGGTCTGTGCTGGATGAAAGATGAAAAGCGAGGATGAAGGACTTCACCTAGAGACGTCACTGGTGAGTTAGTGTGTTACCTGTACACTGACCTTATACATAGGACCTTTATATATAGTATATAATGTCACCAGTGATCACTATCACCTGTACATTATATGCAGAGCTCCTATTACCTGTACACAGACACTGCATACTAAGTACAGATCCCCTGTGTATAATGGCACTTATGGTGATAGTATTGTGTTTTTTTTTGTTACTGATCAGTATTGTAGTATTCAGTCACTATGTGGTGGTAATATGTGGTCTGTACACGGTGTTGAGGTATTTGTCCCTTGTATGTGCTATTATTTGGTCACTTTGTGGTGGTAATATGTGGTCTGGACATGGTGTGGCGGTATTTGCTCCTTGAATGTGATATTATTCAGTCACTGATGGTAAAATGTGGTCTGGACATGGTGCTGTGGTATTTGTCCCTTGCATGTGATATTATTAGTAATTTTAAAAATGAAAAATAAATAAAAATATACGTAAATAACTTAATTTTTATTGAATATTTTAACAAATATTTAATAGGTTAGCGTAGAGTAGAGCTCGGTCAAAAGTGTCTACAGTGTTGTGATGGCGGCTTAAAAAAAAACTTTTGGCCAAAACAAAAGCTGCCGGCTGTATGTGTGAGAGAGCAGTGGGACTGTGGACAGTTTGAAGGGCGGAGGCGGGGCTGGGGTGGAGCCTGGGCAGAGGCTCAGGGGGGCCCCGAAAATTTTGCCATTATGGGGCCCCGGAATTCCTAGTGGCAGCCCTGCTTAAAGGCATATGATGTTTTTAATCATTGTAACAGCCTATATGTCAGAGTTGTCATTTGCCATATTAGGACTGTTTTTTTTTACTTTGTCAACAGTGGCTTTGTTGAAACGACGCTGGCGTTCAGCAAGGGACCAGTACCGGCGGGAATATAAGCCCCTTCCCTCTACATCTGGTGTCGGTAGAAAGCGGCAATATGTCTATTTCCGCCATTTAGAATTCCTATTCCACTTCATTGAACTCAACCAGTAAGTGTACTGCTTCAACCACCTCAAGGTTTCCGGTAGCTTACCCCACAACAATGTAGTTTGTTTGTTTTGTTGGTATCTATGTAGTTGGCACTGTAAATACTGAAGTCAGCAGCATTGTATATGCACATGTAAAATGCGTTGTCAGACGCAAATTTGGGTTTGGGTTAACATTAACCTTCAATATGAATACTACAGCAACCCAATAAAATGTCAATTAAATTTTTTACATAAATATCCCAAGGTACGCAAAAAAAAATGGAAGGGTCTGACCTCACATCCTCTATTGCTATTTAACCCCTTAGTGACAGAGCCATTTTGCAGCTTAATGACCGGACCAATTTTTACAATTCTGACCACTGTCACTTAATGAGGTTATAACTCTGGAACGCTTTAACGAATCCAGCTGATTCTGAGATTGTTTTTTCGTGACATATTGTACTTCACGTTAGTGGTAAAAAAATTGCTTTTATTTTTGAAAAAAATGGAAATATGGCGAAAATTTTGAAAATTTAGCAATTTTAAAAATTTAAATTTTCATGCCCTTAAATCAGAGAGATATGTCACACAAATTTCTTAATAAATAATATTTCCCACATGTCTACTTTACATCAGCACAATTTTGGGAACAAAATTTTTTTTGTTACGAAGTTATAAGGGTTAAAAGTTGACCAGCGATTTCTCATTTTTACAACACCATTTTTTTTTTTTAGGGACCACATCACATTTGAATACATATCAAAAAACTTACCGTAACATCCAAACATAGATCCAGTGTGAACAGGTGCTAAACCTAGAGTCACCAACTCATATACATACAAGAAAAAAAGGTAGCACACTGTAGCGCTATAGCTTGCAAATACGAAATATGAAAATATGAAAAATATGAAAAATGAATTGCATCACTGCCTAAGAAATATGAAAAATTGAGAAGTCTTAGCGCATAAGATGGCCAAATTATGTGAGCCTGATAGCCACGTCAAGGCTCTTCTCGTATATCAGGTCCTAACTAATGCCAATCCTCACTTAGAAAAGTCTGTCTGCATGGGAACATATGAATCCTCTCTTCAGACTAAAATCTACATCTCTGTGGAGGGGTAATGAACCTGGTGTAATTAAAAAGCCTGTGACCAACAGGTGGAGAGCTCAGGTAGAAGGTAAATGAATACATATCAAAAAACTTACCGGCACATCCAAACATAGATCCAGTGTGAACAGGTGCTAAACCTAGAGTCACCAACTCATATACATACAAGAAAAAAAGGTAGCACACTGTAGCGCTATAGCTTGCAAACACGAAATATGAAAATATGAAAAATATGAAAAATGAATTGCATCACTGCCTAAGAAATATGAAAAATTGAGAAGTCTTAGCGCATAAGATGGCCAAATTATGTGAGCCTGATAGCCACGTCAAGGCTCTTCTCGTGTATCGGGTCTTAACTAATGCCAATCCTCACTTAGAAAAGTCTGTCTGCATGGGAACATATGAATCCTCTCTTCAGACTAAAATCTACATCTCTGTGGAGGGTAATGAACCTGGTGTAATTAAAAAGCCTGTGACCAACAGGTGGAGAGCTCAGGTAGAAGGTAAATGAATACATATCAAAAAACTTACCGGCACATCCAAACATAGATCCAGTGTGAACAGGTGCTAAACCTAGAGTCACCAACTCATATACATACAAGAAAAAAAGGTAGCACACTGTAGCGCTATAGCTTGCAAACACGAAATATGAAAATATGAAAAATATGAAAAATGAATTGCATCACTGCCTAAGAAATATGAAAAAAAAAATATGAAAAATTGAGAAGTCTTAGCGCATAAGATGGCCAAATTATGTGAGCCTGATAGCCACGTCAATTTGGCCATCTTATGCGCTAAGACTTCTCAATTTTTCATATTTCTTAGGCAGTGATGCAATTCATTTTTCATACTTTTCATATTTTCATATTTCGTGTTTGCAAGCTATAGCGCTACAGTTTAGCACCTGTTCACACTGGATCTATGTTTGGATGTGCTGGTAAGTTTTTTGATATGTATTCATTTACCTTCTACCTGAGCACTCCACCTGTTGGTCACAGGCTTTTTAATTACACCAGGTTCATTACCCCTCCACAGAGATGTAGATTTTAGTCTTAAGAGACTATTCATATGTTCCCTTGCAGACAGACTTTTCTAAGTGAGGATTGGCATTAGTTAGGACCTGATATACGAGAAGAGCCTTGACGTGGCTATCAGGCTCACATAATTTGGCCTTCTCAATTTTTCATATTTCTTAGGCAGTGATGCAATTCATTTTTCATATTTTTCATATTTTCATATTTCGTGTTTGCAAGCTATAGCGCTACAGTGTGCTACCTTTTTTTCTTGTATGTATATGAGTTGGTGACTCTAGGTTTAGCACCTGTTCACACTGGATCTATGTTTGGATGTGCCGGTAAGTTTTTTGATATGTATTCATTTACCTTCTACCTGAGCACTCCACCTGTTGGTCACAGGCTTTTTAATTACACCAGGTTCATTACCCCTCCACAGAGATGTAGATTTTAGTCTGAAGAGAGGATTCATATGTTCCCATGCAGACAGACTGTTCTTTGGGGATCTGCTCCGGGGCAGAAAGCTTTCCTCTTTCTATCTTTAGGTGTAGTCAGCCTCTCAGGCTGTGACGAGGCGTCTAGGACCAACATAGGAACGCTCCACGGCTGCCTTTAGTTGTGGTGGTTAGTCAGGGTACTGCAATCCAGTAGATTCCAACCTCTCTGGTGTATTGCCGTTTTTGCCTGCTCTCCTCAGCTACCAAAACATAACAGGGGCGGTCCTGTTACTGTGTAGAGCAACACTATGTCGCCTTTTTTTTCTTCAACTGGTGTAGTGTAGAAGTTGGGAAAAAAATAAGCTATGTGTTTTGCAAGCGAAGCTCTAGATAACTGTTATTTCCTGCAGAGACGAGCCCTGGCTGGAAGAAGTGATGGGGGTCTGTGCTGGATGAAAGATGAAAAGCGAGGATGAAGGACTTCACCTAGAGACGTCACTGGTGAGTTAGTGTGTTACCTGTACACTGACCTTATACATAGGACCTTTATATATAGTATATAATGTCACCAGTGATCACTATCACCTGTACATTATATGCAGAGCTCCTATTACCTGTACACAGACACTGCATACTAAGTACAGATCCCCTGTGTATAATGGCACTTATGGTGATAGTATTGTGTTTTTTTTTGTTACTGATCAGTATTGTAGTATTCAGTCACTATGTGGTGGTAATATGTGGTCTGTACACGGTGTTGAGGTATTTGTCCCTTGTATGTGCTATTATTTGGTCACTTTGTGGTGGTAATATGTGGTCTGGACATGGTGTGGCGGTATTTGCTCCTTGAATGTGATATTATTCAGTCACTGATGGTAAAATGTGGTCTGGACATGGTGCGGTGGTATTTGTCCCTTGCATGTGATATTATTAGTAATTTTAAAAATGAAAAATAAATAAAAATATACGTAAATAACTTAATTTTTATTGAATATTTTAACAAATATTTAATAGGTTAGCGTAGAGTAGAGCTCGGTCAAAAGTGTCTACAGTGTTGTGATGGCGGCTTAAAAAAAAACTTTTGGCCAAAACAAAAGCTGCCGGCTGTATGTGTGAGAGAGCAGTGGGACTGTGGACAGTTTGAAGGGCGGAGGCGGGGCTGGGGTGGAGCCTGGGCAGAGGCTCAGGGGGGCCCCGAAAATTTTGCCATTATGGGGCCCCGGAATTCCTAGTGGCAGCCCTGCTTAAAGGCATATGATGTTTTTAATCATTGTAACAGCCTATATGTCAGAGTTGTCATTTGCCATATTAGGACTGTTTTTTTTTACTTTGTCAACAGTGGCTTTGTTGAAACGACGCTGGCGTTCAGCAAGGGACCAGTACCGGCGGGAATATAAGCCCCTTCCCTCTACATCTGGTGTCGGTAGAAAGCGGCAATATGTCTATTTCCGCCATTTAGAATTCCTATTCCACGTCATTGAACTCAACCAGTAAGTGTACTGCTTCAACCACCTCAAGGTTTCCGGTAGCTTACCCCACAACAATGTAGTTTGTTTGTTTTGTTGGTATCTATGTAGTTGGCACTGTAAATACTGAAGTCAGCAGCATTGTATATGCACATGTAAAATGCGTTGTCAGACGCAAATTTGGGTTTGGGTTAACATTAACCTTCAATATGAATACTACAGCAACCCAATAAAATGTCAATTAAATTTTTTACATAAATATCCCAAGGTACGCAAAAAAAAATGGAAGGGTCTGACCTCACATCCTCTATTGCTATTTAACCCCTTAGTGACAGAGCCATTTTGCAGCTTAATGACCGGACCAATTTTTACAATTCTGACCACTGTCACTTAATGAGGTTATAACTCTGGAACGCTTTAACGAATCCAGCTGATTCTGAGATTGTTTTTTCGTGACATATTGTACTTCACGTTAGTGGTAAAAAAATTGCTTTTATTTTTGAAAAAAATGGAAATATGGCGAAAATTTTGAAAATTTAGCAATTTTAAAAATTTAAATTTTCATGCCCTTAAATCAGAGAGATATGTCACACAAATTTCTTAATAAATAATATTTCCCACATGTCTACTTTACATCAGCACAATTTTGGGAACAAAATTTTTTTTGTTACGAAGTTATAAGGGTTAAAAGTTGACCAGCGATTTCTCATTTTTACAACACCATTTTTTTTTTTTAGGGACCACATCACATTTGAATACATATCAAAAAACTTACCGTAACATCCAAACATAGATCCAGTGTGAACAGGTGCTAAACCTAGAGTCACCAACTCATATACATACAAGAAAAAAAGGTAGCACACTGTAGCGCTATAGCTTGCAAATACGAAATATGAAAATATGAAAAATATGAAAAATGAATTGCATCACTGCCTAAGAAATATGAAAAATTGAGAAGTCTTAGCGCATAAGATGGCCAAATTATGTGAGCCTGATAGCCACGTCAAGGCTCTTCTCGTATATCAGGTCCTAACTAATGCCAATCCTCACTTAGAAAAGTCTGTCTGCATGGGAACATATGAATCCTCTCTTCAGACTAAAATCTACATCTCTGTGGAGGGGTAATGAACCTGGTGTAATTAAAAAGCCTGTGACCAACAGGTGGAGAGCTCAGGTAGAAGGTAAATGAATACATATCAAAAAACTTACCGGCACATCCAAACATAGATCCAGTGTGAACAGGTGCTAAACCTAGAGTCACCAACTCATATACATACAAGAAAAAAGGTAGCACACTGTAGCGCTATAGCTTGCAAACACGAAATATGAAAATATGAAAAATATGAAAAATGAATTGCATCACTGCCTAAGAAATATGAAAAATTGAGAAGTCAGCGCATAAGATGGCCAAATTATGTGAGCCTGATAGCCACGTCAAGGCTCTTCTCGTGTATCAGGTCTTAACTAATGCCAATCCTCACTTAGAAAAGTCTGTCTGCATGGGAACATATGAATCCTCTCTTCAGACTAAAATCTACATCTCTGTGGAGGGGTAATGAACCTGGTGTAATTAAAAAGCCTGTGACCAACAGGTGGAGAGCTCAGGTAGAAGGTAAATGAATACATATCAAAAAACTTACCGGCACATCCAAACATAGATCCAGTGTGAACAGGTGCTAAACCTAGAGTCACCAACTCATATACATACAAGAAAAAAAGGTAGCACACTGTAGCGCTATAGCTTGCAAACACGAAATATGAAAATATGAAAAATATGAAAAATGAATTGCATCACTGCCTAAGAAATATGAAAAAAAAAATATGAAAAATTGAGAAGTCTTAGCGCATAAGATGGCCAAATTATGTGAGCCTGATAGCCACGTCAATTTGGCCATCTTATGCGCTAAGACTTCTCAATTTTTCATATTTCTTAGGCAGTGATGCAATTCATTTTTCATACTTTTCATATTTTCATATTTCGTGTTTGCAAGCTATAGCGCTACAGTTTAGCACCTGTTCACACTGGATCTATGTTTGGATGTGCTGGTAAGTTTTTTGATATGTATTCATTTACCTTCTACCTGAGCACTCCACCTGTTGGTCACAGGCTTTTTAATTACACCAGGTTCATTACCCCTCCACAGAGATGTAGATTTTAGTCTTAAGAGACTATTCATATGTTCCCTTGCAGACAGACTTTTCTAAGTGAGGATTGGCATTAGTTAGGACCTGATATACGAGAAGAGCCTTGACGTGGCTATCAGGCTCACATAATTTGGCCTTCTCAATTTTTCATATTTCTTAGGCAGTGATGCAATTCATTTTTCATATTTTTCATATTTTCATATTTCGTGTTTGCAAGCTATAGCGCTACAGTGTGCTACCTTTTTTTCTTGTATGTATATGAGTTGGTGACTCTAGGTTTAGCACCTGTTCACACTGGATCTATGTTTGGATGTGCCGGTAAGTTTTTTGATATGTATTCATTTACCTTCTACCTGAGCACTCCACCTGTTGGTCACAGGCTTTTTAATTACACCAGGTTCATTACCCCTCCACAGAGATGTAGATTTTAGTCTGAAGAGAGGATTCATATGTTCCCATGCAGACAGACTGTTCTTTGGGGATCTGCTCCGGGGCAGAAAGCTTTCCTCTTTCTATCTTTAGGTGTAGTCAGCCTCTCAGGCTGTGACGAGGCGTCTAGGACCAACATAGGAACGCTCCACGGCTGCCTTTAGTTGTGGTGGTTAGTCAGGGTACTGCAATCCAGTAGATTCCAACCTCTCTGGTGTATTGCCGTTTTTGCCTGCTCTCCTCAGCTACCAAAACATAACAGGGGCGGTCCTGTTACTGTGTAGAGCAACACTATGTCGCCTTTTTTTTCTTCAACTGGTGTAGTGTAGAAGTTGGGAAAAAAATAAGCTATGTGTTTTGCAAGCGAAGCTCTAGATAACTGTTATTTCCTGCAGAGACGAGCCCTGGCTGGAAGAAGTGATGGGGGTCTGTGCTGGATGAAAGATGAAAAGCGAGGATGAAGGACTTCACCTAGAGACGTCACTGGTGAGTTAGTGTGTTACCTGTACACTGACCTTATACATAGGACCTTTATATATAGTATATAATGTCACCAGTGATCACTATCACCTGTACATTATATGCAGAGCTCCTATTACCTGTACACAGACACTGCATACTAAGTACAGATCCCCTGTGTATAATGGCACTTATGGTGATAGTATTGTGGTTTTTTTTGTTACTGATCAGTATTGTAGTATTCAGTCACTATGTGGTGGTAATATGTGGTCTGTACACGGTGTTGAGGTATTTGTCCCTTGTATGTGCTATTATTTGGTCACTTTGTGGTGGTAATATGTGGTCTGGACATGGTGTGGCGGTATTTGCTCCTTGAATGTGATATTATTCAGTCACTGATGGTAAAATGTGGTCTGGACATGGTGCGGTGGTATTTGTCCCTTGCATGTGATATTATTAGTAATTTTAAAAATGAAAAATAAATAAAAATATACGTAAATAACTTAATTTTTATTGAATATTTTAACAAATATTTAATAGGTTAGCGTAGAGTAGAGCTCGGTCAAAAGTGTCTACAGTGTTGTGATGGCGGCTTAAAAAAAAACTTTTGGCCAAAACAAAAGCTGCCGGCTGTATGTGTGAGAGAGCAGTGGGACTGTGGACAGTTTGAAGGGCGGAGGCGGGGCTGGGGTGGAGCCTGGGCAGAGGCTCAGGGGGGCCCCGAAAATTTTGCCATTATGGGGCCCCGGAATTCCTAGTGGCAGCCCTGCTTAAAGGCATATGATGTTTTTAATCATTGTAACAGCCTATATGTCAGAGTTGTCATTTGCCATATTAGGACTGTTTTTTTTTACTTTGTCAACAGTGGCTTTGTTGAAACGACGCTGGCGTTCAGCAAGGGACCAGTACCGGCGGGAATATAAGCCCCTTCCCTCTACATCTGGTGTCGGTAGAAAGCGGCAATATGTCTATTTCCGCCATTTAGAATTCCTATTCCACGTCATTGAACTCAACCAGTAAGTGTACTGCTTCAACCACCTCAAGGTTTCCGGTAGCTTACCCCACAACAATGTAGTTTGTTTGTTTTGTTGGTATCTATGTAGTTGGCACTGTAAATACTGAAGTCAGCAGCATTGTATATGCACATGTAAAATGCGTTGTCAGACGCAAATTTGGGTTTGGGTTAACATTAACCTTCAATATGAATACTACAGCAACCCAATAAAATGTCAATTAAATTTTTTACATAAATATCCCAAGGTACGCAAAAAAAAATGGAAGGGTCTGACCTCACATCCTCTATTGCTATTTAACCCCTTAGTGACAGAGCCATTTTGCAGCTTAATGACCGGACCAATTTTTACAATTCTGACCACTGTCACTTAATGAGGTTATAACTCTGGAACGCTTTAACGAATCCAGCTGATTCTGAGATTGTTTTTTCGTGACATATTGTACTTCACGTTAGTGGTAAAAAAATTGCTTTTATTTTGAAAAAAATGGAAATATGGCGAAAATTTTGAAAATTTAGCAATTTTAAAAATTTAAATTTTCATGCCCTTAAATCAGAGAGATATGTCACACAAATTTCTTAATAAATAATATTTCCCACATGTCTACTTTACATCAGCACAATTTTGGGAACAAAATTTTTTTTGTTACGAAGTTATAAGGGTTAAAAGTTGACCAGCGATTTCTCATTTTTACAACACCATTTTTTTTTTTTTAGGGACCACATCACATTTGAATACATATCAAAAAACTTACCGTAACATCCAAACATAGATCCAGTGTGAACAGGTGCTAAACCTAGAGTCACCAACTCATATACATACAAGAAAAAAAGGTAGCACACTGTAGCGCTATAGCTTGCAAATACGAAATATGAAAATATGAAAAATATGAAAAATGAATTGCATCACTGCCTAAGAAATATGAAAAATTGAGAAGTCTTAGCGCATAAGATGGCCAAATTATGTGAGCCTGATAGCCACGTCAAGGCTCTTCTCGTATATCAGGTCCTAACTAATGCCAATCCTCACTTAGAAAAGTCTGTCTGCATGGGAACATATGAATCCTCTCTTCAGACTAAAATCTACATCTCTGTGGAGGGGTAATGAACCTGGTGTAATTAAAAAGCCTGTGACCAACAGGTGGAGAGCTCAGGTAGAAGGTAAATGAATACATATCAAAAAACTTACCGGCACATCCAAACATAGATCCAGTGTGAACAGGTGCTAAACCTAGAGTCACCAACTCATATACATACAAGAAAAAAAGGTAGCACACTGTAGCGCTATAGCTTGCAAACACGAAATATGAAAATATGAAAAATATGAAAAATGAATTGCATCACTGCCTAAGAAATATGAAAAATTGAGAAGTCTTAGCGCATAAGATGGCCAAATTATGTGAGCCTGATAGCCACGTCAAGGCTCTTCTCGTGTATCAGGTCTTAACTAATGCCAATCCTCACTTAGAAAAGTCTGTCTGCATGGGAACATATGAATCCTCTCTTCAGACTAAAATCTACATCTCTGTGGAGGGTAATGAACCTGGTGTAATTAAAAAGCCTGTGACCAACAGGTGGAGAGCTCAGGTAGAAGGTAAATGAATACATATCAAAAAACTTACCGGCACATCCAAACATAGATCCAGTGTGAACAGGTGCTAAACCTAGAGTCACCAACTCATATACATACAAGAAAAAAAGGTAGCACACTGTAGCGCTATAGCTTGCAAACACGAAATATGAAAATATGAAAAATATGAAAAATGAATTGCATCACTGCCTAAGAAATATGAAAAAAAAAATATGAAAAATTGAGAAGTCTTAGCGCATAAGATGGCCAAATTATGTGAGCCTGATAGCCACGTCAATTTGGCCATCTTATGCGCTAAGACTTCTCAATTTTTCATATTTCTTAGGCAGTGATGCAATTCATTTTTCATACTTTCATATTTTCATATTTCGTGTTTGCAAGCTATAGCGCTACAGTGTGCTACCTTTTTTTCTTGTATGTATATGAGTTGGTGACTCTAGGTTTAGCACCTGTTCACACTGGATCTATGTTTGGATGTGCCGGTAAGTTTTCTGATATGTATTCATTTACCTTCTACCTGAGCACTCCACCTGTTGGTCACAGGCTTTTTAATTACACCAGGTTCATTACCCCTCCACAGAGATGTAGATTTTAGTCTGAAGAGAGGATTCATATGTTCCCATGCAGACAGACTTTTCTAAGTGAGGATTGGCATTAGTTAGGACCTGATATACGAGAAGAGCCTTGACGTGGCTATCAGGCTCACATAATTTGGCCATCTTATGCGCTAAGACTTCTCAATTTTTCATATTTCTTAGGCAGTGATGCAATTCATTTTTCATATTTTTCATATTTTCATATTTCGTGTTTGCAAGCTATAGCGCTACAGTGTGCTACCTTTTTTTCTTGCACATCACATTTGAAGTCACTTTGAGGGATCTCTATGATAGAAAATACCCAAAAGTGACACCATTCTAAAAACTGCACCCCTCAAGGTGCTCAAAACCACATTAAAGAAGTTTATTAACCCTTTACGTGCTTCACAGGAACTGAAGCAATGTGGAAAGAAAAAATTGACATTTAACCTTTTTTGCAAAAACTTTACTACGGAACCAATTTTTTTTATTTTCACAAGTGTTAAAAGAAAAAATGAACCACAAAAGTTGTTGTGCAATTTCTCTTGAATACGCCGATACCCCATATGTGAGGGTAAACCACTTTTTGGGCGCACGGTAGAGGTCGCAAGGGAAGGAGCGCCGTTTGACTTTTTCAACGCAGAATGGGCTGGATGCCATGTCGCGTTTAGATAGCCCCTGATGAGCCTAAACAGTGGAAACCCCCAACAAGTGACCCCATTTTGGAAACTAGACCCCTTCAGGATCTTATCTAGATGTGTGGTGAGCACTTTGAACCTTCAAGTGCTTCACACAAGTTTATAACGTAGAGCCGTGAAAATAAAAAATCATATTTTTTCCACAAAAATGATCTTTTCACCCCAATTTTTATTTTCCCAAGGGTAACAAGACCCCAAAAGTTTTTGTGCAATTTGTTCTGAGCATGCTGATAACCCATATGTGGGGGTCAACCACTGTTTGGGTGCATGGCAGAGCTTGGAAGGGAAGGAGCGCCGTTTGACTTTTTCAACGTAGAATTGGCTGGACGCCATGTCGCGTTTGTAGAGGCCCTGATGTGTCTAAACAGTGGAAACTCCCCACAAATGACACCATTTTGGAAACTAGACCCCTTAAGGAACTTATCTAGATGTGTGGTGAGCACTTTGAACCCCCAAGTGCTTCACAGAAGTTTATAATGTAGAGCCGTAAAAATAAAAAATTATTTTTTTCCTCAAAAATTATTCTTTAGCCCGCTATTTTTTATTTTCCCAAGGGTAACAGGAGAAATTGCACCTTAAAAGTTGTTGTGCAATTTTTCCTGAGTACGCTGATACCCCATATGTGGGGTGGAACCACTGTTTGGGCGCATGGAAGAGCTTGGAAGGGAAAGAGCGCCATTTTGTAATTTCAGACTTTGATGGAATGTTCTGCGGGCGTCATGTTGTGTTTATAGAGCCCTTGGTGTGCCTAAACAGTAGAAACCCCCTGCAAGTAACACCATTTTGGAAACTAGACCCAAAAAGGAGCTTATCTATATATATGGTGAGCACTTTGAACCCCCAGGTGCTTCACAGAAATTTATAAACGCAGAGCCGTGAAAATAAAAAATAATTTTTTTCCTCAAAAATGATTTTTTTTGCCAGCTATTTTTTATTTTCCCAAGGGTAACAGGAGAAATTAGAACCCCAGAATTGGTGTGCAATTTGTCCTGAATACGCTGATACCCCATATGTTGGGGTAAACCACTGTTTAGGCGCACGGCAGGGCTCGGAAGGGAGGGAGCGCCATTTGACTTTTTGAACGCCACGTCGTGTTTGGAGACCCCCTGATGTGCCTAAATAGTGGAAACCCGTCAATTCTAGCTCCAACCCTAACCCCAACACACCCCTAACCCTAATCCCAGCCCTAAACCTAATCCTAACCCTAATCCCAACCCTAATTCTAACCCTAATTGTAACCCTAACCCTAATTGTAACCCTAACCCTAATTCCAAGCCTAACCCTAATTATAACCCTAACCGTAAGGCTAGGTTCATATTGAGTTTTACCAGCCCGTTCAACACATAGCGTTGACGGGCTGGTAACGGTATAGCATAACGCGATCACGTTATGCTATACCCGCTAGCGCAGAGAAATCAGCAGATGATTCATCTGCACTAGCGGTGACGGAGCCCAGACGCTGCAGCCAGCGTCCGAGGCTCCGTCACTGATTGCGCCCACAAATGAGGTGAATGGCAGCTTTAACGGACTGTGTTACACCGCGTTATACCGCGGTGTAACGCCATCTGTCTAACGGACTGCCATAACGCAGTATGAACCCAGTCTAACCCTAACCCTAATGCTAACCCTAACCCTAATTATAACAATAAACCCTAGCCCTAACCCAAACCCTAGCCCTAACCCTAATGGAAAAAGGAAAATAAATACAATTTCTATATTTTATTATATGTCCCTAACTAAGGGGGTGATAAAGGGGGGGTTTATGTACTTTTTTTTTATTTTGATCACTGTGATAGTTTATCACAGTGATCAAAATGTACTTTTAAAGAATGAATGAATTCATTTTTTGAATCTGCCGCCAGGCAGATACGGCGGGCGAACTGCGCATGCGCCCGCCATTTTTTTTACAGGAAGAAGAGGCCGGGAGGATCAGGGGGGACAGGGGGACATGGGGAACACCTATAGGTACATAGGGGGATCGGGACCTGGGACCCTAATTCTCACCCCTCTGATGTGCGATCACATCAGAGGGGAGAGAAATCTTTTTTTTTTTTGTTGCAGTCGCCGTTATACTGTTATAACGGCGATCGCAATACCGGGGTCGGTAAATACCGACCCGGATAATGTTCTCTGGGGTCTCAGCTACCCCCGGCAGTTGAGACCCCGGAGAAATTTGCCTACTGCCCGGCAGATCGCGGCGGGCGCACTGAGCATGCGCCCACCATTTTCTCGTCATTCAAGGCACATCAGATTTTTATTTTTTTTGCGATCGCCGTTATAGGGTAATAACGGCGATTGCAACATCGGGGTCGGTAAAAACCGACCCGATTCATGTTCTCTGGGGTCTCGGCTACCCCCGGTAGCCAAGACCCCAGAGAAAATGTGACTCTGGGGGCCGCTATTCACTTTTTCCACAGCGCCGTTAATTAACGGCGCTGTGGTTTAAGTACCCTTAATGACCGCCGTTAAAAGGCGTATCAGCGATCGTTAAGGGGTTAAATGGGTTTATTGTTTATAATTTTACGGAGAATATTCAATACATGTTTTTGTGACAATGTCCATTTTTCATTATAGGACTGAGGACAACTTGGACGATTCTGATGAATCACCAACAATGGCAGCCTCTGCACCTTGTACGTCTGCATCAGAGACGGATCAAACAGCTCAGGCCAGTCAAACAACACAGCCACAACAGCCATCTGATGCTGGTGAAAGAACCAGTCAGGGTGCTAATGAAAGCAGCCAAAATAGGTACAGAAGAACCTTCACAGGCATCAAAACACCCAGGCATCACAAGCATCAACAACCATTCCACCGGGTACATAGCACCTAGTGTGAGAGGAAGACGCAGTAGGCGACATGGATGTTGCCTGAAGAAATTGATGCAAGAGTCCTGCATATCTTGAACTCAATGACGCCAGAAGCAGATGTTGATCTGTTTTGTTGCTCACTGTCTCCCTGTCTGGCAAAAGTACCCACAGAACATCAAGAACGTGTCCGGGCAGCTATGCTGACCCTCCTGGCTGCAAGCCAGGGGCAGAATGAGTCCAACCACGTGCTTGCAACCATTGAACAGTGGCGTACTGACCAAAATTAGACCCCTTTTACAACTACAGCGTCAACACACGAGGAGCAACAGGTTCCTGCAACCTGTTATGGGGCGGAACAACCAGCAAGCAGACAACCATACCCACAAATGGCCACACCATATTATGTCCATGAAGCTACCCCTGCATCCTGCCAACAGCTACAACATAGGCCACTGGGTGAAGTTGCTCACACTTTTCAAATGCCACAGGATACATATCATGGCCACAAAGGCAAATGCAACCTGTTGGTCAGGTTGTACAATACCCCGTCAGTGCAAACTACCAACAGCAACCACTCCACCCACAACAACCCTTTTATTGCCCCTCCTTAGAAAGCCAAAGCTACCACACTACTACCACCTCAGGATACCGACAAATGCTTGTTGGAACCTCCGTCAATAATCCACCACTGTAGCCATAAATAACACTATCGGAAATGCCCACACAATCAGCCATCACGGAAGGTGTAATCCCAGAAAACAGTACACAAGAATCAGTGTCTACTGAGGATGAGTTTCTCAATCTGTAATATTTTAATATTTTTTCTACATTTGTTGCTAAATATCTGGCATGTACCAATGTTCTGAATGCACATTATTGATGGTATGTTGTGTACAAAAGAAAACTTTCTATTTTTTTGCCTGGGTAATAGTAAAAATTGTTTTGGCAAATACAAAAAGGTTGTCCCTGTTGTGTTTATTTGGTTCATCATTACAAAATAGTTTTAGGCTAGGTAGCAGCAACTGATGAAATGCACAATATCAAATACACAACACAAAAGAATCTTGTAAAATGGGACAACATAAGTGTTTCAACATAGCCTAATAGTTCTTTAAAAAAATTGTAACAGCACACGGAAAACACAATTTATTGAGGGAAAAATATATATACATTATTTTCATACAAATTTAACATAATATCCATCAGAAATACAAATGTTTAGTATTTGTAAGGACATTAAAGTCTGTTCAAAAATACAATGGTTGTAAAAAAGGCCTTTTTGTCAAAAAACAAAAATATAACCTCACACAAACCCAAATAAAACATACTCTTAATTAGAAATGGCCCAGATGAGTGTATTTATTACACCTGAAAATGATAATTTGTCAATTAGTGCACCTTTCCCTCATATAACCTTTAATTACAGGCCCAACCCTTTAATTGCAGGCTGAAAAAAATTGTCTCCAGTACGTGTCCACACGGATGACACACGGATGACACACGGACATTGTACACGTACATACGGATGACACACGGAGTTTACACACGGACATACGGACACGGATATCTCCGGTTCCGATTTTTCCGGTACCAGAAATATCAGGACCTGTGAAACCGGCCTTAAAGAGTATTATAGCTCATGTATACAGCATAGAGCTAGCCAGCTAGCCACAACTGCGGTGACATCATTGAGAAGTGAAGCAGAACAGTGATGGTTCCGGGAGAGAGCGGTGGTAGGTGAGTATACAGTTTGGTTCATATATATTTGGACAGAGACAACATTTATCTAATTTTGGTTCTAGACATTACCACAATGAATTTTAAACAAAACAATTCAGATGCAGTTGAAGTTCAGACTTTCAGCTTTCATTTGAGGGTATCCACATTAATATTGGATGAAGGGTTTAGGAGTTTCAGCTCCTTAACATGTGCCACCCTGTTTTTAAAGGGACCAAAAGTAATTGGACAATTGACTCCAAGGCTATTTCATGGACAGGTGTGGGCAATTCCTTCGTTATGTCATTCTCAATTAAGCAGATAAAAGGGCTGGAGTTGATTCGAGGTGTGGTGTTTGCATTTGGAAGGTTTTGCTGTGAAGGAAGCATGCGGTCAAAGGAGCTCTCCATGCAGGTGAAACAAGCCATCCTTAAGCTGCAAAAACAGAAAAAACCCATCCGAGAAAATGCTACAACATTAGGAGTGGCAGGATGTACAGTTTGGTACATCTTGAGAAAGAAAGAAAGCACTGGTGAACTCATCAATGCAAAAAGACCTGGGCGCCCACGGAAGACAACAGTGGTGGATGATGGCAGAATAATCTCCATGAAGAGAAACCCCTTCACAACAGCCAACCAAGTGAACAACACTCTCCAGGAGGTAGGCGTATCAATATCCAAATCTACCATAAAGAGAAGACTGCATGAAAGTAAATACAGAGGGTTCACTGCACGGTGCAAGCCACTCAAAAGCATCAAGAATAAAAAAGCTAGGCTGGTTCAGATGCTACCGAGAAAAAATAAGTAAATTTTCTCCTGGTAGCCTCACTTTTAATAAAGTGGCCCGTAAGCATTATAATTATTTACCTGCTGATTAATGCTATATCTGCAAGTAAAAATCATTTTACAACGTGACTGGTTCTCATTAAGGCCGGGGTCACACGGCTGTTGATTCTCTCATGTGAGATAATCTGGTTAATTATGCTAATATCACTCAGTTCAATCTCTGTCAAAGTGCGGTGAACTTAATTTCTCCATCTTGCCCATTCTCCGAGTCCACTGATGTTTGACTGCCCATGTAGGTAGCACGTATGTTTTAGCCATGTCATCCATTTGTATTTATTTCCCTTGGAAAGAAGATTGCGAGCTTGTGAACCCTTTTTACCACTCATTTTACCTTTTAAATTGTAATGCTAAATAGTTTAGTGCCGAAAAAGACAAATGTCTTAATTGAGTAAATTCTTTTTTGGAAAACCCCCAAAAACGTTTGGAAGTTTTTAGTGCACAGAGCCACTTAGTTATTCAAACTTGCTGTAAACTGGTTATTTCTCCCCAGTAGATTGGATTAGTCATAAATAGTTATTCAGTTTATAAAAAAAAAATATGCTGCAGTCACACATATATTTTTGTAATTTGTGACCACTATCTGCCGGTTGAAAATTAAGTAGTGTATATAGTAATTTTTAACAATAATTAGATGATTTAATAACGCAGCTGTGTTGCAGTTTTTTTACATTTAAATTTTCCTTATTGCATATGTTCTAGTCCATTAGTAGGAGATGTTATGGTTCTACTGGAAGTAGATGTTCTTTTGCAGTAAAAAAGAGTTATTCCTCGGCTCACCACATTTCTAGCAATCTTTCCACTGATTAGATCAGAGGTCTCAAACACGCGGCCCAGGGGCCGCATGCTGCCCCTGGGGCAGGCATCTGTGGCCTGCGGTGCACCACATGTCTCACACTAGAAGAGAGGAGTGCGTTGCTGTGGCCCTGCCTGATGACATCACTCTGGGCGTGACTTTCCCCCCATTGCTGGATTTTGCTGGTGACTGTGGCTGTGCGTGTACATGATCATGTTCACCCCCCCCGGTGCGTCTCTGCAGCCCCCCTACTTCTTCCACGGTCTCCGGCAGCTATTCCTTTAGCGGTGACGTGGTACCGCTCATTAAAGTCATGAATATGCATATATTCATGACTTTAATGAGCGGTACCACGTCACCGCTGAAGGAATAGCTGCTGGAGATCGTGGGAGAAGCAGGGCGGCTGCAGAGACCACGCCAGGAGGGGGTAAGTATAAGCGATATTCACCTGTCCCCGTTCCACCACTGCGCGCTGCTCTATTTGCGTCCTCTGGCTGTGATGTTCAGGTCAGAGGGCGCGATGACATAGTTAGTGCACGCCGCGACCTCGACCTGAACAGTCGCTGACTGAGGATCCGGGCGATGGAATGGAGTTGCGCCCAGCGGTGGAACGGGGACAGATGTATATCGCAGGTGCTGGGGCTCTGAGCCAGCGGTGACACCGGCATCTGTCCCCATAGCGCGCCGGTGTCCCTGCCTGCTCAGGACACCGGCACCTGGCCCCCAGAGACAAGAGGTGACTATGTCATTTTTTTTTATTTGCAGCATATGGGACCTATACTAGTATGGAGCATCATATGGGGGCATAAAATCTATGGAGCATCAATGGGGGAATAAAATATATGGAACATCATATGGGGGAATAAATTCTATGGGGCATCATATGGCGGCATAATCTATGGAGCATCATATGGGGGCATATTCTGTGGAGCATCGTATGGGAGCCAAATCTATGGAGCATCATATGGCGGCATAATCTATGGAGCATCATATGGGACCTATACTATGGAGCATCTTATGGGGGCATAATCTATGGGGCATAATCTATGGAGCATCTTATGGGGGCATAATCTATGGAGCATCTTATGGGGGCATAATCTATGGAGCATCATATGGCGGCATAATCTATGGAGCATCATATGGGACCTATACTATGCAGCATCTTATGGGTGCATAATCTATGGGGCATAATCTATGGAGCATCTTATGGGGCATAATCTATGGAGCATCTTATGGGGGCATATTCTGTGGAGCATCTTATGGGGGCATAATCTGTGGAGCATCTTATGGGGGCATAATCTATGGAGCATCTTGTGGAGGCATAATCTATGGAGCATCTTATGGGGGCATAATCTATGGAGCATCATATGGCGGCATAATCTATGGAGCATCATATGGGACCTATACTATGGAGCATCTTATGGGTGCATAATCTATGGCGCATAATCTATGGAGCATCTTATGGGGGCATAATGTATGGAGCATCTTATGGGGGCATAATTTATGGAGCATCTTATGGGGGCATAATCTGTGGACCATCTTATGGGGGCATAATCTGTGGAGCATCTTATGGGGGCATAATCTATGGAGCATCTTGTGGAGGCATAATCTATGGAGCATCATGTGGGGGCATAAAATATATAGAGCATCTTATGGGGCATAAAATATATGGAGCATCTTAAGGGGCATAAAATATATGGATCATCTTATGGGGGCATAATCTACGGAGCATCTTATGGGGCATAAAATATATGGAGCATCTTATGGGGGCATAAAATATATGGAGCATCGTATGGGGGCATAAAATATATGGAGCATCTTATGGGGGAATAATCTATGGAGCATCTTATGGGGCATAACATATATGGAGCATCATATTGGGGCATAAAATATATGGAGCATCTTATGGGGGCATAATCATATGGGGCATAATCTATGGAGCATTATATGGGGCATAAAATATATGGAGCATCTTCTGGGGGCATAATCTATGGAGCATTTTATGGGGCCATTATTAACCTTTGTGCAGCATTATATGGGGCATAATCTATGGAGCATCTTATGGGCCATTAATAACCTTTGTGCAGCATTATATGGGGCATGGATAGATAACACGGCACTCAATGAAACGGTATCTGGTGCACAAGTCGGGTTTCCAGCCCACAATCAATAGTAAATGTAACTCGGCACTCAATGGAGATTACGAAGAGATGCTTATGATTTCTTTATTTGCATCCAAACAAAATAGATTTAACCCTTTAACGACCGCCGATACGCCTTTTAACGGCGGTCATTAAGGGTACTTAAACCACAGAGCCGTTAATTAACGGCGCTGTGGAAAAAGTGAATAGCGCCCCCCAGAGGCGCATTTTCTCTGGGGTCTCGGCTACCGGGGGTAGCCGAGACCCCAGAGAACATGAATCGGGTCGGTTTTTACTGACACCGATGTTGCGATCGCCGTTATTAACCCTATAACGGCGATCGCAACAACAACAACAAAAAAAGTTGTGCCATTTAATTTCTCTGTCCTCTGATGTCATCGGACATCAGAGGACAGAGAAAAAGGGTCCCCGGGACCCCCATGTGGCCCCCGATCCCCTCCATGTGGCCCCAGGGCCCTCCGGTGTCCCCCGGGGCCTGCGCTGTTAAGAAAATGGCGGGCGCATGCTCAGTGCGCCCGCCGCTATGTGCCGCTGTGCTGGGGGGGGATGGGCAAATATTCTCTGGGGTCTCGGCTACCGGGGGTAGCCGAGACCCCAGAGAACATGATCCGGGTCGGTATTCCCCAGATGGTTCCATGTATCGCAGCTCCTGGTAGCAGCGCTCCTCCATTGCTATAGATTTAGCTCACAGCGCTTTCTCTTTGAACCAGGGTCCAGCATTATACAGTGTGCATTATTCGTGGATCTAATAACAAAATAGACGTCTCTTTAGCAAGTATTTTTGCTCAGTTCTAGCATAATATGTTCTGATGAAGGTCCTTATTTGTGGGGCCGAAAACGTTCAACTATATTAAATCTATTTTGTTTGGATGCAAATAAAGAAATCATAAGCAATCATCCTCATCTCTTCGTAATCTCCATTGAGTGCCGAGTTACATTTACTATTATATGGGGCATATTATTCTATGGAGCATCTTATGGGCCATTATTAACCTTTATGCAATGTTATATGGGGCGTATTTTGTATGGAGCATCTTATGGGGCCATTATGAACTGTATGGAGCATTATATGGGGCTCCTGATTCAATATGGATATTCAAAAACATTTAACCTACTGATGTCGCAATTAATTTTACTTTTATTGGTATCTATTTTTATTTTTGAAAATTTACCAGTAGCTGCTGCATTTTCCACTCTAGGCTTATACGTGAGTCAATAAGTTTTCCCAGTTTTTTTATGGCAAAATTAGGGGGGTCAGCTTATAGTCGGGTCGGCTTATACACGAGTATATACGGTAAGCTGTACATCGCAGCTGACAACTTATTTGAACGGCCACAGGGAGGGGGGGGAGGTCCGGAGGGAGAGAATTGTTATAGCAAACAATTGTTTAACAATAATTTTGTACTGTATTAAGTTTGAATGGAATGCAGCCCCCCAGCTTAAATTTTTTTTTATGTGCGGCCCCTTTACTCTACCGAGTTTGAGACCCCTGGATTAGATACTGTATATGGGTGTCACTCCACTGCTGGAGGACAGTACATAAGAAAAAGCTGAAGAAAAAGAACTGGCACTTGCAAGGAAGATTGAAAACTTTGTTTTCTTTATTCGTTCATCCGTAAAAAGTTACATGTCTGGTTCCACAGGTTTAATATGGAACCATATATGTAACTTTTTATGGATGTACTAAAAAAGAAAACCAAGTTTTTAATCTTCCTTTGAAGTGCCAGCTCTTTTCTTCACTTTCTTTAGATGTACTTTTGGTGAATAATTTGATGTAGCTGAAGAAATCCCTACTAGTTAGGAAGAGAAGACTTTACTGAACATATGAGTGATAGAGAGTTATCCAGTGACTCTGGAAATGGAAAACGACTCTGCCCTACCATCATTACTCTGGTGGGAACCGCTGACCTTTGATGATCCATGTACTGACCACTGCTGTACAAGGAGATAATCCATAGATAATCCATGTGATAGCTGCAAGGCATTATGGGGAGTTCTGCATGGCAAATCAAAATGACTTTAGCTCACTCTCTGATGCTTCAGCAGTGTGGGAAATGGTGTCAGATAGACATGAGCGAATTTGTACGGATTCGGTTCCGAATACGATCGGAATCAAATATTGTTTTTGCAATAGTCGTCAAACACAGCCAAACGTCATTAGAGTCAATGGGAGTAGAAATTACCGAACATGTTTGGAACCGATCATAAGACATACATTCGACACGAATATTGTTCCAATATGGCTCGAATATGTCAAAATCAGATTCGGGGACAAAATCCGAATAAATTCGCTCATCTCTATCAGACAAGCTTTTCTTTTTGAGCCACAAATTGAATCTCAAAATGTTCAAATTTGCATGAAGCCACGAATTTCAGGAAATTTGTATTGAAATTGATACTCCGTGGATCAATCCGCTCATCTCTACTCAATAATCCAATAATCAAATATAACCATTATATTTTATGAAACTGTTCTAAAACATGGTAGCACAGATCCCTGCATATATTTTGCATTATCCAGAATTTGTAAATCCAGTAGTAATACTATACACAAAGCAGTGAATATAACTTGAAAAAAAAGTAAAATAAACACCTAAAATAAAAAAAAAGCTAATAGAATAATTACCTAGTTCTGTCCAGAATGCAGCAGTCTGTCATATCAAGAATGGTAAGATTTCAGAGAGCCAGTATAACAGACCATAGTAAACCCCGAATTCAGACTATACTGAGGATTAAAGCGGCCTTGGCTTGATTATACAACAGCTATATTATGGCCAAGGCCATTTCATATACCCTCCTGTCAGATTATACCCCTTGATATCAGCAGTATTGAGTGAAATACACAAGAATGACTTAATTTTTCAATATCTTATTGGGGGATCAGGTTTGTCAGGTAAGTTATGTGAGAAGATAACGGACTTAAATGTTAAAGTTCTAAACACATAGACTTTTATTACTTGAGCTAGAAAAACTTCAATCAGTAAAATATTAGACTTCCACAAAGATATAATGAGGTAAAGACTCTACCGCACTTCTCAGTAGTTACACAGTAAATGCAGCTGTATGTCTGAGAATGATAGAAAGAGATCTGCACACTTTTCATCCAATCAGAGACGATGAGAAAACCAGTGAAGTGATAAGATCAAGTTACAATTGCATCCTAAGGTGAAAGCTCTGATCTGACTGGACAACAGTGCAATCTCAGATATAATGACTGCTCTCCGTTACCAGTCACATTGTATTGTAAGATCAGTCTTCATCATGTGATTAACAACACAAATACCTTCCCCTTACGTGTAAGTCAGTTTTAAGGTATTAAAAAATGGCATCGAAAATCTATCTCACTTCAAGGGCTTATAAAATAGAGGGGTGTATTCAGCGTCGGACTGGAACACCTTGGGCCCACCAGAGAAAATCATTCTTGGGGCCCACTATGTAGCTACATAGAAATAAATACAAGACTGCCAATTGTGCTGTAAAAAAACGCTATATCAGGGTATAATATAAGGTAGTACACGTCTTAAAAATGTAGCAGGGGTTGGGGTAGAATCATAGAGGGGTAGCCCCCTCAAAGAATATAATGTAGCCCCTCATAGAATATAAAACAGTCCCCTCACAGAATATAATGTAGCCCCCTCATAAAATATAATGAAGCCCTCTCTCATAGAATATAATGCAGCACCCTACAAAATATAATGCGACCGCCTCATAAGGTATAACGCAGTCCCCACCATAGAATATAATGTAGAACCGTCATAGGGTATAATGCAGCCCCCCTCATATAGTATAATGCAGTCCCACCACAGGATATAATGCAGCCCCCATAGAGTATACTGTAGCCCCCTCAAAGTATAATGCAGACCCTTTCCCCCCTCATTGTCCTCATCACCACCTCCATCATTGCCTTCTCCCCCACCACCCCATCACTGCTTATTCCAATTATTGCTTCCTCCTCCACCACCATCATTATCCATTTCATCACCTCCATCATCACCTCCATCATTGCTCCCCCACCACCTGTCCGGGGTGTGTCGCTGCGAAGATCGTCGCGATTGCACACCCTGACTTCGCACAGCTGAGTTTCTGGTGCTGGGTGTTTTTCGGCACTGAGGGAGTTAATTCTTTCTCTCTCTGTGCTGGACTGACCAGCCTCGCTCAGCTGCAATTAATGTTTTGTTAATTGGTTTCCTTCTTATACCTGCCTGTCTGCTGGGGAAGTGTCCATGATAGCATTCATGCAGACCAACAGAGCGGATCGTATTGAGAAGTCTAAGCTAAGAATACCTGTTGTGGTTTTCTCCTCTCCTCGCTTTATTAGTTATCTCCCTACCCGTTTGTGTTCCCTCTGTATTGGTAGTTTTGTATGCAAGGTGTTCTTTTATTTTACCCCTTGTACTGTCTCGTTTGTCTTATACTGTGTGTGAAGGCAAATACCTTCCTGATCCCTGTGGTGGTAATCAAGGTCCTTCTCAGGACTAGATTACAGTGGTTAGGGATTCACAGGAGATAGGGTTTACGCTGGCGGCCTGGACCTCTGTACCATCAACAGTACCTCCAGGTAGAGGGATTAGCCAGGACCCCAGCTTAGGGTCAGCATAGACCCCGGTTCTCCTGTATACAGAGACAGCGTGACATTTTCACCGACCCTATTTAAGATTCTCCCCAGCCACCATGGATCCAGTAGCCAGTCTAGCTCAGCAGTTGCAGAGTTTGTCCATGGAGCTGAGGGATGTTAAGTCCAAGGTTTTGTACCCCCCGGAGCAATCCAGTACTGAACCTAAAGTAGCTCTCCCGGACAGGTTCACTGGAGGGCGGGACAAGTTTTTTGCTTTCCGGGAGGCATGTAAATTGTACTTTCGGCTGCGACCTCGGTCATCTGGGAGTGAAGATCAAAGAGTGGGAATTGTCATCTCGCTCCTACAAGGGGACCCCCAATCCTGGGCGTTCTCTCTTCCCCCGGGCTCCCCGGCTCTCCAGTCAGTGGATAGATTTTTCGCAGCTCTGGGTCTTGTATATGATGACCCGGATCGGGTCTCCCTTGCTGAATCTAAGTTACGTAGGATACAGCAGGGAGATCGTCCGGCAGAGGAATTTTCTTCGGAGTTCCGTAGGTGGGCCACGGACACCCAGTGGAATGACCCAGCTCTTAGGAGCCAGTTTTGTCAAGGTTTATCTGACAAATTAAAAGATGTGTTGGCGCAGTATGACCCTCCCACGTCACTGGAGGCCGCTATGGCCCTTGCTATTCGCATTGATAGACGGTTGCGGGAGAGGTGCCGGGTAACTCCGCCCCCTGTGATGACTCCACCTTCCTCAAGGGTCCCTTACACGGAGGTTCCCCTGGTCAGTCCAGAGGAGCCTATGCAATTAGGAGGGACATCATTCCGGGGGAGGGGATCGGTGGGGCACCACAAAACAAGAAGTTGTTTCTTCTGTGGAAAAAAGGGACATTTTATTAGGGGGTGTCCATCCCGTCCTTTGCAGAGTGAGAAGTCGCCGGAAAAATATTGATCCCAGATTGTGTGGTGGACGGCAATCTGGGAGTAAGTATTTCGTCCCTAAGTTCGTCTCAGTTTCTCGTACCGGCGGAGGTGGTGATGGGTGCGAGAACTGAGAGGATATCTGTTCTTCTGGATAGTGGGGCCGGGGCTAATCTGGTGGATGCTCGCTTTGCCCGGGTTCAAGGTATGCGATTGTGTGGGTTGGCTAAACCCGTCCCCATATTCTCGATCGACGCCAGACCTCTCGGTCAGGGAAGTTTTGTGCAAGTAGTGCATAACATTGATCTTCAAGTGGGGGCGCTACATAAAGAACTGTTGTCTTGTTATGTGTTGGAGGGTCTTCCCACTCCTATAGTGCTGGGCCTGCCTTGGCTAACTAAGCATAACCGGTTATTAATTGGCAATCCAGAGAGATAAGCCAATGGAGCGATTTCTGTAATAAAAACTGCATGAATACTGTCATTGGTGCGGTCGCTCCTAGGGCCTTACCTCCATTTCTGGTGGACTTTGAGGATGTATTCTCGGAGGAAGGGTGTCAAGAACTACCTCCTCATCGCGAGTATGACTGTGCTGTTAACTTGATCCCTGGGGCCAAGTTACCGAAATCTGGGTTGTATAACCTTTCTGGTCCTGAGAGACAGGCCATGAAGGATTATATTTCAGAGAGTCTGGCTAAGGGGCATATTAGACCTTCATCTTCCCGGTGGCCGCGGGGTTCTTCTTTGTGAAGAAAAAAGATGGAGGCCTACGCCCTTGCCTGGATTTCCGTGAGCTTAATCGGATTACGGTCCGAGATCCGTATCCGCTCCCACTTATTCCCGATCTCTTCAATCAGATCGTGGGTGCCAAACGGTTCTCTAAGTTGGATCTCAGGGGGGCGTACAATCTGATTAGGATGAAGGAGGGGGATGAGTGGAAGACGGCGTTTAACACTCCGGAGGGGCATTATGAGAACCTTGTCATGCCATTTGGTCTGAGTATTGCCCCGGCGGTGTTTCAACACTTTGTAAATGACATCTTTCGCCACCTAATGGGACAGTTTGTGGTCATATATCTGGATGATATCTTAATTTACTCGCCAGATCTTGTGTCTCATCAGGAGCATGTTAGGCAGGTGTTACAGATCTTGCGGGATAATAAACTGTATGCCAAATGGGAAAAGTGTGTGTTCGCCGTACAGGAACTTCAGTTTTTAGGATTCCTGGTCTCAGCATCCGGTTTTTGTATGGACCCTGGGAAAGTGCGGGCAGTTCTTGAGTGGGATCTGCCAGAGGATCTTAAGGCATTACAACGTTTCCTGGGGTTTGCTAACTACTACCGGAAATTCATTCGTAATTTCTCCTCCATAGTTAAACCTCTCACAGACATGACTAAAAAAGGGACGGATTTTTCAAAGTGGTCTGACAAGGCTTGTCAAGCGTCTTTGAAAAAATGTTTTGCTTCTGCACCCATACTTGTTCAGCCTGATGCGTCTCAGCCATTCATTGTTGAGGTGGACGCTTCCGAGGTAGGGGTGGGAGCGGTATTGTCACAAGATTCGTCCCCTGGTAAATGGCATCCGTGCGCCTTCTTCTCTAAAAAATTGTCGTCCGCTGAGAGGAATTATGATGTCGGCAATAGGGAGCTCTTGGCCATTAACCCCTTCACCCCCAAGGGTGGTTTGCACGTTAATGACCGGGACAATTTTTACAATTCTGACCACTGTCTCTTTATGAGGTTATAACTCCGGAACGCTTCAACGGATCTTCGCGATTCTGAGATTGTTTTCTCGTGACATATTGTACTTCATGTTAGTGGTAAAATTTCTTCCATATAACTTGCGTTTATTTTTGAAAAAAACGCAAATATGGCGAAAATTTTGAAAATTTAGCAATTTTCAAACTTTGAATTTTTATTCCTTAAAACAGAGAAATATGTAACACAAAATAGTTAAGAAATAACATTTCCCACATGTCTACTTTACATCAGCACAATTTTGGAATCAAAATTTTTTTTTGTTAGGAAGTTATAAGGGTTAAAAGTTGACCAGCGATTTCTCATTTTTACAACAAAATTTACAAAGCCATTTTTTTTAGGGACCACCTCACATTTGAAGTCACTTTGAGGGGTCTACATGACAGAAAATACCCAAAAGTGACACCATTCTAAAAACTGCACCCCTCAAGGTGTTCAAAGCCACATTCAAGAAGTTTATTAACCCTTCAGGTGCTTCACAGGAACTAAAGCAACGTGGAAGGAAAAAATGAATATTTAACTTTTTAGCCACAAAAATGATCTTTTACAAACTTTTTTTTTATTTTCACAAGGGTAAAAGGAGAAAATGGACAGATAAGGTTGTTATGCAATTTCTCCTGAGTACGCCAATACCCCATATGTGGGGGAAAACCACTGTTTGGGCACACGGCAGAGCTCGTAAGGGAAGGAGCGCCGTTTGACTTTTTCAAACTAAAATTGGCTGGAGTTGAGATTGGACGCCATGTCGCGCTTGGAGAACCTCTGATGCGCCTAAACAGTGGAAACCCCCCACAAGTGACACCATTTTGGAAACTAGACCCCCTAAGGTACTTATCTAGATCTGTTGTGAGCACTTTGAACCCCCAACTGTTTCACAAAAGTTTATAATGCCTGGGTGTGAAAAAAAAAAAAAAAAAATTCCACAAAAATGATTTTTTAGTCCTAAATTTTTGAATTTTCCCAAGGAAATTGGACCCCAAAAGTTGTTGTCCAATTTGTCCTGAGTACGCTGATACCCCATATGTGGGGGTGGAAAACTGTTTGGGCGCACGGCAGGGCTTGGAAAGGAAGTAGTAACGTTTTGGAATGCAGACGTTGATGGGGGGCATGTTCCGTTTGCAGTGCCCCAGATGAGCCTAAACAGTGGAAATCCCCCACAAGTGACCCCATTTTGGAAACTAGACCCCCTAAGGAACTTATCTAGATCTTTGGTGAGCACTTTGAACCCCCAAGTGCTTCACACAAGTTTATAATGCCCGGGCATGAAAATAAAAAATCCTATTTTTTTCCCACAAAAATTATCTTTTAGTCACTAATTTTTTATTTTCCCAAGGGTATCAGGAGAAATTGGACCACATAAGTTGTTGTCCAATTTGTCCTGAGTACGCTGATGCCCCATATGTGGGGGGGAACCACTGTTTGGGCGCACGGCAGAGCTCGGAAGGGAAGGAGCACCATTTGACTTTTTCCAACCAAAATTGGCTGGAATTGAGATTGGATGCCATGTTGCATTTGGAGAGCCCCTGATGTGCCTAAACAGTGGAAACCCCCCACAAATGACCCCATTTGGGAAACTAGACCCCCTAAGGAACTTATCTAGATCTTTGGTGAGCAATTTGAACCCTCAAGTGCTTCACACAAGTTTATAACGTAGAGCCGTAAAATTTAAAAATCATATTTTTTCCACAAAAATGATCTTTTCACCCCAATTTTTATTTTTCCAAGGGTAACAAGACTCCAAAAGTTATTGTGCAATTTGTCCTGAGTACACTGATACCCCATATGTGGGGGTATACCACTGTTTGGGTGCATGGCAGAGTTTGGAAGGGAAGGAGCGCCATCTCACTTTTTCAACGCAGAATTGGCTGGACGCCATGTCGTGTTTGGAGAGCTCCTGATCTGCCTAAACAGTGGAAACCCCCACAAATGACACCATTTTGGAAACTAGACCCCTCAAGGAACTTATCTAGATGTGTGGTGAGAACTTTGAACCCCCAGGTGTTTCACTAAAGTTTATAACGTACAGCCTTAAAATAAAAAATCCTTTTTTTTTTTTACAAAAATGATTTTTTCGCCCCAAATATTTTATTTTCACAAGGGTAACAGAAGAAATTGGAACCCAAAAGTTGTTGTCCAATTTGTCCTGAGTACGCTGATACCCAATATGTAGGAGAAAACTACTGTATGGGTGCACGTCAGGGCTCGGAAGGGAAGTAGTGACGTTTTGGATTGCAGACTTTGATGGAATGGTCTGGGGGCGTCATGTCGCATTTGGAGAGCCCCTGATACGCCTAAACAGTGGAAACCCCCCACAAGTGACCCCATTTTGGAAAATAGACCCCACAAGGAACTTATCTAGATGTGTGGTGAGCACTTTGAACCCCGAAGTGCTTCACAGAAGTTTATAACGCACAGCCGTAAAAATAAAAAATCCTTTTTTTTTTTACAAAAATGATTTTTTCGCCCCCAATATTTTATTTTCACAAGGGTAACAGGAGAAATTGGACCCCAAAAGTTGTTGTCCAATTTGTCCTGAGTACGCTGATACCCAATATGTGGGAGAAAACTACTGTATGGGCGCATGTCAGGGCTCGGAAAGGGAAGTAGTGACGTTTTGGATTGCAGACTTTGATGGAATGATCTGGGGGCGTCATGTCGCATTTGGAGAGCCCCTGATGCGCCTAAACAGTGGAAACCCCCCACAAGTGACCCCATTTTGGAAAATAGACCTCACAAGGAACTTACCTAGATGTGTGGTGAGCACTTTGAACCCGAAGTGCTTCACAGAAGTTTATAACGCACAGCCGTAAAAATAAAAAAATCCTTTTTTTTTTACAAAAATGATTTTTTCGCCCCCAATATTTTATTTTCACAAGGGCAACAGGAGAAATTGGACCCCAAAAGTTGTTGTCCAATTTGTCCTGAGTACGCTGATACCCAATATGTGGGAGAAAACTACTGTATGGGCGCATGTCAGGGCTCGGAAAGGGAAGTAGTGACGTTTTGGATTGCAGACTTTGATGGAATGGTCTGGGGGCGTCATGTCGCATTTGGAGAGCCCCTGATGCGCCTAAACAGTGGAAATCCCCAACAAGTGACCCCATTTTGGAAATAGACCCCACAAGGAACTTATTTAGATGTGTGGTGAGCGCTATGAAGCCCCAAGTGCTTCACAGAAGTTTATAATGTACAGCCGTAAAAACAAAAAAATCTTATTTTTTTTACAAAAATAATATTTTCGCCCCCAGTTTTTTATTTTCCCAAGGGTAACAGAAGAAATAGGACAAATTTCACAATAACTCTTGGGGTCCAGAGTACGCTGATACCCCATATGTGGGGATAAACTACTGTTTGGACGCATGGCAGAGCTCAGAAGTGAAGTAACACCGTTTGACTTTTTCAACGCAGAATTGGCTGGAATGGAGATCAGACGCCATGTCACATTTGGAGAGCCCCTGATGTGCCTAAACAGCGGAAACCCCCCAATTCTAACTCCAACCCTAACCCCAACACACCCCTAACCTAGTCCCAACCCTAATCCCAACCCTAACCCTAATCCTAACTCTAACCCTAATCCTAACTTTAGCGCCAACCCTAACCCTAACTTTAGCCGAAACCCTAACCCTAACCCTAATGGGAAAATGGAAATAAATACATTTTTTTTATTTTATTATTTTTCCCTAACTAAGGGGGTGGTAAAGGGGGGTTTGATTTACTATTTATAGCGGTTTTTATGATTGGCAGCTGTCACGCTAAAAGACGCTTTTTATTGCAAAAAGTAGTTTTTTGCATCACCACATTTTGAGAGCTATAATTTTTGCATATTTTGGCCCACAATGTCATGTGAGGTCTTAATTTTTGCGGGACGAGGTGACGCTTTTACTGGTACCATTTTTGAGCACGTGACATTTTTTGATCGCTTTTTATTTCGATTTTTGGGAGGTTAGAATGAACAAAAATCAGCAATTCATGAATTTCTTTTGGGTGAGGCGTTTTTATTGTTCCGCGTGTGGTAAAATCGATAAAGCAGTTTTATTCTTCGGGTCAGTACGATTATGGCGATACCTCATTTATATAATTTTTTTATGTTTTGGCGCTTTTATAGAATAAAAACAATTTTATATAAAAAATAATTATTTTTGCATCGCTTTATTCTGCGAGCTATAACTTTTTTATTTTTTCGCTCATGATGCTGTGTGATGGCTCGTTTTTTGCGGGACAAGATGACGTTTTCAGCGGTACCATGCTTATTTATATCCGTCTTTTTGATCGCGTGTTATTCCACTTTTTGTTCAGCGGTATGATGATAAAGCACTGATTTTTTGCTTCGTTTTTATTTTTTATTTTTTAAGGGGTTCACAAAAGGGTTTAACTAGTGGGACAGTTTTATAGGGGGGGTCGTTACGGACGCGGCGATACCATATATGTGTACTTTTATTGTTTTATTTTTTTTATTTACAATAAGTAATGAATTTATTGGGGAATATTTTTTTTTTTTTTTTTTTTTTTTGGATTTTTTTTTACACATGTTTATTTTTACTTTTTTTTACTTTTTTACTTTGTCCCAGGGTGGGACATCACTGTATTTCATCAGATCGCTGGTGTGACAGTGTGCACAGCACTCTGTCACACCAGCGATGTGACAGGCAGTGCAGGACGCTTCCTCATGCCTGCTCTCGGCAGGCACTGAGGAAGCCGCCTCCCTCCAGGACCCCAGCGCCATCTTGGATCCGGGTCCTGGGAGGGAGGAAGCCCTCAGAGCAGCGCGATCACATCGCGCTGGTCTGAGGGTCTCAGGGGGGCGCGCAGGGAGCCCCCTGCCTGCGCGATCCTCCCCTGTGCCCCCAGTACACCGCGATCATGTTTGATCGCGGTGTGCAAGGGGTTAATGTGCCGGGAGCGGTCCGTGACCGCTCCTGACACACAGTCACGGGTGTCAGCTGTGATAATCAGCTGACACCCGGCGGCGATTAGCTGCGCTCCCTGCGGGAGCGCAGCTGATCGCCTATGACGTACTATCCCGTCCATGGTCAGAATGGCACGGGTTTTATGGACGGGATAGTACGTCTAATGTCAGAGAGGGGTTAAGTTGGCTTTTGAGGAGTGGCGTCATTTTTTGGAGGGGGCAGTCCACCCGGTCACTGTCATTACCGATCACAAAAACCTGCTATATTTAGAGTCCGCTAAACGTCTGAATCCCAGACAAGCTAGGTGGTCGTTGTTTTTTACCAGGTTTAATTTTGTCGTCACATATCGTCCTGGGTCAAAGAATGTTAAGGCGGATGCCTTGTCTCGCTGTTTCCCAGGGGCTGGGAATACGGAGGACCCGGTTCCAGTCCTTCAGGAGGGGGTGGTGGTGTCGGCAGTATGCTCTGAGCTTGAGGAGGAGGTATTGGAGGCTCAGGGGGACGCCCCTGTAGGACCTCCAGGGAGACTGCTTGTTCCAAATCAGTTGCGACAAAGGGTGATCGAGGCACACCATAATTCAGCTTTGGCAGGACACCCAGGGAGTAAAGCAACTGAGGATCTCCTCTCGCGCTGGTTTTGTGGCCTAACTTACATAGGGAGGTGGTAACTTTTGTCGCGTCCTGCGAGGTTTGTGCGCGCTCTAAGACCCCACATACCCGTCCGTAGGGGACCCTCTTACCTTTGAATATCCCGGAGCGTCCGTAGACTCATCTGTCTATGGACTTCATTACGGATCTCCCGCCATCTTCGGGTAAAACAGTCATACTCGTTGTGGTGGACAGGTTCAGCAAGATGGCACATTTTATCGCTCTTCCTGCTCTTCCTAATGCTAAAACTCTTGCGCAGGTGTTTATTGGGGAGATTGTAAGGCTTCACGGGGTACCCTCCGTTGTGGTGTCGGATCGGGGGTCTCAGTTCGTGTCCAAGTTCTGGAAAGCATTTTGTACACGGCGGGGGATGCAGTTGTCATTTTCATCGGCTTTTCACCCGCAGACCAATGGTCAGACAGAGCGTCTGAACCAGAGCTTGGAGACATATCTCCGGTGTTTTGTGTCAGAGAACCAGGAGGACTGGGCTTCTTTCTTGCCTCTGGCGGAGTTTGCTCTAAATAATAGGCGGAGCGAGTCCACTGGTAAGTCCCCGTTTTTTGGGGCATATGGTTTTCACCCCAGTTTTGTACTTTCAATAGGGGGGGCTCTTCTGGGGTTCCTGAGGAGGAACGATTTTCGTCGTCACTTGCTTCAGTGTGGAGAGGAGTGCTGAATAATCTGAGTTCTATGGGGAACCGATACAAACGTATGGCTGATAGGAGGAGAGTGTCTGGTCCGGACCTAAGTGTGAACGATCTGGTATGGTTGTCTACCAAGAATATTAAACTTAAGGTTCCCTCCTGGAAACTGGGTCCCAGGTTCATCGGGCCATACAAGATCAGTGCTATAATTAATCCGGTTGCATTCCGTCTTGACCTCCCTCCTACATTTAAAATTCATAATGTGTTCCACAGATCGTTACTTAAGAAGTATGTGGCGCCGGTGATACCTTCACCTTTACTTCCTCCTCCTGTGGTGGTCAATGGTAACTTGGAGTTCCAGGTGTCGAGAGTCATCGATTCACGTCTGAATCGCCGGTCCCTTCAGTACCTTGTTCATTGGAGGGGGTATGGTCCTGAGGAGAGGACGTGGGTTTCTGCGTCGGATATTAACGCAGACCGATTGGTTCGGGCCTTCCACACTACTCACACAGATAAACCCGGCCCTGAGGGTCCAGAGGCCCCTCGTAGAAGGGGGGGTACTGTCACGGGTGTGTCGCTGCGAAGATCGTCGCGATTGCACACCCTGACTTCGCACAGCTGAGTTTCTGGTGCTGGGTGTTTTTCGGCACTGAGGGAGTTAATTCTTTCTCTCTCTGTGCTGGACTGACCAACCTCGCTCAGCTGCAATTAATGTTTTGTTAATTGGTTTCCTTCTTATACCTGCCTGTCTGCTGGGGAAGTGTCGGTGATAGCATTCATGCGGACCAGCAGAGCGGATCGTATTGAGAAGTCTAAGCTAAGAATACCTGTTGTGGTTTTCTCCTCTCCTCGCTTTATTAGTTATCTCCCTACCCGTTTGTGTTCCCTCTGTATTGGTAGTTTTGAATGCAAGGTGTTCTTTTATTTTACCCCTTGTACTGTCTCGTTTGTCTTATACTGTGTGTGAAGGCAGATACCTTCCTGATCCCTGTGGTGGTAATCAGGGTCCTTCTCAGGACTAGATTACAGTGGTTAGGGATTCACAGGAGATAGGGTTTACGCTGGCGGCCTGGACCTCTGTACCATCAACAGTACCTCCAGGTAGAGGGATTAGCCAGGACCCCAGCTTAGGGTCAGCATAGACCCCGGTTCTCCTGTATACAGAGACAGCGTGACACCACCCCATCACTGCCCATTCCACCACCTCAATCATTGCCTCCTCCTCCACCACCATCATTGTCCATTTCATCACATCCATCATTGCCTATCACCTCCATCATTGCTTCCCCCCACCATCATTGCCTATCACCTCCATCATTGCCTCCCCCCACCATCATTGCCCATCACCTTTATCATTGCCTCCCTCCACCGCCATCATTGTCCATCACCTCCATCATGGCCTCCTCCACCATCACTGCCCATTATTGCCTCCCCCACCATCATTGCCTATCACCTCCATCATTGTCTCCCCCCACCATCATTGCCCATCACCTTTATCATTGCCTCCCCACCATCATTGCCCATCACCTCCATCATTGCCTCCCCCACCATCATCTCCATCATTGCCTCCCCACTCTGCCATCATAGCCTCCCCCACCATCATTGCCCATCACCTCCATAATTGCCTCCCCATCATCATTGCCCATCACCTCCATCATTGTCCTCCCCACCATCATAGCCCAACATCTCCATCATTGCTTCCCCCCACCATCACCTCCATCATTGCCTCCCCACGCTGCCATCATTGCCCATCACCTCCATTCATTGCCTCCCCCACCATCATTACCCATCACCTCCATCATTGGCTCCCCCCACCATAATTGCCCATCACCTCCATCATTGTCTCCCCCACCATCATAGCCCATCACCTCCATCATTGCCTCCCCCACCATCATTGACCATCACCTCCATCATTGCCTCCCCCACCATCATTGTCCATCACCTCCATCATTGCCTCCCCCACCATCACTGCCCATCATTGCCTCCCACCACCATCATTGCCTATCACCTCCATCATTGTCTCCACCCACCATCATGGCCCATCACCTCCATCATTGTCTCCCACCTTCATTGCCCATCACCTCCATAATTGCCTCCCCCACCATCATTGTCCATCACCTCCATCATTGCCTCCCCCCACCATTACTGTCCATCACCTCCATCATTGTCTCCCCCACCTTCAACATTGCCCCCCGCCATCATTGCCCATCACCTCCATCATTGCCTCCCCCCACCATCATTGCCCATCACCTCCATCATTGCCTCCCCCACCATCACTGCCCATCACCTCCATCATAGTCTCCCCACACCATCATTTCCCATCACCTCCATCATTGCCTCCCCACCATCATTGCCCATCACCTCCATCATTGCCTCCCCCACCATCACTGCCCATCACCCCCATCATTGTCTCCCCCCACCATCTTTGCCCATCACCTCCATCATTGCCTCCACCACCATCATTGCCCATCACCTCCATCATTGCCTTCCCCAACCAACCCTCTCTCTCACTCACACACACACAAAGCATCGCATCACTCACACACAAAGCACCTCACCACATACACACACGCAGGCACTCAGACACACAGCACAGCTCACCTCCCCGCAGCAGCAGCACATCCTGGCAGTCTCTTCCTCGCTGGCAGCTTTCTGTCTGAGACACGCTGGATGATGACATCATTCAGCTGGGCTGTCTCAGACAGGAAGAGCCATGCAGGAAGCCAGGATGTGCTGCGCTGTGAGTCTGAGGCCGGGATCACACATGCGACGAAAACGTCCGACGCTCGCATGTGAAATCCCAGATCTGGCGCCGGCACTCGGGAGTGGAGTGCGTGGCTGCATGTATTTATATGCAGTCGCTTGCTCCACTCCCGAGTGCCGGCGCCAGAGCTGGGATTTCACATGCGAGCGTCGGACGTTTTCGTCGCATGTGTGATCCCGGCCTGAGTGTGTATGTGGTGTGGTGCTTTGTGTGTGTGTGTGGTGTGGTGGTGGGGCTTTACATGCGGGCAGTGTTAGCTGCTAATGCTGCCCGCTATTAAAGAGAAATGGTATTCATGCCTCTCCACGCCCATAAGGGCGTGGGGAGAGTGAATATTCATTTAGCTTTAGCAGCGGGGACAGTATCCTGTCTCCAGCTGCTGCTACGCTGGTACAGGGCAGGCCCCCTTGACTCAGGTCCCCATAGCCACTTGCTGGGCCCCTGGAGCAGTGGGGGCCCTAGGCAGCTGCTGGCCAGAATGCCAGCAGGTGTCAGTGCCTGGGCCCACCGGAGAATCCTCCGGTTCTCCGGTGGGCCAGTCCGAGCCTGGGTGTATTGTAGACTGGAGGGGTGCAGTTTTGCCTAGGCTGTTCTACACCCCGGATATAGTTTGGCCTAGTACAGTTTATCCCACAAGGTATACTCTGGTCTGGGCCAAACTATACCTGGGGTTAATTTGGCCTGTTACACCAGTACAATAGTTTAAAAAATATGTAAGCAAAACCTAAACAGATGCAAACTCATGGAGCACAAAAGAAATTAGTCATATTTTAATTATTTTAGGTAATTATTCCTGTGTGATTTATTATGTTAATTCCTCACAGTTCTATTACGAAAACAAATGCTTAAAATTATAGCAATGAGGAAGTTACAAAAATCATTATAAGCTTATATATTCCTTATATATGTTAGGTGAGGTGTTGAATGCTCCTTTAATTACAGCCTCTGGTTTATAATCTCATTTCTAATTAAAAAGATAATTCTATCTTTAATTTCCATCACAACAGAGACTAATGATGTTTGTGAAACAGTGCAAAACCCTGGGGCAAAGTGATAAATAGAAGCACTGATAAGATCCAGATATGCAAATAGATAAATTCTGAATTAAAAAAAAACATTTTGTATGCATTTTTAGCATGTTTACTTCTTGTATCTTCTTAAGAATCTTTAACATCAGAATATACCTAATATTTTATGCAGTTACAGTAAAAATTATTTAACCTCTGTTGCAAATTAGGTTTATTAGAAAAATGTGGAAACTTTCTGCTGTTTGCAATAAACAAATCAAACAAGAACAATGTAAAGCGCTGAATACAACTATTAGAACAAGTGGTTTCTTCAAATTCAACACAAAATGTCACTTAAAATAACTGCGACAGTCCAATAATTATTTAACATCTTCATGATGTGTGTCTTCAGTAGAGGGGATCAGGCAAAATTCAAATTCACCTGTTTGTACATTTTTCCCAGGAAATTTGATTTGCAGAGAAGTTATTCTCCTCGAATTTAATGTCCTTTATTATGCTCTGGGGTCTTTTTAGACTCCAGAGCATAGTAAGCATAATATGTTAAAAATAATACAAATTTTTATTCTCACTTCATCACCACTCATCTGCCCCTCCGTTCCTCACCACCACTTGTTTGCTCTTTGTTGAATCATTGGAGCGGTGGCAGCAGCACTAAAATCCTCAAGCTATAGTCGGCTAGGCCTAGGAGGTTTATAATAATAATAATCTTTATTTATATAGCGCCATCATATTCCGCAGCGCATTACAGTTTAACAGTTTCAAAACACAAGTCATAAGTAACAACGTTAACAATACAATAATTAAAGCAAAATAAGACGACCTAACTCGTGAGAGCTTTCAATCTACAATGAGGTGGGGGAGATACAAAGTACAGGTGTGTATATACAATGGTGCATTTACAATGATGGTCCAGCCATCTTGAGGGAGTGAGGGATGGATGGAGATAGTGAATGGGCTACACACACACTTACACATAGAATGACTTTGATTAGTGCATGTGATAGGCCGCTCTGAACAGATGTGTTTTGAGGGAGCGCCTGAAACCATGCAAATTGTGGATAGTCCTAATTTCTTGGGGTAGAGCATTCCAGAGGATTGGCGCAGCGCGGGAGAAGTCTTGGAGTCGGGAGTGGGAGGTACGGATTAGTGCAGAGGTTAGTCGAAAGTCGTTTGCAGAGCGCAGCAGTCGGTTAGGCCGATAGATAGAAATGAGGGAGGAGATGTAGGGGGGTGCTGCACTGTGGAGAGCTTTGTGGGTGAGAACCAGTACTTTGAATTGGATCCTATAATGAATGGGCAGCCAGTGTAAGGACTGGCGAAGAGGGACGCGTCTGAGTACCGATTAGCCAGATGGATGACCCTGGCTGCTGCATTAAGGATGGACTGGAGAGGGGATAGTCGAGTAATGGGGAGGCCAAGTAATAGAGCGTTGAAGTAGTCCAGGCGGGAGTGGATCAATGCTACAGTGAGGGTTTTTGTTGTTTCCATGGTGAGAAAAGGGCGGATTCTAGAGATGTTCTTTAGGTGTAGGCGGCAAGAGCGGGCAAGAGATTGTATATGGGAGGTGAAGGAGAGATTGGTGTCAAACATAACACCCAGACAGCGAGCCTGCTGCCGGGGTGTTATTATGGTGCCGCCCACGGAGAGGGAAATGTCAGATTTAGGGAGGTTAGTAGATGGCGGGAGCAGAAGAAGTTCAGTTTTGGAGAGGTTAAGTTTCAGATAGAGAGCGGACATGATGTTGGAGACTGCGGACAGACAGTCGGTGGCGTTCTGTAGTACAGCGGGGGTAAGGTCGGGGATGACGTGTATAGTTGTGTGTCATCAGCATGAAGATGGTACTGAAAGCCAAATCTGCTGATGGTCTGTCCAATTGGGGCCGTGTAGAGAGAGAAGAGAAGGGGGCCAAGGACTGAGCCTGGGGTACACCGACAGTGAGAGGAAGAGGAGATGACGTGTAGCCAGAGAAAGAAACACTGAAGGAGCGGTCACAAAGATAGGAGGATAACCAGGAGAGAACATGCGTATTTATGCGTATGAGCCTACAAACCATGACCATGGCAGTGAGGGTTGAAGGGCCGGAGAGGTTTTGTTTGGTAATTAGTGTTGAGCGATACTGCTCGATATCTAAAAATATCGTATCGAAATGGTATCGCCGATATCACTAAATATCGTCGATATCCGATTACGATACCGGAAGTCCAATGTAAGTCTATGGGAACAAAATATCGCAACTAAAAAAAACCTTTATTTCCTTGTAAACACTAAATATACACACATAGAATATATATATATTATATATATATATATATATATTATATATATATACATGTCATTGTGACATATATATATATACATATATGTATAGTTTATACACTTCTACATAGTAAAATATCCTCTGATTCAATTGCCGGGTAAAGCCGGCTTCTGTGAAAAAACAGAAGCACCCGACATGAAATGACACTTGGTGTACATAGGGTTAACCATGTCTTTTCATGTCGTTTGCAATCTGATTTGCACAAACAATTACATCAGTCTATGTGTGCAAAATTTCACACCTGTAGGGGTTAATTAAAGGTGTAAATTCGTTGTAAAAAAAACGGACTTTTTTGCTACGAATTTACACCTTTAATTAACCCCTACAGGTGTGAAATTTTGCACACTTACACTCATGTAATTGTTTGTGCAAATCAGATATCAAACTACATGAAAAGACATGGTTAACTCTATGTAAACCAAGTGTCATTTCATGTCGGGTTCTGCATTTTCACAAAAGCCGGCAATTGAATTAGCGGCTATTATACTATGTAGAAGTGTATGAACTATAAATATAAATATATATATATATATGTGTCACAAATTTAATGACATGTATATATATATATGAGGTGTAAAATTGCTGAAAAAAAATGCGTGGGCTCCCGCCCTATTTTCGCAACCAGACAGACAAAGCCAGTGAGTGGGGGCAGATAATAATAGCCCAGAGAGGGACCATTATTTTTGGCCCCCCCCCGGCTACTAACATCTGCCCCCAGACACCCCAGAAAGGGCAAATCTCTAATTAGATTTGCCCTTTCTGGCACTTTGCCCGTCTATTCCCATTGCCCTGTAGCGGTGGCGAATGGGTTAATAAGGGGTTAAAATGACCTTGCAATTGAAAGGTCACTTTAAGCCAGGTTAATAATTGAGAGCTGTCAATTAGACAACTATCAATTATTAATCCTATTGTATGAAAGAAAAATCAAACACACACTTTAATAAAAAAGAAGTTTAATGAAATAATCACACAGTTTTTGACCATATTTTATTTTCCTGCTAAAACCATTTCCTGTAATAAAAATAAAATAATAAAGCAAAATTATTCTTACCAATCCGATGTACAGTCAGGTCCCACGGTGTAATCCTTCAGAAAGGGTTAATGTTTACTGCAGGGACCGCAGCTAATGCTGCAGCCTCACAGTAAACCCCCAAATGAATGAGTTCCTCTCCTGGCTGACAGGAGAGGAAGTGGAAAGCTTAATTGATTGCTTTCCACTTTCACTTCAGGTCAGCCAGGGACACAATCAGTGACGTCAGAGGGAACTGGTTAACAAAAATAGGGGATCCCCTCGAAAAAAATTGGCGTGGGGTCCCCCCTAGTTTTGTTAACCAGCCAGATGAAGCAGACCGCTGAGGCCTGGATTTTCAGGCTGTTAAGGAGCCAAGATCCATGGACCTTGCCAGCCTGATAATACCAGGCCACAGCAGTCTGCATATCTTGGCTGATTAACAAAAATAGGGGATCCCCTCGAAAAAAATTGGTGTGGGGTCCCCCCTATTTTTGTTAACCAGCCAGATGAAGCAGACCGCTGAGGCCTGGTTTTTCAGGCTGGTAAGGATCCAATATCCATGGACCTTGCAAGCCTGATAATACCAGGCCACAGCAGTCTGCTTAGCTTGGCTGGTTAACAAAAATAGGGGATCCCCTCGAAAAAAAAAACGGCGTAGGGGTCCCCCTATTTTTGTTAACCAGCCAAGTAAAATGCAGACTGCTGCGGCCTGGTATTAAAAGACTGTCAAGGCCCATGGATTTTGGCCCTCAACAGCCTGATAATACCAGGCTACAGCAGCCCCACATTTGGCGCATCAAAAGATGTGCCAATTGTGGCACTTTACCCGGCTCTTCCCACTTGCCCTGTAGCGGTGGCAAGCGGGGTAATAAGGGGTTAATGTCACCGTTGATTGCACGGTGACAATAAGCCCGGTTAATAATGGAGAGGCATCAATAAGACACCGATCCATTATTAATCCCAAAGTTATTAAATGCATAAAAAAAAGGCAAAGCAAGAAAAAAGTATTTTAATGAAATAAAAGAGACAACACAGTTTTCATTTCTTTTATTGTACTCTCATTCCTGCGACGCCATCGATCTCCTGTAAAAAAATAAAAAAAAACAAACCAACAGTATACCACTTGTCCGACGCAGTCCATAGTAACGACTGTCCCACGACGATCCAGCTCTGCTACATCGCAATGACAGGCAGAGCCTGTCATCCTGGCGCAGCACAGCTGATTACCTGCTTCCCCGGCGGTGACGTCATCGGACTGACTGCTTTACGGCCGGGATTACCCAGCAGTCACTGCAGTTATCGCGAGAAAACTGCATGTGACCGCCGGGGAGAAGAGGATGGCGGCCATGAAGCAGTCCAGGCCGTGACCGCCGGAGATCTTCTGCCAGGTAAGTGCCGCTGACTCCTGACAGACCCGACCGACGGACACTGACAGTGACAGACCCGACCGACGGACACAGACAGTGACAGTGACAAATCCGATTCCGGTATTCGATAAGAGAAAATATCGAAACGAATTATCGAAAGGCTGATAGAGCTAATATCGGCCGATATCCGATATTTGCAGTATCGTATCGCTCAACACTATTGGTAATATTTTGATGGCCTTTTGATTAAAAAAAAATTGCCTAGCAAATACCATTTTGTTGAATCCTCGTGGAAGCAAATTGCAAAAAATATGCATTTTGGCAAATTTGGATTTTTGTAAGATTCAAATTGAATTCAATTGAATTCAAATCTATTTGCTTATTTACAGTCTTCAGTACTTAGTAGATTAGTCTTTTACTGTTATGACTAGAGTTGAGCGATACTTTCCGATATCCAAAAGTATCGGAATCGGAATGGTATCGCCGATACCATTAAAATATCGGCGATACCCGATACCGATACCGGAAGTCCCATGTAAGTCTATGGGAACAAAATATCGTAAATCGTAACTAAAAAAACCTCTTTCTTTCCTTGTAAACACTAAATATACACACATAGAATACATATATTATATATAATATAATATATAATATATACATGTCATTGTGACATATATATATACATATATGTATAGTTTATACACTTCTACATAGTAAAATATCCTCTGATTCAATTGCCGGGTAAAGCCGGCTTCTGTGAAAAGACAGAAGCACCCGACATGAAATGACACTTGGTGTACATAGGGTTAACCATGTCTTTTCATGTCCTTTGCTATCTGATTTGCACAAACAATTACATCAGTCTATGTGTGCAAAATTTCACACCTGTAGGGGTTAATTAAAGGTGTAAATTCGTTGTAAAAAAAACGGACTTTTTTGCTACGAATTTACACCTTTAATTAACCCCTACAGGTGTGAAATTTTGCACACTTAAGGTACTGCCACACTACACAATCCCACTAGCGATCTCGTTAGCGTCGCATACTAATGAGATCGCTAGCGGGATTGTTTGTATATCGCTGAGTGCGGCTTAACTTAGCGATATCGTTAAGGACGCTATCGCGGTTAGCGATCTCCTTAACGACTTTAGCGGTACAAAAGTACCGCTAAATCGCTAAGAAAAGGTGCCACACTCAGCGATAATACTTACCCAGCGGGAGCGCCGACGATGAAATAGGGTCCGGAGCGATTCCAGCGACGAGCGAGATCACAGCAGGAAGCTCGTCTCTGGCAGCCGCCGCACACTACAACATCGCTAACGGGATCGCTAAATAGTGACGTTTTTTAGCGATCCTGTTAGCGATGTTGTTTAGTGTGGCATACCCTTTACACTCATGTAATTGTTTGTGCAAATCAGATATCAAACTACATGAAAAGACATGGTTAACCCTATGTACACCAAGTGTCATTTCATGTCGGGTTCTGCATTTTCACAAAAGCCGGCAATTGAATTAGCGGCTATTATACTATGTAGAAGTGTATGAACTATAAATATATATATATATGTGTCACAAATTCAATGACATGTATATATATATATGAGGTGTAAAATTGCTGAAAAAAAATGCGTGGGCTCCCGCCCTATTTTTCGCAACCAGACAGACAAAGCCAGTGAGTGGGGGCAGATAATAATAGCCCAAAGAGGGACCATTTTTTTTGGCCCCCCCGGCTACTTAACATCTGCCCCCAGACACCCCAGAAAGGGCAAATCTCTAATTAGATTTGCCCTTTCTGGCACTTTGCCCGTCTATTCCCATTGCCATGTAGCGGTGGCGAATGGGTTAATAAGGGGTTAAAATGACCTTGCAATTGAAAGGTCACTTTAAGCCAGGTTAATAATTGAGAGCTGTCAATTAGACAACTATCAATTATTAATCCTATTGTATGAAAGAAAAATCAAACACACACACTTTAATAAAAAAGAAGTTTAATGAAATAATCACACAGTTTTTGACCATATTTTATTTACCTGCTAAAACCATTTCCTGTAATAAAAATAAAATAATAAAGCAAAATTATTCTTACCAATCCGATGCACAGTCAGGTCCCACGGTGTAATCCTTCAGAAAGGGTTAATGTTTACTGCAGGGACCGCAGCTAATGCTGCAGCCTCACAGTAAACCCCCAAATGAATGAGCTCGTCTCCTGGCTGACAGGAGAGGAAGTGGAAAGCTTAATTGATTGCTTTCCACTTTCACTTCAGGTCAGCCAGGGACACCATCAGTGACGTCAGAGGGAACTGATTAACAAAAATAGGGGTTCCCTTCGAAAAAAAAATGGCGTGGGGTCCCCCCTATTTTTGTTAACCAGCCAGATGAAGCAGACCGCTGAGGCCTGGATTTTCAGGCTGTTAAGGAGCCAAGATCCATGGACCTTGCCAGCCTGATAATACCAGGCCACAGCAGTCTGCATATCTTGGCTGATTAACAAAAATAGGGGATCCCCTCGAAAAAAATTGGCGTGGGGTCCCCCTATTTTTGTTAACCAGCCAGATGAAGCAGACCGCTGAGGCCTGGATTTTCAGGCTGTTAAGGAGCCAAGATCCATGGACCTTGCCAGCCTGATAATACCAGGCCACAGCAGTCTGCATATCTTGGCTGATTAACAAAAATAGGGGATCCCCTCGAAAAAAATTGGCGTGGGGTCCCCCCTATTTTTGTTAACCAGCCAGATGAAGCAGACCGCTGAGGCCTGGTTTTTCAGGCTGGTAAGGATCCAATATCCATGGACCTTGCAAGCCTGATAATACCAGGCCACAGCAGTCTGCTTAGCTTGGCTGGTTAACAAAAATAGGGGATCCCCTCGAAAAAAAAACGGCGTAGGGGTCCCCCTATTTTTGTTAACCAGCCAAGTAAAATGCAGACTGCTGCGGCCTGGTATTAAAAGACTGTCAAGGCCCATGGATTTTGGCCCTCAACAGCCTGATAATACCAGGCTACAGCAGCCCCACATTTGGCGCATCAAAAGATGTGCCAATTGTGGCACTTTACCCGGATCTTCCCACTTGCCCTGTAGCGGTGGCAAGCGGGGTAATAAGGGGTTAATGTCACCGTTGATTGCACGGTGACAATAAGCCCGGTTAATAATGGAGAGGCGTCAATAAGACACCGATCCATTATTAATCCCAAAGTTTTTAAATGTGTAAAAAAAAGACACAGCAAGAAAAAAGTCTTTTAATGAAATAAAAGAGACAACACAGTTTTCATTTTTTTTATTACTCTCTCATTCCTGCGACGCCATCGATCTCCTGTAAAAAAATAAAAAAAACAAACCAACAGTATACCACCTGTCCGACGCAGTCCATAGTAACGACAGTCCCACGACGATCCAGCTCTGCTACATCGCAATGACAGGCAGAGCCTGTCATCCTGGCGCAGCACAGCTGCTTACCAGCTTCCCCGGCGGTGACGTCATCGGACTGCTTTACGGCCGGGATTACCCAGCAGTCACTGCAGTTATCGCGAGAAACTGCATGTGACCGCCGGGGAGAAGAGGATGGCGGCCATTAAGCAGTCCGGGATGTGACCGCCGGAGATCTTCTGCCGGGTAAGTGCCGCTGACTCCTGACAGACCCGACCGACGGACACTGACAGTGACAGTGACAATTCCGATTCCGGTATCCGATATGACGAAAATATCGGTACTCGGAATCGGAATTCCGATACAGCCAATATCGGCCGATACCCGATATTTGCAGTATCGGAATGCTCAACCCTAGTTATGACTAGTTGTAAAAGTGATGTTTAGCCAGAAACTAGCTTCTGGTAGTGCTCTGAGAAATCTTAGCCCATTTTTCATGGGTAGTCACTACATCACTGACAGTAATTTGATGTACTGGGATGTGAGGCATATGATGAGCTGCAGGGAAGTATAGAGATCAGCGGAGTTTGGAGAGGCATTACAATTAGAGAAGAGGGGGATTGGTAAGGTGTGACCTTTATTTTATTTTTTTATCATTCTGAGTGGTGTTCAAAAAGGTTCTCACACGGCATGACAACCCTTTAAATTTGTTAGAAAAATAAGTCACCAAGTCAAATAAAGTTTTATTGTTAAACTTTGTAAACTTTGATATGGCATTATGAGAAACCTTGTTTTCCAATGTAATAATAATCATTACAAAATAAGTGTGTAATCACTGACTTTATTACACCTAGTGTCCAAGTAGGACTTACCACTGGGGTCTATAAGACAGTAAAGAAAAAGGAAAGAAAAGTAGGCAATAGACGACTTTCTGCACAAACATCTGTGGATAGCATAAAAAAAGAAAAAAAGTACCGGTAGTACTTTTTATAAAATCAATAGTTTTTAAATTGGAAACATAGAAATTCTGGACAGCTTAGATGTAAAGTCAGTGAAGCCAAAACCATGTAATCTTGTATAGTATGTTCTGATGTCAACATCAAGAAGATGGATTTTCTTTATGCAGAGCCAGAATGAGGATTTATAATCTCACCTATCAATAAAGTTACCCTTCAAAAAGTATTAGGATGATGGTTTGTATCGTGTATCTGTGAACAAAAATAATAAAAAGTTCCTTCATCCTCTATGCTGTAACAAAGATTTCCAGATGCATGGATAGAAAGAAGCATATTAGGCTTAGACGTGTTGAGAAAGGAAATATGAATATGATTGAATTTCAAGCTTATAAATTTTTTTACAAGCTTACATTAACAAAATTAAATTAACTCTTGGTAATAAAAAAAATATTCAAGTTTGAAAAAGTAATGTAAAGATGAAGGAGAAATCAAAGAAATAAAATATTTGTATGGAAGATGGAACAAATATGTCACCTAAATTTGTCATATGGAAAACATACGGTAATTGTTCAGTGGCCTATTTCTAAGGTAACAGTGCTTATAAAGTAAGAAATTAAATTAAATTACATTGAAGTAGGACATATAAACAGAATCATTTATATTTTCACAATGGTATTAAGACACTCTAATTTACACCTATATTTAGTGAAGAAGGAATGCCTAGTGGCACATCTGCCATGCCCAAGACCAAGCCCTTTAATGTTGTAAAAATATTATCACTTTCCCATGTGACCAAACCCTTATCACAAAATATATAAAAGGAAATGTTGGTCCACTTGAGGGGTTATGTCTAGTCTTCTCTTTCATCTGCTTCTGCTTGGTGTGTAGACTTATCTTTAACAATCCACAATGAGTCAAGCGTTGAGCACCAAACTTGGAAAGTGTAGCGTTGGCAGCTCTTGTGGCACTAAGAACTTTAGCAGCTGCTCAACTGGTGGTGGGTATGGAGGTGGAAGAGCCAGCTTCACGTCTTCTTCTTCGATACGATCTGGAAGTAAGCCTACATACACTGGCAGTGGAACAGGAAGATTCGGCTCAACTAGCCTCTTTAACTTAGCCAAGAACAAAAGGATTTCCATAGGTTCTGGAAGTAATAGAGGATTAGTCAATGGTGCTGGTAAAACTCTTAGCAGCTTTGGCGAAAGCTTCCCTGTTTGCCCACCAGGAGGTATCCAAAATGTTATAGTCAACCAATTACTTCTCCAACCTGTCAAAGTAGATATTGATCCAAATATTCAGAGAGTCAGAACTGAAGAACGAGAGCAGATCAAATGTCTAAACAACAAATTTGCATCCTTCATAGACAAGGTAAGTCATACTTTGAATATAAACTGAGGAAAAAATTATATTTATTGAGAGATATAGTGTCTTTATTGTATCTTTTTTTATTTTTATTTAGGTTAGATTCCTTGAGCAACAAAATAAAATTCTAGAAACAAAATGGAGCTTTTTGAAAGAGCAAAGTCAAAAGATGGAAGCCAGAAAGGAGATCCATGATAGACAATATCAAGCAATGTTTGATGCATACATTAACAGTCTTCAAAGACAGCTGGATAGTACCAAAAATGATAAATGCCGCCTGGATGGTGAAGTGAATAATATGCAAAAAATTGTGTGGAGGATTTTAAAAGCAAGTAAGTTACCGTATAAACTAACCATAAGTAATTATTGGTACATTACATCGTATTTAAGTATGGAGTAAATATGGAAATTTTGTGAAAATTCCTAATCAAGGCTGAAACCCTTTTCCTTAATAGAATCAAAATGTAAATGATTTGTTTATCTTTCCTAGATATGAAGAGGAAATTAATAAACGCACATGTGCCGAAAATCAATTTGTAACCCTGAAGAAGGTAAGTTTTATCTGCATTTTAATTATATCATTGATTGTGTTTTTTCCATGTATGTCATTCACACTCTCTTTATGAAATGTATTTATTTCCTGTAACTGATGGACTTTCATGCTGGGGCATGCTACCTAATTTTCCTACCTCAACTCAATGTCATAGGAATTAAAATGGTTTTCCAAACTTAAGTCTTCATGAGGGCACTGCTCACCTTCCTACCAGCTTCCTTCTTGCAAATAGTGGCAGTGCACTCCTGATGATTGCATGGTTTTGAGTTATTTGTTTGAAGTCTGCTATCTCAATACCACAGGTAGACACAAAGCATAGATGTGCAGTGAAACTGAAGCTCAACAGGATCAAAAGCAAACAGTACAGGACTTACAAGCTCCATTGCAAATAATTTGTTGCCCCTGTGCTCCTTGTCTAGGTAACCAGCCACCACTTAACGGACTAGGCAATGAGCAATATGCAATATTAGTAAAAATTGCTCTATTCTTGAGATTGGAGAGGATTTTTAATAATAATTAAAGTGAAAAATTGCTTATTTTTTAAGCACTTTCCTTTTTTACACATTTAAGAAGATGATACTATCTCTTTAACCAGTCTGTATGTTTTTACATTGGAGGGAAGAAATTAGAGAACCCAAAAACTCACGCAATAATGAATATAATATGCAAGCTTTCTGCAGATGTTGTCCTTCGGACATGAAATATGAAAGCTGCAATGAATTATAGGTGATATGTATTACTTTTTAACTTTATTTACACGCTGATTATTCACCAACGAATATTATTGTAGTACACATAGATACAACTATTTGCCTATGTGATTTGGAAATGTTCCTACTTTCCAGTAGGCGCAAATTAACAGTAGAATTTGTCCAAAATTGGTTACTACAATGGTAGGCATTTAAAATTCTTTTTGTTAATAGAAACAGCGCTACTCTTGCTTCTCTTTATTTAAGGGAATGTTGCAGAACTATGATAGCAGACGATTTCATGAAAATGGTTGTATAGAGGTTGGAGACCATGACCTTGCTTCTAATCATGGAACAACCTTTAAGTTTTATCTGTTATAATATCCATGCATCCATGTGAATTTGTGACTTTTTCCCAAATGGCACAGGAATGTTTTTTCTTCACTAAAGTATGGTAAATTCTTAAATTTTTTAGGATGTGGATGAGTTCTATTTACAAAAAGGTAATCTGGAGACTAAACAAGATGCCTTGGTGAATGAGATTGACTTCCTGAGGATGCTCTATGATGAGGTATTGCAAGTATTTTATTTGTTAGTCTTCTTTTACCTTACATCCTCAGAATTCTGTCTGGGCCTACAATACATGCGGATTAAATCTTTTCATAATAAGACACATCAATTGTGTTGTAGCTGTTTTGTGTCTACCTATTTTATGATGCAGGTTAATTATAGGGTGTAGAAAGGTGTCTTTTATTTAATCCTGTACTCAGTTTAAATCCCATCAAAAAGATCTATTTTAATTTATTTTGTTACATAATGATATGTTTTATCGGTACAATAATGCCTTTTAGTTAAGCTGGCTTTTTTTATCTATCCAATAAATCATTGTTCCAGTCAGACATATTTTCTTTTTTAAATGTAACTTAATGAAACATTAAGGAGATACTTACGGTATATGTATACAGTAAGTAAGACTTTGGTTTCTATACGCTGTGCAGTAGTCACAAAGAAGTACAAGGTCAAAGTAGGTTAGTCGCTGTTCAGACTAACAATAGAGACCATTGGGTTTCCATTGTTATTTCACAAACATAAATGTTATCTTCTAAAGGTTTGAGTACTGTAAAAAATGAATCCCAACAGCAGCCAGTGGAATCCATGTGAAGTCAATGGAATCCATAAAGATTCTTTCAAATTATTTAAACAATGGATGGGTCATAAAAGAAAATGCTCTGAAAATTACAAAAGCCAGTAGCCGGCTATAGACATTGGATGCTTGTTTGCCAACTCTCAAATTGTATATGGGGGTCTCACACTTAGGGCCACGTCTCACATAGCGAGATCGCAAAAGCGATCTCGCTATGTCTGATACGTACCAGTGATCAGGCCCCTGCTGTGAATCGCTGGTCGTGTCAGAAATGCCTGGACTTTTTTTTGATCGCTGGTCTCCCGCTGTCAGGCACGTATTGCTGTGTGTGGCAGGCAAGAGACCAGCGATCAGCTGGTAACCAAGGTACACATCGGGGTTCCAGGCGTGGGACTGTGCCTGGAAACCCGATGTGTACGTTGGATACCAGCGAGCTGCTGCAGGGGAGCTGGTAATCAAGGTACACATCGGGTTTCCAGGCACCGCACAGCGCCTGGAAACCCAATGTGTACCTTGGTTACCAGCTCCCTGCATCAGTGGGCTGGTATCCAACGTACACTGCGGGTAACTAAGCGATGTTACCCGCAGTGTCACTGTCCTGATCGCTGTCTGAGCTGCCTGTTTGGCAGCTCAGCAGCGATCATGTAGCGACAGACCAGCGATCCTGACAAGTTCATATCGTTGTTGGGATCGCTGGTGCGTTGCTATGTGAGACGGGGCCCTTATTCTCCTACTTTCCAACAGCAAACATGGGGGAGGCATAGAGATCATGTTTTTTGGCCAACAGTTATCTAATGTGTATAGTCAGGCTAAGACTTGTCAGAAGAATGTTTCATTCTTTTTTCTTTTTCATGCATGTTCTTTTTTCACCAGCAAAATAAATGGAGAATACTATTAAAAAAAGCTTTATTAATGTTGACACTTCACTTCCATATGAATTCATATCAATTCACTTCCAGTCTACAGAAATATTAGGCTTTTTTAAAGTGACATGATTCTAATTTCTAAGATTACTTCCAGAGCTTTCTACCAAAGTGGTCAGTCTTGGGGAATAATTTTGAGGATTTCATTCTGTTCCAGGAACTGACAGAAATGCAAGAACGGATTTCTGATACAAATGTTGTCTTGACCATGGACAATAACCGTGATTTGGACTTAGATGGACTTATTGCTGAAGTAAAGTCTCAATATGAGGACATTGCAGCAAAAAGTAAAGCTGAAGTTGAAGATACCTATGCTAAACAAGTAAGACATGAATCTACCCTGTATTAAAATTCTGCTAGAATAAATTTAATTCTGAGCCAAATGATGGAAATACTTTTGGTTTTAATAGTATCAACAGCTGGAGGAATCAGCTGGACAACATGTGGATAGTCTACGGAACAGCAAGGCTGAGATCCAAGAATTGAATAGCATGGTCAAGAGACTTCATAGTGAAATTGAGTGTGTAAAAAAACAGGTAGGTGTATCGAAATCCACAGTTTAGAATTCAATAATTTAAAGACTAGGATCTTGTAATGAATATAGTGAAAACAAAGTTTGATTATCAGCAAAATACACTTTCTTTAGGTAAGCAAATACATCTGTGGAGAACGTAATCTTTTTTGATAAATGAGCTAGAAACTACAACTTACAAGTTGTTATCCCTTATTTTAAGGAAACATTTTGCCCATGAACCATACACCACTTTAGCAACACAAATTTCTGGTATCCTATATCACAAAAAAATCCATCATTATTTTAGATGTTGACCAGGTTTCTCTTTCAACATATCTAAACTTACATTATTGTTTGTTTTTCAAAGGTCTCCAACTTAGAGACAGCAATTTGTAAAGCCGAGGACCATGGAGAACTTACTCTGAAAGATGCTAAAGCCAAACTATGTGAACTGGAGGCTGTTCTACAGAAAGCCAAAGAAGATTTAGCTTCTCAGCTTCGTGACTACCAGGCCCTTCTCAATGTCAAATTGGCTCTAGACATTGAGATAGCCACTTATCGGACTCTATTGGAGGGTGAAGAAAGCAGGTAAGATTGAAATTTTAGTTAGAGTTGGTACTTGAAACCAATGTAAACCCATATCTGAATCCTGCAGTAACCACTTACTTGTAACAACCCAGGTTTTCTGGACATAATCTCGTTCTATAATATACATATCTTTATCGCATCAATAAAATAGACTCTATTATCTCCAATGAAAATTACTTCTGCTTTTCTCCATTTTGGGAAACTCATTTTTTGTGAGCAGGTTACCCACAGTATATTTGATCACAAAGGGTCCCACCACTTTGACCTCCTGAAATTAGATGTCATCACCAGATAAGAAAAAGGGATTGGGATAGCCTCTGTTGATCCAAAGGATTAAATATGGGCCTAAAATGAGAATATTCTGAGCAAATGAACTGATTTTTAACCAATGGGTATGTCTGTTACTCGGCTGTGCCATATTAAACTTTCCCATTTATCAATTCTATTTACTACAGGATAGACGGTGATGTCGACAACAATGTGAAAATATGTAAGTATAATCCTCATTCTTTTAGTTTGTGTGGTCACAGAAGAATCTTTTATATTGCTAATGAAAGATAAATTGGCAGGAGCCATATTCTAAAGTGTGCAAATTATTTCTACATGTGCTTTAGTAAAGTTTCTATGGCAGCACTTCTCATTATTTTTTTCACTTTTTTTCCATTACTGCTGTTGGATAAATTGCAAAGACAAGATCTGTGGCCAATAAGGCAGTATGAAGTTTATTAAAATATTATCATCTATGGTCCTTATCACACACATACACATTATCATCTATGATCCCTATCACACACATACACATTTCTTTCTGAATTTTAATTTTAATCTGCTTTTCTTTCCAGGTGTGTTCAGTACCACTGGGAAGACGTCCACTTCAGGTGTTTCTGACTGTAAGCCATGCAATGACAAGAGCACTGGGAGCACCGTAACAAGAGGTGTACAGAGCGGAAAAACAACATACTCTTCCACGTCCTCATCAAGTCAAAGTTCCTGCGGCAGGAAGCGCTTCTGATCGAAATTTCAGATTCCAGGGAAGACATGTTTAAAGTCAAGCCAGTCTTTGCTGCTAATCCATTAATGTATAAATATGGGCATAATAATTTCTTTTTCCTGAAGCAAACTAATTGTTTTCATCATTGGAGATTGTCTATACATTGAGGTCTAGTATTTTAATTCAGTCTTAACTTAATGAAAGCTTGTTGTCGATCGGAAGATCAATGACCAGAAGCTTAGAATCAATGACCGATTACCGTATATTCGTTGTATTCATTTCTACTAAAAATACTTGCTTTGGCTTTTGTCGCTATCACTGCATTACTGCCATTCTGTATTTTATCCTTCAATAAAGAGCATTTTAAACTTATAACATCAAGTGTGAGAATTTAGACGCTGACATCATCCCAGGCACAGGAGCAGTAAATCGGACTAATAAGTACTTGTTTAGTAATATTAGAGATACGTCTCCACACATTCCTCATTTTTAGTGAGTGGAAGTAAACTAGACAGCTAAACCTCATCTCAGTATGTCTAATAAAGCGCTGATCCAAAGAATTAAGCTGAAATAACATGTCCATCTTTTCCTGTGAGTTTGGTTAGTACCTTGTACATTTCACTTGAACATCGTTGGCTCTCTGATCATTTATATTTTGGAGAACAACTGTGGAACCAAGGTAGGAAGAACATAGAGCATACCAACATGTTGCTATTAGTATGGAAATTAATCATAAAAACAAGTAGACAAACAAAATCTAAATTTTAGCTCTAGAGAATATATGTGGTCACAATGCAACCGAAAAGTCAGTACAAACAATTATAAAGCCAAAACCTGCCATAGATGGTAACTGAGGCTTCAATCCAGTCATGGCCAGCAGAAGATCAGATGCTTTATCATAATAACTCAAGAAAATCAGATTCTATATTCACTAAGGTCACAATAAATGTTAATGATTCACAAATAAAGCAGGAGAAATGGTTGTTATGTGGGAAGGTTGTGTCTGCTACATAGGCCAAATCTTATTTTTATCACTGAACTTACAGAGTTTCTCCCACTAACAGACAATCCCATATTAAAAACTTCATTGTATAGCCTAAAATTAAATAAAAACTATATACCTCACTTCTGGACTAGATAGACACTGTTCCTCAAATGTCAGCATAAACCCACATTGTTTAGTCTCCATCAATCCATTAAAGTAGATGTCTAATTTAATGGTACCGAGAAGGCTGCAGAAGATCATTGGCCACTGATTTGCTGAAATAGTCACGTGACACTGTATGTTTCACAAGATGACTGGGAGGACACAGCTCTGAAATCGGAGCAATAGCACCAGCCTAGGGATGAGTATACAGTTGTGTGATAAAATGTTTGCCCCTTCTTCATTTCCTATTCTTTTGCATGTTTGTTACATCTAAATGTTTCAGATCACCAAATAAATTTAAATGTTAGATAAAGATAACACAAGTAAACACAAAATGCAGTTTTTAAATGAAGGTCTTATTAAGGGAAAACGAAATCCAAACCTACAGGGCCCTGTGTGAAAAAGTGATTGCCCTCCCTCCTTAAAACATAAATTAATTGTGGTTTATCACATCTTTGGAAAGCTGAGTTCAAATTCCCTAGCCACACCACTGCCTCATTACTGCCACACCTGTTTTCAATCACTTAAGAAATCACTTAAATAGGGCATGCCTGACAAAGTGATGTAGACCAAAAGAACCTCAAAAGATAGAAATCATCAAGAAATTCTGGAACAAATGAGAAACAAAGTAATTGATATCTATCAGTCTGGAAAAGGTTATAAAGCAGTTTCTAAAGCTTTGGGACTCCAGTGAACCACAGTGAGAGCCATTACCCACAAATGGTGAAAACATGGAACAGTGATGAACTTTCCTAAAATTACAGCAAGAGCGCAGCGATGACTCATCCAAGAGGTCACAAAAGGCCCCACAACAAAATCCAAAGAACTGCAAGCCTCACTTACCTCAGTTAAAGTCAGTGTTCATGACTTCACCATAAGAAAGAGACTGTGTGGCAGGGTTCCAAGGCGAAAACCACTGCTGAAAAATAAGAACATAAAGGCTCGTCTCAGTTTTTGCCAGAAAACATCTTGATGATCCCTAAGACTTTTGGGAGAATACTCTGTTGACTGATCAGACAAAAGTTTAACTTTTTGGAAGGTGTATGTCCCATTGCATCTGGTGTAGAAGTAACACATTTCAGAAAAGGACCATAATACCTACAGTAAAATATGATGGTGGCAGTGTAATGGTTTTGCTGCTTCAGGACTTGGAAGACTTGCTGTGGTTAATGAAACCATGAATTCTGCTGTCAACCAAAAAATCCTGAAGGAGAGTGTCCAGCCATCTGTTCTTAACCTTAAGTGGAAGCACACCTGGTTTAAGCAGCTGAACAATGATCAGCAAGTACACCTCTGAATGGCCTAAAAAAAAATAAAATTAAGATTTTGGAGTGGCGTAGTCATTGTCCAGATCTTAATCGGATTGAGATGCTGTGGCATGACCTTAAAAAGGTGGGTTCATGCTCAGAAAACTTTCAATGTGGCTGAATTACAACAATTCTGCAAAGATGAGTGTGCTAAAATTCTTCCAGACTGTTGTAAAAGACTATGTGCTAGGTATCATAAACACTTGATTGCATTTGTTGCTGCTAAAGGTGGATCAACCAGTTATTAGGTTTAGGGGGCTATCACTTTTTCACTTTTTTAATTTTAGGCTGTACACTGGAGATATTAATAAGTGGTTGTTCAGTGGTGGTCAACTTCTTTAACATAGCCACACACATTGAATATAGGGTGATCTTTAATCTTTAGAGGATCCAATTGACCATCTGATATTTGCAACATGCACACTGAGCCATTCCAAGTGAGCATGTGTACAGTATGGGAGGGTTACTCCTTCAGTAAGATCTTGGCAGTTTAACACCTTAAGTCCTCAGAGAATTTTTATGAAATTCAGTCAAACATACAAATTTTGCCAAGACAAGCCACAAATCTGTCATTTATCGGCCTACCAACTAAGTTATCACATTTCCGATTCACAAAGCATCTTTATGCAAGGTCATGACGTGAGTAAGGAACACTGTGAGTTGCAAACATGTCGGTGTGGTTTCTGCACAAAACTTTCTGATGGATTTTATGGATATTTAATGGCTGAATGAGGAGGCTTTCAATATGGAGCACTAAATTCTTGTCTGTCACTATTCATTTTTTGATTCGTGGCAGCTCTGGTTCTGCTATAATTTAAATGTTGCTTTTTCCTTTTGGGCCAGCAAGGGTTAATGTCAGTATCTTTGCTGGCCGCTGCTTTTGACTGATCAGCTGATGTGGGTGGTGACCACTCCCACCATTATTTAAATAGTCACATGACACATCACCTGACTGGCGGTAATACAGGCCAGCCTCGAGTTAGGAACTCTCTGGTGTCAGTGGTATTGCTGCTGCTGTTGTGGAGGTTTGGATTCTTGGTGCCAAATACTCTGCTGCCTGAAGCTTTATGATAGAAGAAAGAGACCGATGAATAGTCCAATATATAGTGAATAATAGATTTTATTGAAAATTATATCAGTGTGGTAAAAGGAGGGGAATACCAGAGGAAAAAAAGGGACACAACACAAGGGACAAGATGAATGTGCACAATAGAATCATAAATATATATATCTTGAATAAATAATAAAATATTTATTAGATGATTATAAAAGAAGAGCAGCCAGATGAAATTAAATAAGAAAATAAAACCATGCATGAAAAAAAAAAAAAAAAAAAAAAAAATATATATATATATATATATATATATATATATATATATATATACATACAGTACAGACCAAAAGTTTGGACACACCTTCTCATTCAAAGATTTTTCTGTATTTTCATGACTGAAAATTGTAGAATCACACTGAAGGCATCAAAACTATGAATTAGCACATGTGGAATTATACATTACACTTTACAAAAAAGTGCGAAATAACTGAAAATATGTCTTATATTCTAGGTTCTTCAAAGTAGCCACCTTTTGTTTTGATTACTGCTTTGCACGCAGAAAAGGTGAACAGATGGACTCTACATGCCTGGTTCCCACCGTGAAGCATGGAGGAGGAGGTGTGATGGTGTGGGGGTGCTTTGCTGGTGACACTGTTGGGGATTTATTCAAAATTGAAGGCATAGTGAACTAGAATGGCTACTACAGCATCTTGCAGCAGCATGCTATTCCATCCGGTTTGCGTTTAGTTTGACCATCATTTATTTTTCAACAGGACAATGACCCCAAACACACCTCCAGGCTGTGTAAGGGCTATTTGACCAAGAAGGAAAGTGTTGGGGTGCTACGCAAGATGACCTGGCCTCCACAGTCACCAGACCTTAACCCAATCAAGATGGTTTGGGGTGAGCTGGACCGCTCACAGCTTCAATTTTGAATAAATCTTCAACAGTGTCACCAGCAAAGCACCCCCACACCATCACACCATCTCCTCAATGCTTCACTGTGGGAACCAGGCATGTAGAGTCCATCCGTTCACCTTTTCTGCGTGCAAAGCAATAATCAATGCAAAAGGTGGCTACTTTGAAGAACCTAGAATATAAGACATATTTTCAGATGTTTCACACTTTTTTGTAAAGTGTAATGTATAATTCCACATGTGTTAATTCATAATTTTGATGCCTTCAGTGTGATTCTACAATTTTCATAGTCATGAAAATACAGAAAAACCTTTGAATGAAAAGGTGTGTCCAAACTTTTGGTCTGTACTGTATATATATATTCAGTGCAATGGGTACTGATGGTGTAAATGTGCAAAAGTAGTAACTTTGGCAAATATACCAAAACAGTGCATGGATACTGAAAAGGGTTATTATGTACTGCTCAAAAATGAGGTAATGTTAAAGATGACAAAATAGTAGCAGGGCATGTGGAAATAGGGTAGACTCTTTCATTGAATAAAGTGCTAGTGCCTTGAATATATAAATAAAATGAGGACCACATACTCAAATTATAATTATAGTATATAAAATTGCCATATTTGAACATTACCTGAGGATGTACAGGGAGTCCCTTGGATGCGCCCACCCCGACGCGCGTTTCGGCATCAGCCTTCGTCAGGGAGTCAAATAACGCATCACCTGACTGGTGGTAATACAGACCAGCCTGGAATTAGGAACTCTCTGGTGTCAGTGGTGTAGCTGCTGCTGCTGTGGAGTTTTGGATTCTTGGTGCCGTATACTCTGCTGCCTGAAGCTTTGCAGCAGAGCAAATCGCTGAGTATTATCTCCCTTTTCTTTGTCTGTCTCATGTTTGTCACTTCCCCTGTGTTGCTACCATCTGCTGTGGTGAGGCTAGAGTCCTTGTTGGCCAGTGCACTAGCCAGGGTATATTGAGGTAACAATAAGGGACCAGGCACTTGACTACGGTGGGGGAAGGACTCGCATAGGGCATTAGGGGAGATTAGGGACAGACACAGGTTGGAGTCAGGAGGTGCCCCATCCCTCATTCCCTAGTGTTAGGGCCTTCCTCTCCCTATTGCATCCTGTTGTTGGTGTACGTTGCTCTGTCCACTGGACATACCTACACCTGAGTGTGACATTCTCCTTTCAGTTAAGCAGTAGCTTACCAAGAGACAGACATCAACATGGATAGCAGGGGTCCTTGTGGAAGAATAGTACATGGGCAACTTAAATTATACCTACTAATTTATAGGGGTTGTCCAGCCTTAGGGTACAATCTGCAGTCACTCAATGTGACTGCAGACTACTTGTGGATCTTCACAGTGCACGCAGTGCAATTTGCATACATGCAGTTGGAGCACCCCTAGGGCCTGGGGATACTCGGTACCAGCTGGGCAGTTCTTAAAGAGGAAGTCACAGCAGCAGTGACCCGATCCGTGGCCTTGGGCGTCCAATAAAATTATCAAAGATGATGGTGGGGGTAGTTTGTAGGGGAATTAGTTTGTGACGGCACCCATGTGTTCGGCTATGTATAGCCGATGCTGAGGTTTAGGTCCACTGGGGCAGATGGTGATGCAGCAGAGATGTTACTGCTCCCCACGGGTAGAGCGGGGCCCCAGGGCAGATATGGCAGTCTGTTCAGGTGATGGTGAAGTTTGAGGTGCAGAGAATAAGCAAGGGACACAGAAAAGTGCAGTTTTCTTTACTTTTTACTTCTTGGTAAATAAATAATAATAATCTTTATTTTTATATAGCGCTATCTTATTCCGCAGCGCTTTACAGTTTGCACACAATATCACAGGCACTGTCTGTTCACTGGCAGCCCTGGGCTCCTGGTCTGCTGTGGTGCCTCCAGGTGTTTGGTGTGGTCAGGGAGCTTGCAGTCCCCTGCCCTCCAGGTTCAGCTGTTGGGGCGTACAGCACCCGCACAGCCCAGGACACTGGCATCCTTTTTATCAGCGCTCCTCTCTGGGATCAGCTCTGACGCAGCTGTAATTCCCCAGAGCCCTTGTCTCTGCTCCTCTCTCTTCCCTCACCTCAGACCAACTGACTTTTTCCAGAACAATCTCCTCACTAACTCCTCCCACCAGCTGTCACTTCCTTAAGCTTCCCCCTTTTGGTCTGCAGTTAGAACAAGTGTTGGATGCTGTGTATTACCTTGCATAGGGACCTCTTCCTGCTTCCAGGCATGACATCACCACCCTGTGGAGGGGAGACAATGTCACTGTGGCAACCGGATTCTGGGTGCCACACAGTCACATGCCAACTAGACATGTGCAGCCTCGCTCAATGCAAGGGAATTAAGTGAAGCCGGCATGTCTAGTTGGAATGTGTTGCTAGAATTATACATATTGCATACTTGCGGTTACATGATCGCTCACTCCTGGCACTGGCACCGGAAAATCCTCACAGCTCGCAGTGTGCACAATGTGAGGATTCACATGTCTGCAATCACAGAGAGTGACTGCATAGTTGTACCTCAAGGTCGGACAACCCTTTTAATGTCAGTGGGGTGCAAGCTAAAGACAGCTTAATTGACAGTTCGCCAGAAAGTCTCCTATTGCTGTACAGATTAGCTAACGGTTGGAGAGATTTGGATCTCCTTATACAGATTCATTACTGTTATACTTGTAGACAGTAGAAAACACTAATTTGTATGTTTGCAGGGGCTCTCTAACCTGCCAATTCAATGTACATCTGCAGAGGTTGCACAAATTATGTGTGTACCATTGGAGAAACCAGTATAAGATATTGTAAAACCTATATACCATCACTTTCAGGGTGGCAAAATCCTTTTAACATAAATGTACTTAAAATCCACAAATGAAATTTTTTGAGGGTATCATACTGTTATTTTGGTTACTTACAGGTACTGAAGAAATCTAATGCTATGCTTCACTGATAATGAGTAACATACATCAATATATATTACTATCTACAGTATTTTTGAACTCGGTCAGTTTTACAATTTGTTTTTTTCTGCAGTGACTGACAATTATTTAATTTTGTGCATTCTTCCTATTCTTTGATGTTTGCTTCTCTCAACTTGTAAAGCACTTAACATTTTTTGGTTTTGGAGAAAAAGTAAGCTAGTTATTTAGGAGGCCATGCTTTCAGGTTTCGTCAAGTTTGTTAGGCATGTCTAAGCATATGTGACAATGAGGATAATTTATGAATGAAAAACATATGTGACAACATTTGATTGTCTTCTCACATCTTTCATATGTTTCTGTCATTGGTTTAAAAGATCCAAATAAAAGGAAGGCACTAAAACAAGGATATTCTATGCCAGAGGCGTACAGTCCATAGCGACAGACCATGCGGCCGCCGAGTGGCACCATTCCCCCAACTCTCATTGTCTATTATCACAATTTCAACAGTATCGACATCCATGGGATGCAGATACCATTGACTAGAATGGTGCAGGAGGGAGCTGTCAGCTCTCTGCAGCACCACTTTGGCTCTGTGTCTAAGTGACATAGCACAGTAGACACGATTACAACCTTACACAGCGCCTTTTGTGAGCATAGAGCCTTAGATGGCACAGTGCACTGACCGGAGCAAACATCAGGGAAACAGCAGTAGGTAAGCAGTTTTTTTTTATTTTTAGTACTTGTGGGGGACATGATTCCTTGTGAGTGTGTGTGGGTGTGTGCGTAAGGGCAGAGGGGCTATCAGTTTGTTGGGGTCCTAATACTGAGTTAGGGGATGTTGGGGCCCTTATACTGAATAGAAGGCTGAGGGGGGAAATAATATTGTGTTCTTGGGCCCTCAAACTATATTGGGGTCCTCAAACTGTATGTTGTCGCTGTAGGGGGAATTATATTGTGTGTGGGTCTGTGGTGGCCCTCATACATGGGGAGGCTGTAGGCAACATCATAGTGTGTGTGGAAGCCCACACACTGCCCATGGATCTGTGTGTAGGGACATTTATACTATAAATAGGGTTGTGGGGGCCTTCAGCATTTTGGGGCTGTAGGACTAGGGAGACTTCATATTGTGTGTGTGGACCTTCATACTTTATAGTGGTCTGTGGGTGACATTATAGTGACTATGGGATCTGGGAACATCATATTGTGTTTGGGGCCTTCATACTGTGTGTGGGGCTATGGAGCCATGGTACTGTGTATAGGGGCCGTTATAACTTTTGCCATGGGGCCTCGTGAAACACGAGTGGTGATTTCTATGTATGTCCCTTTCTATGCAGCTGGTGTTTCATATGAGATTGAACACCGAGTGCAGGCTCTGAGTGTCAATGTCATTAGGAACAATTACATCTCCTTCAATGGTGACAAGGTTTGTGACTTCTATGGTAACAAAACACCTATATCTGTAACCCATGTGTAAACTAGAGCATAACCAGATAACAAACACCAAAAAAAATGAGCTCTATAAACGCATATTCTATATAAAAGTAATACATTTTATTAAATACTGATTAAAAGAAAAGAAAAAGTAAAACGGACAAAAAACCAAAAAAACACAAACAAAAAAGGTGGTACAGCCCAATTAACACGTAAAATGTATCATGCATGAACTGAATATTTCAGGACACAAAGTGCAGAGTACTCTGCACTTTGTGTCCTGAAATATTCAGTTCATGCATGATACATTTTACGTGTTAATTGGGCTGTACCACCTTTTATGTTTGTGTTTTTGACTTCTATGGTAAGACAAACCACCAGTGGTGATCAAGCACTAAAATGGTAAAGTGCTCAGTACTCAAATCGAGCAAGTCGGATGCTTGGATGGGTTCGACTTGAGTACCGAGTATAAAGTCATTGGGAAGCTAAAGCTTTTTTTCTGGAAGACCTTAACAGGAGGGATAGGGAGTCAGTAAAATCTCTGAAATGGATGGAAACAGCTCTCATGTGGAATAGCAACAGCATGGGAAAGATGCCTGGACTCATCTCTGACTCCCAGATCGCTGCTGGGAACAATGTAGTCATAGTATTACTCCACTTTTACTGACTGACAATAAAGCATTTAAAACTGAACATAAAATGGATTTTACAGGAAAAAAATGCTAGGAATCATTCTTTCTTGAATAATAACTTGCATATAAGGCAAAATTAAAAAAGAAAAAGAAACGCCTCTTCCACATCTTAATAGCCTTGCCATCTCTCACCATATTTCTCCATCGCCTATGACTACAGTAGATGGCATAGTAGAGGGGGAAATAAAACTACACCCACCGGGAGTCACCAATAAATTTAATTTATCGCTTTACTACCTAATCTGGGCATGTGGTGTGTGTGACATGGTCAGACACATCCTGTTTAATCTATGAAGAAGGGACTCTGAAACTCACAAAACCTATGCAGACAATGCAAAAACTGCCAACTCTGATATGCCCTGTATTAGATATAAAGGGGGCCTCAGACACATTCTGTTAAATTTGTTAGGTAGTGGGACTCCTAGATTCATACACCCTATGCACAAAGTGCAAGGTCTGCCAAAATTAGGAGAAGGGATGGCAATACACCCTGGAAAACACGTAGAGGATGGCCTCAGAAAACATTCTTTTCCCATTTTGAAGGAGTGACTCCTATACTGGTAAAGCCTATGCACTAAATGCAATGGCTGAAAAACATTTACCCGTGGGGGGTATATGTGTGGCCCAGCTGCGCTTGGTACACATGTCTCCAGGAAAATGCACAGGAAGGTAATTGCAAAACCTGATATTCATTCACATCTCACACTTCCCAGGAGCCACCAGAGGGAGCCCCTTAGATTCAGGTATTTAGGGGCGTGGAGAAATGCAGCAGTAGGCATTCTAGCCAGACAGCTATTCTAGTTGTTGGTTGTACCTCAGACAGTTCAGTTCTCCTCAGGACACCAGAGTGAGAGGATTCCTGTCAGAGCTCAGTCTGAGCTAGAGTGAGTTAGTTCAAGTTCTGGTCTTGGAGGGAGAGGAGAGAAGACTGATTCCTGACAGAGCTCAGGTAGTTCATCTTGAGCCGAAGTGGAGGCTAGTACGAGTGGAGGAAATCACTCTAGCCTAGTCAGAGCTACATCTGAAGCCGTTATCTCAGAACAAGCTGCCTGTGTTCCCTAAGAACGTGGAAAGTGACTCTCGGAGCTACAGCGTGTATACAGTCTGACGGAACATCCTGTGAGCTGCTCTGGACAGAGTTTAGAAAGGAAAGAAGGAAGGGGACTACAGCAGTTATAACATCGAGTCAACTGAGAGCAGGTCAGTGAGCATTGGAAGGAAAGCTGACAACTACACCTACTGCTACCCGTGCTTATGTTAAGGGTAAGAGCAGGGCGACAGGCGAGTGGTGAAAGAAGGACAAGTGACTTAGGTGACAGATCACCTTCACTAAATTGACCGGACACCGGGTCCGAAGCATTGCTAGTACTTCACGGCTAGTGATAGAAAACCAGAGGCCCTGCTGGACTTCAAGTCGCAGAGGGTAGCCCTAAGTGTTGATACGTAACTGGAGTCAGGGAGAACAAGGACTTTTAGCCAGGCCAAGCTTAGAAGGACTTCGTTCTTGCCAACATCTGAGCATCAGAGACAGAAAAGACTCTACCACAATGTCAGCCGGGCGTAGCTGCTATAGTAAGAGTTAAACTTGACTTTATGCAAGTTTGGACTCACATACATTTCAAGGAGAAGGGAGGCCTTAAACCTGCTCAGCAATTCCCTGAATGTGCATTCTCCAACCTGACCAGCTTCCCGGGACATACCTGCAACATCTACCAGTAAAGGTATGGAAAGAGACTGAACTGTGTGTGACTGCTTATTTGCCTGCACCCTGCACCACCATAGACTTTGAGGGAACAGTCCCACCTGTGGGGGACTTAACATCCAGCTGCCCCATAACATCTCCTCAGAAGATCCATCTTGCAGCGCTGGTCAGTCTGATCAGAAACCACAGGTGGCATCACGAACAATTAACAATCCCCTGTAAATATCCCCCTTTGTATGACCGCCCAGGGCCACGGACTGAGCTCTGCTGCCAGTGACATCCCCCATAGACTTCCATGGGCTCGGTGCCGAGTATCCCATAACCCTGGTACCCACCATGTGCGCGTCATCTTTGGCGTCACGAACAGGATACGAAGCTTACAATTTGTGAGTCCAGTGTGCCTTGTGGACTGTTTTGTGCAGAAAAGACTGTGTGCAATTTTTGTGATTTTTGGCGCCATTTTCCCGCCATATTCACGCCCTGAGGCGCTGGTGAAGAAGGGTGTGCCTTCGTGGGCGTACCCCCCCCGTGGCGCGAAAGCTATGGGCGCCCTGTCCAAATGCGATTACAATACAAGAGCCTGCCCCACTGCAAGGGAGATCCTCCTCCTCTTCATCCTCTATGTCATGGAGGAGGTGGATGCGGTGTTAAGGGACCTGGCCCGACACCGTGAAGAAATGGAGGAGATAGAGCAAAGCTGGCGTGCCCGGAAACAGCGGCTGCTGTGGGACGCAGCACTCTCCCCTCCAGCAGCTCGACCGTTACCTGCATCCCCACTGCCAGCGGCTGATGAGAAACCGGAGGCCGCCTCCAAAAGTGCTGATCCCGACTCCACCGATGAAGCGGCGGGAGAGAAGGAGGCTGAGGAGGCCCTGCCCGTTCCGGAGTGCCAGCCAGGCCTGGAGGCCGCAGCGGAATGCAGATCCCCGGTAGGGACACCGGAGGAGACCCAGCCGTCAGCGCAACAGGTTAGTGCGTCTCCAGCTGAGCCACTCCGTGCACCAGTATCGCAACCTGCATCCTCCTGTGCACCACGATCCTATCCAGCCTCATATTCTGCGACCCACTCTGCATCGCAACCGGCATTGTATACTGCGGCTTCTTCTACAATGCAACCAGAGTCCTATTCTGCAACGCAACCGGATGGTGCGTCCACAGTTAAATCACAGCACAAGTCTGCGTCTTCAATGGAAGATTTGTACCTGCATGAGGCACCCGTGGGGTCCCAAGAAGATCGCTCAAATGCGACAAGAACTGTGGCAACGCAAACGCAGATTGCAGGCCATGACTTGTTTGTTATGCATTCAAAAGCGCACTGCGTCGTCCCAGCCATAGGTATGGAAGACGTCCTTAATATCTGCAAGAAAGAAGAAGAACAGTAGGACCCAGACAGGGTTTACTGCACCTGTATAAAGTTGAAGAAATGTTTAAAGAAGATTTGCACTTTATTAATATTTTGATAATGTTAGTTGCATAAATCTAAGTAGAATACCCCAGTTGGGTAATAGGTAAAAAGATATAGTGTTAATGTGAAGCATTAATGTGATTTTCTAAATTTGAAATGTTTTATCCAAGGACTGCGTGGCTGAGGACTGTGCCAGCCCAAAAACTTTCATTGTAAATAGTTCGCACTTCGGTGCCCCATCTTGGTTTTACATAAAGCCTTACTACCTCTGAAGAAAAACCCGTATGGTGTGGCCTTGAGTGAGGTCTGCAGCAATGAAGTCCTGCAGCCCACCCAGGACCACCGTGGGAGGTTTTTGGTGCGGGTCCTCCACAAGTATATTGTATTTATTGAGAAAAGTTTTGGTAATTTTCTATTGATCTTTGTATACATTGTAACGTTAAAGAGTCCTTACCTCCCGCAAGGGATGAGTTATATTGTTGATGTTATATATAAAAATGTTTTTCTTTTCTATTTCAGCCCGGGAGTGCTGATGATAACTAGGGGGGGATGTGTGGCCCAGCTGCGCTTGGTACACATGTCTCCAGGAAAATGCACAGGAAGGTAATTGCAAAACCTGATATTCATTCACATCTCACACTTCCCAGGAGCCACCAGAGGGAGCCCCTTAAATTCAGGTATTTAGGGGCGTGGAGAAATGCAGCAGTAGGCATTCTAGCCAGACAGCTATTCTAGTTGCTGGTTGTACCTCAGACAGTTCAGTTCTCCTCAGGACACCAGAGTGAGAGGATTCCTGTCAGAGCTCAGTCTGAGCTAGAGTGAGTTAGTTCAAGTTCTGGTCTTGGAGGGAGAGGAGAGAAGACTGATTCCTGAAGAGCTCAGGTAGTTCATCTTGAGCCGAAGTGGAGGCTAGTACGAGTGGAGGAAATCACTCTAGCCTAGTCAGAGCTACATCTGAAGCCGTTATCTCAGAACAAGCTGCCTGTATTCCCTAAGAACGTGGAAAGTGACTCTCGGAGCTACAGCGTGTATACAGTCTGACAGAACGTCCTGTGAGCTGCTCTGGACAGAGTTTAGAAAGGAAAGAAGGAAGGGGACTACAGCAGTTATAACATTGAGTCAACTGAGAGCAGGTCAGTGAGCATTGGAAGGAAAGCTGACAACTACACCTACTGCTACCCGTGCTTATGTTAAGGGTAAGAGCAGGGCGACAGGCGAGTGGTGAAAGAAGGACAAGTGACTTAGGTGACAGATCACCTTCACTAAATTGACCGGACACCGGGTCCGAAGCATTGCTAGTACTTCACGGCTAGTGATAGAAAACCGGAGGCCCTGCTGGACTTCAAGTCGCAGAGGGTAGCCCTAAGTGTTGATATGTAACTGGAGTCAGGGAGAACAAGGACTTTTAGCCAGGCCAAGCTTAGAAGGACTTCGTTCTTGCCAACATCTGAGCATCAGAGACAGAAAAGACTCTACCACAATGTCAGCCGGGCGTAGCTGCTGTAGTAAGAGTTAAACTTGACTTTATGCAAGTTTGGACTCACATACATTTCAAGGAGAAGGGAGGCCTTAAACCTGCTCAGCAATTCCCTGAATGTGCATTCTCCAACCTGACCAGCTTCCCGGGACATACCTGCAACATCTACCAGTAAAGGTATGGAAAGAGACTGAACTGTGTGTGACTGCTTATTTGCCTGCACCCTGCACCACCATAGACTTTGAGAGAACAGTCCCACCTGTGGGGGACTTAACATCCAGCTGCCCCATAACATCCCCTCAGAAGATCCATCTTGCAGCGCTGGTCAATCTGATCAGAAACCACAGGTGGCGTCACGAACAATTAACAATCCCCTGTAAATATCCCCCTTTGTATGACCGCCCAGGGCCACGGACCGAGCTCTGCTGCCAGTGACATCCCCCATAGACTTCCATGGGCTCAGTGCCGAGTACCCCATAACCCTGGTACCCACCATGTGCGCGTCATCTTCATACAGTATATATGCCCACTCGTAGGTTGTTATGTGCGAAGTCTGACTGGAATACCGACAGGAATGTTGTAGCTGGTATTCAACTATTGCCCTCTGCTGTTCAAAAAGCCTTGCCAACATGTAATGTTTTTAATATGGAGTTCCAGCGTGTGGTCACGTCGCACACTAGTCAGTGAGCTGGCACTTGCAAACACTGCTGCAGCGCTGCCAGACTGGCAGCTGCTGTAGCTGATTTGCAGAAATGGGCGCACTAGTGGCATACCTTTACAATTAGCTCTGGCAAATCTAGAAAGGTTTTCAGAAATTGCTGAACTGCTGAGTTCAGCATGTGGGCCAATCATAGTACGTGTGTGAGATTGCCAAGCTTCAGAGCTGCCACCAGGTTAAGGCCATTATCACACATGTCTATGTCTGGTTGAAGGTTCAGCGGTGAGAGCCACAGATCTGTCTGGTCTGCTGTACCTTTACACAACTCTGTGACTGTGTGCTGCTCGTCACCTTAACAAATTAACGACTAATATGGATGACATGCTCCAAGATGACAATTCGGAGATGGAGGATTAGGAGGTGGACAGGGTGCAGGAACTGCTGTAGGAGATGGAAATAACCTTAATGAAAATAGGGCCCGCAATCCTCAGGGTTGATAGCATGTGTGCAGTCCCAAGGTCTGACTCGGTCCTGGCCTCCAGAGGGTTCACGCAGTGAGATGTTAGGGAAATGTCGCATCTTTAGCCACAAGCACTTGTCTATGTGTCAGTCATTAATCGGACCTTCCCAGTAACTGTGTTGGTCAGGACACAGGCACGGGTGATGTTATGGAACACGTGCTGGTGTAAGGCAGAAGCGGCACACTGGGAAAAATAGTGGCAGATAGGGACCGAGTACCACGGGACAATGACCGCCATAAGGTCATGGAAAGCCTCAGTGTCCACAAGTCCAAAAGGCAACACTTCCAGTCTGGAAATGTTCCCGTTTAGTGTTTGGGCCTGTAGTTGGGTAGGGTAGGGCAGGGGAGTAAGGTAGAGCCTTTGAGTGGCTAGCTGGGTATTTGTGTTGGTTGGTGTTCCAAGGCCTGGGGTAGGGATAGCTGAATGTTGCGCTGGGGCAAAGAATTGAACGTGGTTGCTGATGGTACTTGTGAATGTGTATTGACAGGTGCAGGGTGTCCGTGTCTACATCCTGCACACTGGACTGGCAAGCACATAGTACAGGGGAAGAGGCAGTGGTGTCACCCGCAGACACTGATTGCGGACCCAGGCACTGAGCCCACCTAGTGGAGTACTTTGATCACATGTGCCTGAGCATGCTATTGGTGATCAGGTAGGTAGTAGTCAGGCCCCTGCTGATCGTGGTGTGGCACAGGTTGAAAATGACCATTCTTTTGTTGTCCGCACTTTCTTTAAAAAAGCGCCAGACTGAGGAACACAATCCTTGGTCAGGGAATTTGCCACATGTGGGTGTTCTGGGGAACAGTTGCCTGCCTTCTCCCACTGGCCACCCCACTGCTTCTTCCTGCCTGTTGTGGTGCTGCAGATCCTTTCCCTTCAGCACTGCTCTCCTCACTCTGTGTAGCACCTTCCCAGGATGGGTCAGTGAGCTCATCATCCACAACCTTGTCTTCCACTTTATACTCTGGTCCTCCTGTCTTGTTGACATAACATCACTAGTTGCCAACTATTTCTCATCATCATCTACCTCTTCAGACACTAATTGTCATTACCCACCATTGTCTTCTTCTGACCATGGCTGCTCAAATATTTGGGCATCACTACATAAGATCTCCTCATGTCCCTCTTGAAACGTGGAGGGTGAGAAGCTAGAATAAATAAATGGAAATGTAAAGAGCTCCTTGGAGTGTCCGAGAGTGGGATGATGTGTCTCCTGGGACTCGCCATGGTGGGAGAAAGGAGGATCAAGGTGAGGATTAAGTGGTCCAGACTCTGGGCTATTGAGACTGGATCGTGAAGTGGGAGACATACTGGAAGCAATATTTGCCATCGAGCCGACCACCTCTTCACACTGTTTTGGCTTCAAGAGCTGTATCCCATGTCCCACTGCAAAGTGGGACAGGAAGCTAGGTCTTGTGGATGAGCATGTTTGTTATACTGATGCAGCAGGCACAGTTTCTCCTGTCCCAGGGCCAAGAACTCTGCGTGTACCATCAGCAGCACATCCACTTCCCTGCACCTTACCGCACACCTTGCAGAGTTTAAATTAGGTATATAGTATATGCCTGCAAACTTTCTAGTATTAATAGGGAAAGAAAAATATGTAGCCCTGAAAAGGACTTTTGTTTTTAGGTTGCAGAAGCAGTATGCCTATAAAAGGACTGTAAGGAAATAACCCTGTCTATATGCCTCTAATAATAATAATAATCTTTATTTTTTATATAGCGCTAACATATTCCGCAGCGCTTTACAGTTTTGCACACATTATCAATCCAAATACTATTATCCATATAATATAATACTTATAATATATATATATATATATATATATATATATATATATATATAATATATTTACTATAATCCAAATACTAATCCAAAACTATTCCTCCTCTGAGTCGAACAACACCAGGGTTATGGGGTACTCGGCATCGAGCCCGTTGATGTCTATGGGAAACGTCACGGGTAGCACAGCTCGGTCCGTGCCCTGGGCGCTCACTTTAACGGGGATATTTACAGGTGACTTGAATAATGATATGGGGATTCGTGACGCCACTTGTGGTGCCTGGTCAGGATGACCAGCGCTGCTATGCAGATCCACTGGAGGGTTGATATTGTGCAGCTAGATGTTAAGCCTTCCACAAGTAAGGCTGATTCCTCCAAGGCAGATAGATGTATAAGAAGTGCAGGACAGATGGGGACCCGGCAGTCAGGGATAATAAGGGAGACACACACATAAGTCAGTTTGGTACCTTTACTGTAGATGTTGCAGGCACTTCCCGGAGTACTGTAGGGTGAAGGATGCACATCGAGATTCCTCCACTGGTAGGTGTATGGTCTCCTGTCCTCTGCCTTTTAGTAATAAAGTCCTGACCTGCTTGTAGCTAGGTCTAACTTGGTCTCCGTCTTGCACCTGGCTGATCTTGTGATTGGACCTTCTCTCTGAAAGTACACAGTCTCTGCTCACAGCGTCCTGCTTGCCAGACTCTGTCCTCCTGATCCTGCTACGTATCAGCTCTGTGATACTCCTGGGACTTGTAGTCCTCCAGGAACTCCGGTGTTCTCCTAATGGGTCGTGGAGATCTCTATAGGCTCGGACCCCGTTGTCCGGTATTTCTTGCTGAGATGAGCTATTAAGGCTCTCTGTCTCATTAACTTCCACTCGCCTTCGGCTACCTGGATCCTTACACGATCACACACGCTGGCAGTTGGTGGGCTGCCTCTTCGCTGCTCTTTAAGCGTCGGCACGCTTTCTACAGAGCTACACTTCTAAATTCAGCTCTGACTAGGCTGGAGTGATATCTCTTTCACTCTTACTAGACTCCACTTACTTGGAACCGAATAGCTCTGCAGCCTCACTATCCTTAGCTCTGCACGTCACTTTCTGCAGACTGACTGAGCTCTCTGAGATGGCTGCTCAGAACTCTGAAGTAAACTGAAACTAAACTTCTTTTTATATGCCTAACACAGCTCCCTCTGGTGGTCTTTAAGGTAGCTGTACGTGTGTGTATGTGCATAATGACCTCTAGTGGTATCCTCTTTCAGTGCACCCTTCTGGGAGATATGGATTCAGTCACAGCTGGGCTCCACATTCCCCCCTAGTAGAACTCAGCACTCCGGGGCTGAAATACAAAAACAGATAACAATAAAACATTGTATAATAACTCTTCCTTTACAGGAGGTAAGGCACTCTTGAACGGTTGCATAACGGTAAATAAATAACTATATACATTAGCACGACGAGGAATTGAGCAGCCATAAAAAGTCCCAGTCTCTTTTGGAAAAGGATGCTCAACAGGGTTAGACGACAAGTAAAAATAATGTCCATTCACTTGTTTCAATATCAAAAAGGGGAAAAACAGATGAATAAATAACAATATATTAAAGCATAGTATAAGCAAAATATATACATTTATGTACAATGGTTCTTGATGATTATGTACATGTGTTAGGTCCTACTCTCTGTACCTAACAGGTAATTGCCCTCTTGTTATGCATACTGACCTACGTGGTGTAGTGGTAGGTGAGGTGTCAGTTACCCTGTCTGTCCTGCGTGCCGGCAACCTGTAAACCTGCCTCCACCTCTCTAGGGATCTGGCAAGCAGAGTAGCGACTGGGCGATGCGGTTCGACTTCCGCAGAGGATCCTTCTTCCTGAAGTGCAACTTCTTGGGGTATCGCCTCTTGGGGTTCCACTTGCTGGGGTTCTGCTTGGGCAGGTTCCTCTGGAACTGACTCTACTGCAACAACTGGTGCAACTGGAGGTAGAGGTTCTTCTTGTGGTTGATAGAATTGCAGCACGGGAATGATTACAGCTTCTCCAATTCTGGGCCAATCCGCGGGGAAATCTCCTAAGTCTGTATGGATGACTGATTCATTACTCTCTTCTTGATTGACAACGGGTTCTTCCTCTTGAAGCTTTAATGGATTTGGACACAACTTTAAGTGATCTCTGGATACAGTTGCAGTCGTTCTTCCTCCATCCTTGCTAATTATGCACGTTTTCTTGTTGTCAAACTTTGAATTCTGGACGATGTAGGGCTCTCTTTCCCATTGATCGTCGAGTTTGTGTAACCTCCTCTTTCTTTTTAGGACGACTTCACCAGGTGCGAAAGGTTCAGCTGGCGCACTTTTGTTATAGCGGTCTTCTTGCTTATCCCTGACTCGATTGAGACTTTTTTCAACGCAGGCCTGTACTTTCCTGTACTGTTCCTGTCTGGTTGTGTCCCAGTCTCCAGTAGTCACATCCGCTTCTGGTTCTACAACACCAAGCTCCAGATCCATGGGCAGCTTTCCTGGTCTTGCCCGCATGAGGTAAGCTGGGGTGCAATTGGTGGAACTCACAGGTATGTGATTGTACAGATCTACCAGGTCAGGTAGTAAGTCTGGCCACCGATTTCTCTCTTCGAGTGGTACAGTCTTCAGCAGGTCAATGACGATGTGATTCATCTTCTCACAGAGACCATTAGTTTGGGGGTGGTACGGTGTTGTTCTGATCTTCTTACACCCGTACAAGTGACAGAACTCCTTGAATAATTCGGCTTCGAAGGCTGGACCTTGATCAGTTAGTACCTGCTCAGGATATCCGTGTGGTCTACAGAAACATGCTTGGAACGTCTTTGCTGCTGTCTCTGCCGTCAGATCTTTGACAGGGGCGACCACCAGGAACCTGGAGTAGTGGTCCACCATAGTCAGGGCATAGGAGTATCCTGACCGGCTGGGTGACAACTTGACATGGTCCAGGGCCACGATCTCCAGGGGACGAGTCGTCTTGATGGGTTGCAGGGGTGCCTTCTGACTGCTGTAGTCCTTTCTTCTGAGGCCACAGGGTCCACAGTTCTGGCACCACCTCTCGATGGAGCTGCACATTCCCACCCAATAGAAACGACACTTCAACAGGGTCTCCAGCTTCTTCCAGCCGAAGTGTCCCGCTTGATCGTGGTAGGCTTCTAACACCATCTGGATGTCTGCTCTGGAACCACTATCTGCCATACCATCTCATGGGTCCTTGGGTTGACGTATCTCCTGCACAGCTTCTCACGATAGATGAACAGCCGGCTTCTTTCATTCCACAGCTGCCTTGCTTGTAGAGGCGCGTCCTTCTCCAAGGAGGAACCTTCTTGAGATATCAGCTCCTTGATTCGTCTGACAACTGGATCGCTGTCCTGAGTCTCCTTCCAGCTGTGGTGAGGTAAAGGATTTAACGTCTTACCAGGCGATCTCCTGCTGGCTTGTTGTTCATGGATCATCCCATTTCTATGAAAGGCAGGTAGTTCTATTTCTTCCAGATCATCCACTTCTTCTTCTGTGTCCGATTCATGAGGCATCCTGGATAGGGCATCAGCGTTGGCGTTCTTGCGGCCCGCTCGGTATTTGATTGTGAATTGGTAATTGGACAGCCGAGCCATCCAGCGTTGTTCCATGGCTCCCAGCTTAGCTGTTTCAAGATGCGTTAAGGGGTTGTTATCAGTGTAGGCAGTGAACTTGCTGGAGGCTAAGTAGTGCTTGAACCTCTCCGTGATGGCCCAGACCAGTGCCAGGAACTCCAACTTGAAGCTGCTATAGTTCTCTGGGTTCCTCTCGGTCGGGCGGAGCTTCCTGCTAGCATAGGCGATGACTTTCTCCAGGCCATTTTGCTTCTGACTGAGGACTGCTCCCAATCCTTCATTGCTGGCATCAGTATACAGCAGGAACGGCTGGCTGTAGTCAGGATAGGCTAGGATCTCATCACCTGTCAGGATCTCCTTCATTTCCTTGAATGCTTCTGCCTGTTCTTTACCCCAATGGAATGGAGAATTTCTGCTTTTAAGGGACTGTCCCACCAGGAGGTCTTGCAGAGGCGCTGCTTTCTTGGTGTAATCCTTCATAAACCTCCGGTAGTACCCTGTCAGTCCCAGGAACTGTCGCACCTCCTTGAGATTTTTCGGCTCCGGCCATTTCTGGATGGCAGTGATCTTCTCAGGGTCTGGCGCTACTCCTTCTGAGCTGACAATATGTCCCAAGTATTGTACCTTTTGTTTGAGCAGATGGCACTTTGAAGGCTTCAGTTTCATCCCATACTTGGACAGTGACTCGAATACCTCCGCCAGGTGCTTCAAGTGATCTTCATAAGTTTTGGAGTATACGATGACGTCGTCCAGGTACAGCAACACAGTTTCGAAGTTAAGATGTCCCAGACAGCTCTCCATCACTCTCTGGAACGTTCCAGGGGCACTGCTGAGTCCAAACGGCATTCTGTCAAACTCACAGAGTCCCATCGGGGTGGTGAAAGCCGTCTTCTCCCGATCCTCCTCAGCCACAGCTACTTGCCAGTACCCACTAGTGAGGTCAAGGGTGGAAAAGTAATTAGCAGTTTTTAAGGCAGCTAAGGATTCCTCAATGCGTGGTAAAGGGTATGCATCTTTATGTGTAATGCGATTTACTTGTCTGTAATCTACACACATTCTCATGCTTCCATCCTTTTTCCTGACTAAGACTAGAGGTGCTGCCCAGGGACTGCAACTATCCCTTATCACCCCTGCTTCCTTCATATCATGCAACATCTCCTTGGCTTTCTGGTAGTGTGCTGGAGGTATAGGCCTGTACCGTTCTTTAATGGGAGGATGATTGCCTGTGGGGATGTGATGTTGAACCCCTTTAATTTTCCCAAAGTCGAGTGGGTGTTTGCTGAATACCTGTGCATACTCCTGAACTACTCGGTATACTCCTTGTTTCTGGTGGGCTGGAGTGGTGTCTGCCCCGACATGGAGCTGCTGACACCAATCTCCACCTGGGTGGTCGGACCGTTATCCTCCACGGGTTGTGGGGAGGCTAAGAGCTCCGTCGGGTGAATGGAGTTATTATCCACAGCATGTAACTTAGCAACAGTGGCATAACGTGGTAATTTGACCTCATCCTCTCCCCAGTTGAGAAGACGCACTGGCACCCTCCCATTATGTACATCCACTACCCCTCTGGCAGTCAAGAGTGTAGGTCTGTGTTCTGAATAATGGGGCTCTACTACTGCTTGGTAGTTCTGTCCTCTCAGACCTATTGCTGCTCTACACCAAATAAGCATTTCACTCATAGGGGGTATCACAATGGGGTTCGGGTCTGTCACCCGTACATTACCAATCTCACCACCGGTCAGTTTCACTTGTTGCTGGCACATCAGGGTCCGAATCTCCTTCCGGATCACTCCCTTTTGCTTTGGTATGGCAATTTCGGCGAGCTGTTGGAGTAAAAACACAACCTCCTCCAAACAGTTACTAATAATGTTAGTGCCTAAAACCACATTCAACCCATTTTCCTCATTAACAGTCTTTACTACAAGAAGTCCCTGATTCTTTAGCTCTACTCTCCCCACTTTTACGTCTACATTTTTAGCCCCCAGTAAGTCAAGAGGGAGGCCATTAGAGGCGTATACAGCAAAGTCAGGGTTTGGGGGTTGGAGACCGTCACTGGACCAGTATTTATTGTAGAGAACATCAGGTATGATGGTTACCTGAGATCCAGTGTCCAGCAGGGCAGGGATTGCGATCCCGTCCAGTATGATGGACAGGTAAGGTCTTACTCCCACAAACCTGCGGTTCCAGTCTGAGGGGCCTGATGAGTCTATTCCTGGGTGCTGGCCCTCGGACCCAGGATTTGCTCGTTTAAAGGACACCAACGTGCTAGGTAACCTTCTCTGTGGCAGCGGTAGCAGATGATCTCTCGGCGGGGATGATGCTGGTCGCGGGTCCTTCCTGGGGGTGGCGTTGTCCTCCTCCGGTGGGGCGACGTCCTCCCTCTCCTCCGGCGCATCCAAGGGACATCCTCTGGGCAGTCAGCTAGCAGGATCTTTCCTTCTTCCACCGTCGGCAGTCGCAGGGCACTCATTACAGTGGCCAGGTTTTTGGTCAACTGGCGCACTTCTGAGCGCAAACAGTCCAGCTCAGTAGGGGGCGCCACCTGCGTTTTGGCTTCTGCAACCAGCGTGGAAAAGGTGGATGCTGCTGGCTTTAGGGTGGCTTCACTCGGGTGACACTGGGTTGCCACCTCGGGTGTTTCCAAGGGACGCAGTCCTTTTATAGCCATGTCCTTAAGAGCATCAAATGTAGCATCAGGATGATCCAAGGACCACCAGTGCACAGTCCGGCTTTCAGCTTGGGACCTCAACCCCCGTACAAATTGTTCCTTTAACATTTTATTTTCGTTGGAGACACTCATGGGGTTAACTTGTTTGAGTGCTCGCAGGGCCCCTTGTAGTCGGCAGGCATAGTCCCTAATGCTGTCATCTGGTTTCTGGGAGCATTGGTAAAAACTCATCCGGAGATCTGTTTCAGTGCGGTCCTCAAAGATAGTCTGTAGCTTTAAGAAAATTGCATGCACTGACTCCTGGTCTGCAGCTGTCCAAGTCTCTACCTCTCTCTCAGCAGCACCAGTTAATTGTCCCACTAACACTGCAGCTCTCTGCTTTTCTGTCATAGGGTACATGTCCATTATACTGCATATTTTCCGCTTGAACCCTGACAGGGTGTCTGGCTTGCCGCTGTACTGAGGGAGCCACTTCGCTCCAGGCGTGTATGGCAGCTTTAGCGGTACTATTGGGGCCACAGGACCAGGTGAGGGGCCAGCATTTCCAGCCTGTGCGGCAGAGCCAGGGGTAAGTCATTAAGGCCGTCGGCCTGGGCCGCGTTGTCGGCTGGCTGCTGCGACATGTTTGTGCCCCCCTAGTTAATCGTAGCCTACCTTCTCTGAAGGCTGCAGCTCCGAAGGGCACAGGGGTGTGTAGAAGGACCTGTGTCGCTGGCGCTCTGACGTCAGAGCGTTCACTGTAGCTCTTCACAGGACCTGCCGCCGCGTCAGCGTTGGGGGCGTGTCCAGGACTCAGCACGCTTTTGCAGGTACGCCCACTAGTTTTCGCGCCGTGGCGCTGTAATTGGCGGGCAATGGCGGGCAAATGGCGGGAAATCTTCACCACATACAAAACACAGTCTTTTAGTGAGGCACACAGTACCGGGTGGCAACGGGCACAAGTTACTCCGTTGCTGCAGGGCACGCAATCCTGTTTGTGACGCCAGGAAAGATGAGTCGCACAACACCAGGGTTATGGGGCACTCGGCACCGAGCCCGTTGATGTCTATGGGAAACGTCACGGGTAGCACAGCTCGGTCCGTGCCCTGGGCGCTCACTTTAATGGGGATATTTACAGGTGACTTGAATAATGATATGGGGATTCGTGACGCCACTTGTGGTGCCTGGTCAGGATGACCAGCGCTGCTATGCAGATCCACTGGAGGGTTGATATTGTGCAGCTAGATGTTAAGCCTTCCACAAGTAAGGCTGATTCCTCCAAGGCAGATAGATGTATAAGAAGTGCAGGACAGATGGGGACCCGGCAGTCAGGGATAATAAGGGAGACACACACATAAGTCAGTTTGGTACCTTTACTGTAGATGTTGCAGGCACTTCCCGGAGTACTGTAGGGTGAAGGATGCACATCGAGATTCCTCCACTGGTAGGTGTATGGCCTCCTGTCCTCTGCCTTTTAGTAATAAAGTCCTGACCTGCTTGTAGCTAGGTCTAACTTGGTCTCCGTCTTGCACCTGGCTGATCTTGTGATTGGACCTTCTCTCTGAAAGTACACAGTCTCTGCTCACAGCATCCTGCTTGCCAGACTCTGTCCTCCTGATCCTGCTACGTATCAGCTCTGTGGTACTCCTGGGACTTGTAGTCCTCCAGGAACTCCGGTGTTCTCCTAATGGGTCGTGGAGATCCCTATAGGCTCGGACCCCGTTGTCCGGTATTTCTTGCTGAGATGAGCTATTAAGGTTCCTCTGTCTCATTAACTTCCACTCGCCTTCGGCTACCTGGATCCTTACACGATCACACACGCTGGCAGTTGTTGGGCTGTCTCTTCGTCGCTCTTTAAGCGTCGGCACGCTTTCTACAGAGCTACACTTCTAAATTCAGCTCTGACTAGGCTGGAGTGATTTCTCTTTCACTCTTACTAGACTCCACTTACTTGGAACCGAATAGCTCTGCAGCCTCACTATCCTCAGCTCTGCACGTCACTTTCTGCAGACTGACTGAGCTCTCTGAGATGGCTGCTCAGAACTCTGAAGTAAACTGAAACTAAACTTCTTTTTATATGCCTAACACAGCTCCCTCTGGTGGTCTTTAAGATAGCTGTACGTGTGTGTATGTGCATAATGACCTCTAGTGGTATCCTCTTTCAGTGCACCCTTCTGGGAGATATGGATTCAGTCACAGCTGGGTTCCATACCTCCACCAGCTATCCTTACACTCAATGCAGGTAGCAGCGGTTTTACTTGAGAAAGGACAGTATTTAACCCTGAAAATATTTTTTTTTCTAATGGTGCAGCAGCGGTATGCAAGTACTGCAATAGCAATTAAACACTGTCTATATATCTGCTCTAATCAAAGCTCTCCCTTCTAGATCAACTCTCCATGACCTCCTTTCAGAGGATAGAGTGCCGAGCATCATGTCATCTTGTTTTATATAAGAACCGATGAGGCAATATGGATGGCCAATAACAGTAATGCCAGTAGCCAACATGGTTATGGCATTAATGTGTATGGCTAGCTATTCCTGCATGCTTATTGTCTCTCTAACAGCCACTAAACATGCTGGGCAGAGACTCGAGAATTGCGCTCAAGCTCCTACGATGCATGATCAAGTAACAAGCGTACAAGAGCACCCTGATGCTGATCAAGTATGGAGTATTTGCGAGCACGCTCGCTCATCACTACCACGTTTGTAAGGGAAAATTTGTTTTAGAGCAGAAAAATTTATATACTGTTTAGAGAAAAATTTTTTTTATTGTTTTTGGATTTCCTTTCTTATTACACAACTAAAGAAGTTATCAGGGATTTCTTTTCTTTTTACTTTTAACTATGGGCCTAAAAACTTCCTGGTAGGTAGTTGCTAATACTTGCCTGTTCTGATCTGTGACGATCTCTCCTGGCTCAGGTGACAATTCTTCTCCTTCTTTTGACCACAAGTCAACAGAGCAGTTCTTTTTCTTTCTGTCTGCTCTGTTGTCAGGGAATCACTGTTGAGGTCACATTGATTGACAGTAGACTCCCTGAAGTTAGACATTGAAGTTCGGAAGACAGAGCCTAGTGGAAGAGAAGGAGCTGCTCTGTTGATGTAACTTCAGAGGAAGGAGTAAGTTCTTATCCCCATAGGAAAAAAAAATCCTGATAATACCATCAAAGAAGCAGTACCTTATCCTCTTAAGATATTGCAATCATCATATGTGTAGAACTATGTACTTACAATTGCTCATTTTGCCTTTCTATCCAGCTAATTCTTCTATTTTCTCTGCTCTACATAGAAACAGGAAGTCTCTAGTCCCTGCATTTATCATCCCTCATCAACTCCTAAGCCAGCTGTTCCCTCCTCCCCTCACCAGGCACTTTTGCAGTGACACAAGACTTATACAAGGAAAATGTAATTCCTCTTTTCTACTATGTAGAGATTAGAAGGATTCAGCTAGCCAGTTTTTAATCACGTGATGTCATAGACCTAATGGAAAAGAGAAGAATTATCTGGGTAGAAAGGCAAAATGAGCAATTGTAAGTGCACAGTGCAATATAATATGATGATTGCAATATATTAAGAGGATAAAAATTTTGAATTTTTTTAAATAGCTTTGAAATTACTTGTGAAATATGTTTAATAGCAGGTTGTCCTGCTTCTGATATAGATCCTGGTTGACATACAGAAAATCTAAAACAAGAAAAGATAAAGGTATGGAAAGGAATAATTAATAATGATATACAGTGGGGAAAATAAGTATTTGATACTGTTAGGCATCAGGCAACGGCTGGATCCAAACTTGGATCTGAGGAGTCTGTGGTCTTCCATCCGAGTCCAGCCGGGACAGATGCTGCTCAGCTTCACCGTCGGTCCTGATGCCTAGCCAATAGAAGAGAAGTACAAGCTGTTGCAAGGGTCCTTGTTCCTAGTAGCTTTAAGCATAGGTTGCAGAAAGGAACAGGGCTGCCGCAACCTGAGTCCAGGATTTCCTGCACTGAGCATGCCCGTGACGTGGCGGACTGTGATTGGTGATTTGATGTCAGCTGATCCGGTGACCTGGCACCGCCTGATTGGTCACGGGTGACGTCATCTGTGATGCGATTAACGAGATGGCTGGGGGCAGGGCTTAGCTCTTCAATAGACTGGCTGCAGGCGCGGTGGTGCGGTCAGATCATACTAAATAGGTCGTGCTCATGTGTGGATGTACCAGAATCTGGGCTCCATGTGCTCTCTAGCTTTGCTCTACGGGACCTGCCGATGCCAGAGTTCGCTCGGCTAATTAGCACAGGTCCTTCAAGCAGGTTAGCTTATGCCAGGCAGGTAGCCAATGTGGCGCAGTCTAGCTCCAACAAGAGGGTAGCGATACACCCTGAGCAGACTGCGGGGCGCGTAACCTGGGCATCGCCTGCCAGCTGAACAGAGAGTTGCTCAGTCCGGTCGCACACCGGCTGGCAGCACGTACGCCTGGCGTGATTAGCATACACTTCCTAATCGGCTGGCAAGTATCTTCTGTGCAGTTAACAGGGCTACGTCTATGCCAGCCTGCAGCACATCTCACGTGAGGCTAACGGAGGTAGTGCAAATCCAATATCCGGCAAGTGGCTTCTGTGCAGTTAACAGGGCTACATCTACGCCAGCCTACAGCACATCTCCAGTGACGTTAACGGAGATAGTGCAAATCCAATATCTTGCTGAGTGTGAAGTAACACAGGCAAGACCTTTATATTTCTGTTGTCAGTTTTCACCCTCATACCCGAGGGGTGTTCGGCCGCAGCATCTCTAGCTGCACCGCGGACCCCGGGTTCGGTTGCAATCCATTATTTTAATAAAGTTGTTGCAACCGAGCGCTTAACAGATATACTACCGATTTTGCAAGTTTTCACACCTACAAAGAATGGAGAGGTTTTCAAAGGTGTCCCAATAAGGCATGAGAGAAATATAGGCCCAATTCCCCTGGGGTGAGGAAACGCCACCACAAATCTCTCAGGTGAATTGGGCGCTATATTTCTCTTGTGCCTTAGATGCACTGATGGTCATTTTGTATGTATCCCTCCACACTGTTGTGAATGTGGTATTTATGCTATTAGGCTATATAGGACTGATGTCTGTTGTGAATGGGTTTGAGATGAGTTCTGAGCAGAGGCTCCCTCTGGTGGTTACAAGCGGTACTAGTGAGGATTGTGAGGACTGGGAATCAGGTGTTACTGATTGGTCTTATGTAAGGGAGTCATTTTCCCATCAGGGTTGCCGGTGATCAATTGTTCTGGTCTGAATCCTTCTTTCCAGTTTCCCTTGTAGCCTGCTGTGTCGTGTCTGCATCTCCTGCTATCAGATAAGACAATTTCTTATTTTGTGTTTTTGCTATATTTTTGCATTTGGTCCTGCACTTCTGTGGGGCCTTCTGGGTCCCCTCCGGGGGCTTTTGCCCTCTCAGTTTAGTCCAGCCACTGTGTTTTGTACTTTTGCTTTTTCCAGTTTTTTCAGTGGCTGCTGTTTTTGTTACACCAGAGAGCTAATTTAGGTGGTAGAGGTCGTGTGATCTCAGGTGATTTTGAAATTAGTTGAGTTGGTGTTTTTTCAGGGTTTTCTGAGATTGCAGTAAGTACCCTTCCTGTCCTTTTCTATTTAGATAGTTTGGGCCCCAGCGTTTGCTCATACTATTTTCTTTCTGTGTCAGTATTTCCTCTTGTCTAACCGCCATTACATGTTTGGGGGCTTTCTATTATCTTTGGGGTTCTGCTCCGGGGCAGATAGCTTTCCTATTTCTATCTTTAGGTGTAGTTAGTTTCTCAGGCTGTGACGAGGCGTCTAGGACCAACGTAGGAACGCTCCACGGCTGCCTCTAGTTGCGGTGGTTAGTCAGGGTACTGCAATCTCATAGATTCCAACTGCTCTGGTGTATTTCCTTTTTTACCTGCACTCCTCAGCTACCGTAACATAACAGTATCACCGCCTAAAAGTTGAAAATTGTATGTACTCACAGAAGGGAAAAAATTATTGAGAAAGAAAAAAGGTTGTCAGAGTTGTCAGAGATATTTTTCTGTTTGTTGCATTTTTTTTTTTTTTCCCTCTGTATCTCTGGGTGCTGGGGAGGATCTTTTCTCCCAATGGAGTTTGCACAGTTGTCTGGCCGTGTGGATCAGCTTGCCACTGAGGTTCAGAGTATTGCTGCATATCTTGCTAGGTTGCCTGTTGTGGAACCTAGGATCCCCATGCCAGATTTGTTTTTAGGGGATCGAGCTAAGTTTCAGAATTTCAAAAATAATTGTAAATTGTTTCTTGCCTTAAAATCTAAGTCCTCAGGAAACGCAGCGCAGCAGGTTCAAATTATCATCTCTCTCCTGCGCGGCGATCCTCAGGATTGGGCTTTTTCCCTGATACCTGGGGATCCTGTTTTGAGTGATGTTGATGCATTTTTTCAGGCTTTGGGGTTATTGTACGATGAGCCTAATGTCACTGATCAAGCTGAAAAAGCCTTGTTGGCATTAAATCAGGGGCTTGATGACGCTGAGTTATACTGTCAGAGATTCCGTAGGTGGGCAGTCCTGAAAAAAATGGAATGACGACGCTTTGGCGGCCCTTTTCCGGAAGGGTCTGTCGGATAATGTAAAGGATGTTATGGTGGGATTCCCTGTCCCCTCTGGTCTCAATGATTCTATGTCATTAGCGATTCAAATTGACAGACGTTTGCGTGAGCGGAGAAGTATGCGTGGAGTGGTGTTGCCTTGTGAGCCAGCTGCTGAGCCCATGCAGTGTGATGGAGTGGTGTCTGGGGCACAGCGTCATGAGTTTCGAAAGCGCAATGGGTTATGTTTCTACTGTGGTGATGCCTCTCATGCTATTTCAGTCTGCCCTAAGCGGGGAAGACATTTTGCACGCTCAGTTGTCTTGGGTAGTGTTCAGACTAAGTTTTTATTAACTGTCACTCTGATATGCTCTCTGTCCTCATTTTCTGCTCAGGCTTTCGTTGATTCGGGAGCAGCTATTAACCTGATGGATTATGATTTTGCTAAACGTTGTGGGTTTCCCTTGATACCCCTACAGAAGTCTATTCCCCTACTGGGGATCGATTCTACCCCTTTGGCTGAGAATAAACCCCAGTTTTCTACTCAGGTGATAATGAGGGTTGAACCTGATCACCAGGAGTGCTGCAAATTTTTGGTTCTATATAATCTGCATGACATTATAGTGCTGGGTTTCCCTTGGTTACAGTCTCATAATCCTGTTTTGGATTGGAAATCTGTGTCTGTAACCAGTTGGGGCTGCCAATGTGTTAGTGCCAACACTCCTGTTTTTTCTGCCTCCCCCCAGGCTGAGGATGTTCCTGACTTTTTGTTTGATTTTTCTGATGTGTTTAGCGAAAGTAAATCTGCATCCTTACCTCCCCATAGGAGCTATGACTGCGCTATTGAATTAGTGCCAGGTAGTAAATTCCCTAAAGGTCGCCTTTTAACTTGTCTGTACCTGAACATGACGCTATGCGGTCTTATATCAAGGAATCATTGGAGAAGGGTCATATCAGACCATCCTCTTCACCCTTAGGTGCCGGTTTTTTCTTTGTGGCCAAAAAAGATGGTTCATTAAGGCTGTGTATTGATTATCGTCTCTTGAACAATATTACTGTGAAATATCAATACCCGTTACCCTTGATTTCTGACCTGTTTTCCAGGGTGAAAAACGCTACTTGGTTTACCAAGCTTGACCTCAGGGGGCGTATAACCTTATTCGCATTAAGCACGGGGATGAATGGAAGACGGCATTTAACACCCCTGAAGGGCATTTTGAGTACCTTGTGATGCCCTTTGGGCTCACTAATGCTCCTTCCGTCTTCCAGTCCTTCATGAATGACATTTTCAGGGATTTTGTGGACAAGTTTCTGATTGTTTATTTGGATGATATCTTGATTTTTTCTAATGACTGGGACTCTCATGTGAAACATGTTCGAACTGTATTCCAGATTTTGAGAGAGAATGTTCTGTATGTGAAGGGATCAAAGTGTCTTTTTGGCGTACAGAAGATCTCATTTCTGGATTCATTTTGTCCCCATCTGTTATTGAAATGGACCCGGTCAAGGTTCAGGCCATCTGTGATTGGGTCCAACCTACTTCATTAAAGGCTCTTCAGAGATTTTTGGGTTTTGCCAATTTTTATCGTAAATTTATTGGTAATTTCTCTGTTATTGTTAAACCATTAACTGATTTGACCAGAAAGGGTTCTGATGTGGTGAATTGGCCTCCTGAGGCAGTCTCTGCGTTTCAGGAACTTAAGCAGAGATTCACTTCTGCTCCTGTTCTACGGCAGCCTGATGTTTCTCTGCCATTTCAGGTGGAGGTTGATGCCTCTGAAATTGGGGCAGGTGCCGTTTTGTCCCAAAAAGATCCAGAGACCTCTAAAAGTAACCCTTGTGCCTTTTTCTCTCGAAAATTTTCTCCTACTGAACGTAATTATGACGTGGTAATCGGGAGTTATTGGCCATGAAGTGGGCTTTTGAAGAGTGGAGACATTGGCTGGAGGGAGCCAAACATCAGGTGGTGGTCCTTACGGACCATAAGAATCTGGTCTATCTGGAATCTGCCAAGCGACTCAATCCTAGACAGGCCAGGTGGGCCTTGTTTTTCACACGTTTTAATTTTGTGGTTTCCTTTCTTCCTGGCACTAAGAATGTTAAGGCGGATGCCCTCTCGAGGAGTTTCCTTGCGGACTCTCCTGAGCTATCTGATCCCTCTGTTATTTTGAAGGAGGGTGTAGTTCTTTCCGCCATCTCGCCCAATTTGAGACTTGCTCTGGAGGGGTGTCAGGAGGATAGGCCCGAGCGCTGCCCTGTTGGAAAATTGTTTGTCCCGGACCAATGGAAAAAGAGTGTGATGTCTGAGATTCATTGTTCCGCATTGGCTGGGCATCCCGGAATTTTTGGTACCAGAGACTTGGTTAGTCGGTCCTTTTGGTGGCCTACCTTGTCTCGCGATGTCAGGGAATTTGTGCAGTCCTGCGGGACTTGCTCTCGCTCCAAGCCTTGCTCTCGCTCTAGTGGTTTGTTGATGCCATTGCCTGTGCCCAAGAGACCATGGACCCATATCTCTATGGATTTCATTTCCGATCTTCCTGTTTCTCAGAGAATGACCACCATCTGGGTAATTTGTGATAGGTTTTCCAAAATGATACATCTTGTGCCATTACCTAAGTTGCCTTCCTCCTCTGAATTGGTGCCGTTGTTCCTTCAGCACGTGGTTCGTTTACCGGCATCCCTGAGAACATTGTGTCTGACAGAGGAGTCCAGTTTGTTTCCAGATTTTGGAGGACTTTTTGTTCTAAACTGGGTGTTCAATTGTCTTTCTCCTCGGCATTTCATCCTCAGACCAATGGTCAAACTGAGAGAACAAACCAGACATTGGAGACTTATCTAAGATGCTTTGTGTCTGCTGATCAGGATGACTGGGTCTCTTTTTTGCCTTTGGCTGAGTTTGCTCTTAATAATAGGGCTAGCTCTGCCACTTTGATGTCTCCGTTTTTCTGTAATTCTGGGTTTCACCCTCGATTTTCTTCAGGACAGACGGAGGCTTCTGTCTGTCCAGGTGTTGACTCTGTTGTTGAGCGTATGCAGCAGATTTGGGACCAGGTAGTGGAGAGGTTGTCCGTCTCTCAGGAGAAGGCCCAGCGGTTTGCTAACCGGCATAGGACTGATGGTCCTCGGTTTAAAGTGGGGGACTTGGTCTGGTTGTCCTCAAAGAATATTCCTATGAGAGTAGCATCTCCTAAATTTAAGCCTAGGTTCATTGGACCTTATAAGATCATGGAGATTATTAATCCTGTTTCTTTTCGTTTGCTTCTTCCAGGGACATTTAAGATCCATAACGTGTTCCACAAGTCCTTGTTGAAGAGGTTTGTTGAGCCAGTGGTTCCTGCTGCTGTGCCTCCTGACCCTGTTTTGGTTGAGGGCAATCTGGAGTATGTGGTTGAGAAAATATTGGATTCTCGTTTTTCTAGACAAAGACTCCAGTATTTGGTTAAATGGAGAGGTTATGGTCAGGAAGACAATTCTTGGGTGTTTGCTTCGGACATCCATGCTAGGAGACTTATCCGTGCGTATCATAGAACTCATCCTGACCGACCTGGTTGCTCAAATGAGGGTTCGGTGACCCCTCCTCAAGGGGGGGTACTGTTGTGAATGGGTTTGAGATGAGTTCTGAGCAGAGGCTCCCTCTGGTGGTTACAAGCGGTACTAGTGAGGATTGTGAGGACTGGGAATCAGGTGTTACTGATTGGTCTTATGTAAGGGAGTCATTTTCCCATCAGGGTTGCCGGTGATCAATTGTTCTGGTCTGAATCCTTCTTTCCAGTTTCCCTTGTAGCCTGCTGTGTCGTGTCTGCATCTCCTGCTATCAGATAAGACAATTTCTTATTTTGTGTTTTTGCTATATTTTTGCATTTGGTCCTGCACTTCTGTGGGGGCCTTCTGGGTCCCCTCCGGGGGCTTTTGCCCTCTCAGTTTAGTCCAGCCACTGTGTTTTGTACTTTTGCTTTTTCCAGTTTTTTCAGTGGCTGCTGTTTTTGTTACACCAGAGAGCTAATTTAGGTGGTAGAGGTCGTGTGATCTCAGGTGATTTTGAAATTAGTTGAGTTGGTGTTTTTTCAGGGTTTTCTGAGATTGCAGTAAGTACCCTTCCTGTCCTTTTCTATTTAGATAGTTTGGGCCCCAGCGTTTGCTCATACTATTTTCTTTCTGTGTCAGTATTTCCTCTTGTCTAACCGCCATTACATGTTTGGGGGCTTTCTATTATCTTTGGGGTTCTGCTCCGGGGCAGATAGCTTTCCTATTTCTATCTTTAGGTGTAGTTAGTTTCTCAGGCTGTGACGAGGCGTCTAGGACCAACGTAGGAACGCTCCACGGCTGCCTCTAGTTGTGGTGGTTAGTCAGGGTACTGCAATCTCATAGATTCCAACTGCTCTGGTGTATTTCCTTTTTTACCTGCACTCCTCAGCTACCGTAACATAACAGATGTCATTATATATCTTGTGATATTAATAGAGTTCCATACATCTTTCTTTCTTCATTGAAATTCCTTTTGGGGTATTGTTATATGGCAATCCTTTCATCTGCACAGTGCACTTTATTATGTATGGAGAGCCATCATATTGGATTTTATTTATTTTTCTATGCTCAATTTGCACCAATAGTCATTTTGTATGCATCCCTCCACACTGTTGAGATTATAGCACTTATACCATAGGCCTAGTTAAGAGCAATAATACTTTGTGTCTTGCGATAGAAATTATAGTAACATAGTAACATAATATTTAAGGTTGAAGGAAGACTTTAAGTCCATCTAGTTCAACCCATATCCTATCCTAACCTGTCCTAACATGTTGATTCAGAGGAAGGCAAAAAAAAAAACCCAAGTGGCAAACAGTAAGCTTCACATTGGGGAAAAAAAATTCCTTCCCGACTCCACATACGGCAATCACACTAGCTCCCTGGATCAACACCCTATCAAGGAATCTAGTATATGTAACCTATAACATTATGCTTTTCAAGAAAGGCATCCAGTCCCTTCTTAAATTTTAATAGGAAATCACTCATTACAACGTCATACGACAGAGAGTTCCATAGTCTCACTGCTCTTACAGTAAAGAATCTGCGTCTGTGATTATGACTAAACCTTCTTTCCTCCAGACGTAGAGGATGCCCCCTTGTCCCCGTCACAGGTCTAAGAGTAAAAAGATCACTAGAAAGGTCTTTGTACTGTCCCCCCATGTATTTATATACACCGGAGACCAGAACTGTGCACAGTATGCTAGGTGTGGTCGCACTAGTGACTTGTATAGAGGTAAAATTATGTTCTCCTTTTAATGGATCCCACTACTTTATTTGCCTTTGCAGCAGCTGCCTGACACTGGCCACTAAATGTGAGTTTGTCATCCACCCATACACGCAGGTCTTTTTCAGTGACAGTTTTACCCAGTGTTTTACAATTAAGCACATAATTATACATCTTATTTGTTCTACCCAAGTGCATGACCTTACATTTATCCCCATTAAAGCTCATTTGCCATTTATCAGCCCAAGCTTCTAGTTTACATAAATCCTCCTGTAATATAAAATTGTCCTCCTCTGTATTGATTACCCTGCAGAGTTTAGTGTCATCTGCAAATATTGAAATACTACTCTGTATGCCCCCTACAAGGTCATTAATAAATATGTTAAAAAGAAGCGGCCCCAATACTGACCCCGGTGGTACCCCACTGCTAACCGTGACCCAGTCCGAGTGTGCTCCATTAATAACCACCCTTTGTTTCCTTATACAGAAATCATTCCAATAGCACAGTGCACCTTATTTTGATGGGCATCCACTTTATGCACGCGTTTTGAACGAGCCATTATTTTACTATAACCCCACTATCCCAGATTATAATTAATACTTTCACCTTTTTGTAATTACTACTTAGCCTATAATGGGCATTCAAGGATATTATTATTTATCCTTAAGGTGATAAATTGTGGTATTGTGGCGTCTCTATTATTGAGACACTCTGCATTTTATTTTCTATTTTGTTTATGTATTTGATGTTTTTAATCTTATTGAAATAAAATGATATATTTTATCCTTAATGGATCTCTTCTTCACCGTGGATTTATTTGCACCAGGGTTCTAGATGTTTAAAGAATGGCGAGGTCTGTAATTTTTATCATAGGTACACTTCAACTGTGAGAGACTGAATCTAAAAGAAAATAATCAAGAAAATCACATTGTATGATTTTTACATAATTAAATTGCATTTCATTGCATAAAACCGAACCTTAGGTTGTCATAACATGACTCTCTGAGGAATAGTATTGCCAGGGAATGTTATAACCTGGGGACATATCTGTTGAGACTACAGCTAATAAGGTTCTGATTGGAGAAAGTTGTACATATCACCATTTGCACCAAAAAAGCATCACAGAAAAACAGAAAATCCTTGTCAAAAACTATGACACTAAGGCTATAATTGTTAGAAACAAGATAAGTGATGGATTACTGGAAGAATCTGTCAACAGGATGTCATCCCTCCTCCCAAACTATTTACATGGGCATGTAGTTCTTTCATAGACAAGTCCAGGAATACATTTTCTCATACAGTATGTTCCACCATTACTGAGATTTGCCTGGTAAATAATATTGAGACCCCTCAAACAACTTAAGTTAGACCCCTATCAACTTAACATTGATAGTGCCTCTTATGAATAAGCCATCAATTTTAAATTCCAGGATAACACCCCTTGATTATCAACCATTTATATTTCCATTTATCATTATTATTTTAACATTAATAGCTCATTTTTGTCTTTTTATTGTTCCAAAAGGCAACGTTTCTGGCACATTTTCAGGTAAGAACAGGTTATTACTAATAGACTTTGATTCATTGATGTGTGATGATGGGTGAAGTCTCATATTGCTGATCACTACATTATTCCATGTGAATTTCATGAAAGATCTTTTTGTTCTAGATGCTGATTGGCTAAATCTGTATTTTAAACTTCACCCATGCAATTTAGGAAACTTTAAAATGCTGGTACGATTAGCACATGTTTTGCCATTCAGTTTGTCCTGCACTTTATTAGCAAAATAAAATTTATGTTACATGGAACTTGTTTTTCTCTAAGGCCGGGATCACACATGCGAGAAACACGGACGAGTCTCGCATGTGAATTCCTGGCACTGCCTCCGGCACTCGGGAGCGGAGCGAGCGACTGCATAGAAATACATGCAGCCATACACTCCCGAGTGCCGGAGGCAGTGCCGGGGATTTACATGCGAGACTCGTCCGTGTTTCTCGCATGTGTGATCCCGGCCTTAGAGAAAAACAAGTTCCATGTAACATAAATTTTATTTTGTGATCCCGGCCTTAAACGTAAAATATCTGCTTAGTCGGACTAGGGGAACTGATTAACTCTTTTATGACAAGGCTATTTTCCATTTTTTTTTTTTTTCATTTTTTTCCTCCCTTGTTCTAAGAGCCATGACTTTTTTATTTTTCCATCCACATAATTATGTGAGGGTTTGGTTTTTGTGGGACAAGTTGTACTTTTGAATAACACGATTATTTTTATTATGTGCACTGGAAAGCAAGAAAAATATTCCAAGTGCTTTGAAATTGCAAAGTAAGTATCATTCTACAATTGTTTTTTTGAGTTTATCTTGTTCAATATATGGTAATATTGACCTGGCACTATGATTCTCCTAGTCAGTACGATTACGCAGATACCAAACAGGCATAGTCACGGCAAGCATGGGGGTATTAGCAGACCTCCGACTGTCATGGAAACCCATCAACGCCCTGCGATCACATTACAGGTGCACCGATGGGAACGTGGAAAAATGTGACCTCCGGCCGGCATGCGTTAAATTCTGCTGTCAGAGATAGAGAGCAGAATTTAATAGGCTGTTGAAGGCAGATGATAGCTGAATAATTCAGCCATCATCTGCCGGTAAAAAAGCAGGTTTAGCTTGTGAGCCCACATCAATGTCAGGGACCTGATATATGATGTAACTGTATATGATATGTCAATAAGGAGTTAAAGGGAATCTGTCTTGTCATTCATGCTATCCAAACTGCTGCCAAAAAAGGAAAGGTATCTAGCAATAGATTCATCGGTGAATAACTATTTAAAAACACACATTTTTAATGTATAACATAGTTAAAATTATGGTATAAAAACATTAGTTTAGAAAAGTAATCCAAGAAACTCATAGCCTTACACATTTTAAACTGACTGGTTCTTAATCATAGTTCAGAGTGTTCAATTGCAGCCAGGTATATTACTCACTGAAGTGCTCCAGAGTTTCAGATGAAATATTTGAAGATTTTCCTAGCTCAACAGATTGTCAGGTCTCTCCTTCGAATGTACATATGGAGGGGTGGGAAGAGATTAATGCTGTACATGGTTTGAGCAGCATGAATTGCCTGACAGATTCCCTTTAACATCTCTGAATGAAATATATGTAAGACACACAGCACAAACCTACTAAAATCACTTTCTCCAATTTTGACCTGTTTACAGACACAGCACATTTTTAAAGATTTGAGCAAAATATTATTTTTGCTTTAGTGATATGATTTATGCAGCAGGTGATACATACTTAGATACATACTTAGATTACATTGTGTTTTACGTTATTTTTATGTATCTTCAATGTAGTTTAGCTTATACACTAGTTTAGATTATACCTTTCCATAATGATAATTGTAGCATATAAAGGAGATCACACAAGGACCTTTTGTTTTTCAGTGTAATTTCCATATTAATGACTTGGCATAAAGTCTAAGATGAGATGAAATGAAGAGGTGGAGCACAGCTTTAAATTTGCTGGTTTTGCACATTGATTACATAAAAAAGGTAGCCTGAAGATCTCTTCTGGGATACGTTCACTAATTTATACATAAAAGGATTTCATAACCCAAAGCTAAGTGAAGTAATATCTCATCGCATTCTTTTTTTTCCTATTCATTTAAAGGTGTGTCCCAATTTATCAACCCGATATGCAGCTAAAATAAAAGATGAGCTGCCAGGCATGCCAAACCTGCCAAGCCCATGATTAAAGTAAATTGATTTTCTGATTCCCTAGGCAGCCAAACCCACTTATTAGATAGTATAAAAGGTAGCACAACGGCCTCTCTACACAGAGGGGTTCAGACTCCTTCCCTCTGACTTCTGCTTTTGTGGATCAGCTTATTCATTTCTTACATTTTTCTTTATCGCAAAATTTACCAAAATGAGTAGGGGCCAGTCATTTGGTAGCATGTCCATGTCAGGTGGCAGGAGTTTCACAGCTGCTTCTCTTGGAGGTGGTGGTGGTGGTGGTGGAGGTGGTGTAGTAAGAACTAGCTTTAGCTCAGCTTCTGTGTCAAAAGGAATGGGAGGTGGAGGTGGTGGTGGTGGTGGCCGTTCTGGTGGCTTTGGTTCTAGAAGTTGTTATTCTCTTGGGGGAAACAAGAGAATATCTATTAGTGCTAGTTCTCGTGCTGGTGGTGGCGGTGGTGGCTATGGGTCTGGTGGTGGAGTAGGTGGAGGAGCTGGAGGATTTGGTGGTGGAATGGGTGGTGGAGGAGGATTTGGTGGTGGAATGGGTGGTGGAGGAGGATTTGGTGGTGGAATGGGAGGCGGAGGAGGTTTTGGTGGTGGAATTGGAGGTGGAGGATTTGGAGGCCCTGGAGGAGGCTTCCCAGATGGAGGTTTTGGTGGCCCAAATTTTCCTGTCTGCCCACCTGGTGGAATTCAACAAGTAACCATTAACCAGAGCCTATTAGCTCCTCTGAATTTGGAAATTGACCCTACTATTCAAAAAGTGAGAACAGAAGAAAGGGAACAGATAAAGACCCTCAACAATAAATTTGCCTCCTTTATTGACAAGGTAACGTAATCTATTTTGTTGACTAACTGATTTTGGCTTTGTATTCATGCTATATGGAAGTTTTACAATTATATGATATTTTTTGCTATATTGTTGTATATTATAGGTTAGGTTTTTGGAGCAACAAAATCAAGTTCTAAAGACAAAGTGGAGCTTCTTACAGGAACACGGGCAAAAAGGGGGAACAAAGAGGAACAATATTGACCCTCTTTTTGAGGCTTACATCAGCAACCTGAGGCGTCAGCTAGACTCATTACTTAATGAAAAAACTCGTCTTGATGGAGAACTGAGGAACATGCAAGACTTAGTAGAAGATTACAAAAACAAGTATGAGTCATCTGCTTACATATATAGTCTGTTAATAATGCAAATATTTTCTACTCTGTTATATTTCTACAGCAAATAGTAATGGTTTGTTAATAGAAATGTGACAATAATGTTCTAGGCCTAGTAGGGTAAGTGCTAATATTTGTATCACTGAGACTTCCTGAGCATTCAAAAGGTTATTCCCAATATAGTAAGTTATCCCCTATCCGTTGGATAGGGGTTAACTTACTGATCTCTTAGGGCTTGACCTCTGAGAATAGGGCACTTGAACTGGTCTGTGCAGAGCCTCATCTTGAATGGAGATGTCCAAGAACATAGCTGTCTAAGTATAAAACAATATATTTTACTTTTATAAGGACCAGTTTATGTTCTGTAAATATGTGATTGTTTATTTAGCGTACTACATAGTGTTATCACATGGAGCTTACATTATTATTATCAATATTATGTTTTGTAAGACTTGTGGGTGAAGGTATTTAGGCATGCATTGGTACTACTGGCAATTTAAGATGTAGACCGGAGGGCGTCATTATCACCTGCCCATTAGAGTGACCACCTCCATGCTATATAGTGTCTAATTATATTTGATCACATAGATTATGTTATTGAAATAGCCAAAATCTGCAGTAGACCCTAAGCATAGTATTAGAACAGTATATACATTGCTGTACTTCACGCTTGCAATTGTCAAAGGTTGATACAGTTGTGTATCACTTTTTGTTCTTAGTATTGAGTGATATATTGGTTGGGTTTAAGTTTCTTTAGTAAAGTATTTCTTTTCAAGTAAAAAAAATGTCTAGTCCAATAGTATCTGTAGCTTTCGCCAGCAGTTCAAAGACAATGAATGGAGCAGAGGTCAGGCATGCGCACCTCAAACGCTTCAGAGACCGTTTAAGCTACAGGTTGAACTCTATGGGCTTATGTCTACTATCAACCTTAAAACTATGAAACTTGGGATCTCTGGGGATCTTAAGAATTAGACCTCAGCTATCTCCTATCCTTAGGGAATAACTAGCGGCATTGGGAATAAGTCTTTAAGCAAAGTTCTCCAAGTGAATAAGATTATGTAACTAATAACAATGTATGTTTTTTGTTGTGCCTTGAATTTATTTAATCTGATGAATGTGATATATCTAGAATGCAGAGCTATTACTTTTTTATTAGTATGTTAAATTATTAGTAAATAATTTTATACCAATTGATTGTTATCTACTCTGCTACTCCTGCGCAGTGCCGGACTGGCCATTTAGCAATTCTGGCAAATGCCAGAAGGGCCTGTCTGGTCGTGGGCTGCCTTGTCTGCTACTTTGTTAACAGAATTGGTGTTCTCAAGACACCCATACTGTTAAGAGTTGTGACGGAGCACAAAGTCGCTGACTTCGTCACTTACCCCAGCAGGCCGCGGGGATCATTAGAAATATTGGTTTTGTAGTAAATCTTCCTTTCCACCATCCAGGATAATATTAGTAATATATCTCATCTGGTTCTTGGGGAAGGGGACAGCATGGGCCTGTGTGATTTCAAATGCCAGGGCTGAATTTCAGCACCAGTACGTACCTGCTCCTACGTATAGAAAAGCAATGCTTTCTTATGATTAACATTTCATTAAAGTCCTGTAGACACAATAGACCCAATACACATTACATTTCTGTTTTGTTTTCTGCTAGATATGAAGATGAGATCAACAAGCGCACAACTGCCGAAAATGAATTTGTGGTCCTCAAGAAGGTGACTATCTATCTATTTATCTATCTATTATCTATCTATCTATCTATCTATGGAAATGAATATCATTATGTAATTTTGAGCCATCATGATTGCATTTCCACTATTGATGTCTTATTAAGTCTGTTCATTGTGCACTGACTCATTCTGTTAAACATTTTTTTAGGATGTGGATGCTGCATACATGAACAAGGTTGAGATGGAGAGCAAAGTAGATATGTTGACTGATGAGATCAACTTCCTAAGAACACTCTATGAAACGGTAAAAGTCTCACTTGTAGTTAGAACAAAGTCAATGCCAAAAATCCAAAAAATAAGCTGATCGCAGAGTATTCCACTCCAGTGATCATCAGTGATTAAGATTAGGTAAAAGGCACCTTTAAAACAGGATGAAGATACCTTTCCGGTTACATCCTGTTATTAACATCTATTTTACAAAACTATGGTCATTCAAATGTTCTATTAAACAGGATAGAAGAAAGGAATCTGCATGATTTTGGGGTCACCTTGTATCCTGTTTTAATAGCAAAGTTTCCCAATGAAAAATAAATACATTTCAATTGGATGCTAAAACATTATGAGAAAATTGATTTCTTGCATGGAAGCAAGACTAGAAGCAACCAAGTTCTCTGCAGTGCCTCCACAGGTCAAAGGAAGCATTGCACCGTTTTCACTTTAATCACTGGGCTGTCTGCAATGCATGAACATGTTGGGTCCTCCAGAGTGAAAGCCATTGTTAGTAGACTAGTCTTTACCCTAACTAGATGAGGGTCCAGAATAGGGAATCGCAATCTCCACATTTTGTATTCCTAAATTCAACAATGAATTTTCTAGACTGCACAGCTCCTTAATGATTATATAAGTTTTGAACACAACACAAAGTAATTTAAACCTGAGCATTTTGTACACATGTAATTCTGAAGTAATTGACCAGGATTGTCAGCTGCATATTCACTATTTGTTACCTAGGTAAGTTTACTAAAGAGATTGAATTTTTTCTTTTGACGACGGCTAAACTGCTTTATTTAAATTGCAGGAAATGAGTGATCTTCAAGGCCAGATTTCTGATACTTCAGTCATTCTTTCCATGGACAACAACAGAGCTCTAGACCTTGATGGCCTCATTGCTGAGGTTAAGGCTCAGTATGAAGATATAGCACAGAAGAGCAGAGCAGAGGCCGAAAATGCATATGCTATGAAGGTAATAGCAATGTCATGATTGTAATGGAAGTTTAACTACCACCAGATAAGGAATTTTCTATAGGGCTTCACTATCTAAATAATGAATCCTGATGTAATTAGAGAGTGCCAATATTAATCAGGTATTAGATATTGAAGATACTAGTGTAGAATTCAGTAGATCAACCATTGTAATGTAAATTCTTTTTACTGAGTACCACTATGGCTAATTGACCAAATATGATACCTGATCATAAATGGGCTATTTTATATCAGCAGCTATTCTATAAGAGTTACGAATATGACTTTTAAAAATCCAAGTAACGTAAATGCTTACAATGTTTCCTACTACCTATTGATGATGTACAACGTGTAGAATAAGTTCAACACATGGTATTATGACCACCGTTGTAAAGGAATTCATACAATGTCTCTATGTTCCACTATAGTTCCAACAGCTACAAGAGACAGCGGGTCAACATGGTAACAGTCTGAAAAACAGCAAGACCGAAATATCTGATCTGAACCGTATGATTCAAAGATTGAAAGCTGAAATCGAAAGTGTGAAGAAACAGGTACAATCATCCAAAAAATTCAATTTTGCGCTAAATTTACAGTCCCCAAGATGGAATCTAGAGGAACTTCATTTTCAATATACTAGGCTAGTACCTTTTTATGGGCACACTTGCAAATCAGATGCTACTAGTTTAATTATTTCTCATCTTTTGTTTTTCTACAACCTCTCTAGTTTAAAACAAGGGATTAAAGGGATTTATCCCTTGCTTAATGGTGCTTACTGTAAGTGGTTGATACCTACATCATATTTTCATTTAGTCTTTCACTAAAACACGCAGGATTTTAATTACCTATAGGTCATTCACACAAGAGGTTTCAAAATCAACTATATAACTAAAAATACGTTTCCTGATATATTTTTGTATGTACATCCGTGAATCCAAGGTCAACTTTTCAAGTTCAAACTAGAGACACTTCTTTGACACTCAGCCGAGACACAAGTCACATAGTTATCGGCTTTGCAGGCCCAGTGGTACTCTGTCTTCTAGAAGCTTATCTTTTCTTATCTTGTGTGCCATATAATTAGGAACAAAATCCAAAAGTATATGCAGAGCATTAGACAAGAAACCATGAGCATTATATATTGTAATTATCTGATCAGTAGAGACCCTACTGCTAAGACTCCCACTCAGTTTCAGACTGGCCCACCAAGTGAATTCCCTAATGGGCCTCTGTGCAGAAGAAATGCACTTAACTCCAATCATGAATTTCTTTTGGACCAATATATTGATCACTATGCAGAGCAGCATCTCATCATTCATTCAACAAACTATCTAGTTTAATATTGTATAAAGTAGAGGTAAATTTATGAAAGAAGGTAATGTAATTTTTGCATGTAGCTGAACAAGAGTCAATACTACTGGTGGACCCTTGCCACCCTAGTCCTACACTATTCCCACCTATCGGTAAAATTGAGAGTATATTACATATATGACCATTTTTATATAACAAGGACGCTAGTGTTGGGCTCCTTTAGAAGAGAATTTGAGGAGAAATGGCTTTGCATGTGAGCACCACTGAAGAATATAGAAGTTATGGAAATTGCCTGTGGATATACCATTAATGTTGCAGAGCTTTTCTCTTCTTTAGGATGACTAAATATAATGGAAAATGACCATTTTCAGTCATCAAACCTATTTCCCATCTAACTATATACCATGAACTTGATCTGGTATTATTACACAGGCTTCTGTAGAAATATTTTGTAATATATCTATTTTTCTTGCTTTCAGTGTGCTAATCTGCAATCAGCAATCGCAGAAGCTGAAGAACGTGGTGAGCTTGCCATAAAAGATGCCCAGAAGAAGCTTGATGAACTTCAAGCAGCTCTTAAAAAGGCAAAGGAAGATTTAGCTAAGCAGTTGCGTGACTACCAGGAGCTGATGAATGTGAAGCTGGCCCTGGATATTGAGATTGCTACCTACAGAGCATTGCTGGAAGGAGAAGAATGCAGGTATGTCATGGACTTCTATTTTCTTATGTATAGCGCAAACTTATCGCAATTCTACAAATATGAGATGTTGGAGTCTTGCTATACATTATACTAACAGATTACCCCAGAGGGTAAATGGACCCAACTTAAGGGATAAAACTTGACTTTTATTGTAAGTAATTAATATGGTCTAACAGAGAAAGATTAAAATAGGGTGGTATTTCTGTGTAGCATTTCTTTGGGACTCCTCTATGGGATATCACTCTTCTAAAGATAATATATCTCCTACCTAGATTAATGGCTGCAGTCCACTAGCTATGATAGCTTTCACTCATATTCAAGTCAAGTTTTAATCACATTATCCCTTAAGTTGGGTCCATTTACCCTCTGGGTAATCTGTTAGTATGATTTCTCATCCCTAAAGAGTTTTGATAGACACCCGGTTTTCTATTGCTATACATTATCAAGCTCTCAAATGCTCTATTTGTCACATTGTGACACAAAGGGTCATGGGATGACTCCACTTAGCTCCGAATACTGATGAATTGCCAAAATACATTAGATTGTCCTTGTCAGTGATCACCATCTAAATATCTCCTAAACTTGACCCCCTGTAGACTCTGACTGAAATATGTCAGTAAAATGTCTACAGGGAAGGAAATGCCAAACTTTTTAAAGTATCTAATCTTTGTTTTTCATTCATTTTAATTACAGGATGTCAGGAGAAATTACTAATCCTGTGAATATATGTAAGTAAACCATGCACTTTCTTCATGCTTATGGTACAATTTATAGCAGTCCACTTCTAATATGAGCATTTCTTACAGCTGTGGTCAGCGGCTCTACTTCATACAGCATGGGAGGAGGCGGATCAGGAGCAGGAGGTGGATTTGGTGCTGGCGGCGGTGGATTTGGAGCCGGCGGCGGTGGCGGATATGGAGGAGGTGGATTTGGAGCTGGAGGAGGAGGAGGATTTGGAGCAGGAGGTGGTGGATTTGGAGGAGCTGGAGGATACGGAGGAGGGGGAATGGATTTTGGAGCTGGAGGAGGTAGTGGATTCGGAGGAGGATATTCTATGGGTGGTGGAGGTGGCGGAGGAGATTATGGTTTTGGAGGGGGTGCCTCTAGCTCTTCAAGCAGGCAAGGTATGACAATTGTCTCCAAAACATCCTCTTCCTCATCAACCAGAAAAATAAATTAAGCCCACCATTACCCAATCAAGTTTCTTTTCTATCTGCTAGGGTATGTCCTTCTCTCCTATATGCCTCACCTCATTCAAACAGCAATGTCATGAAGTCAATGAAATTGCAAGCCATGTAAATTATGACTATGACAATTCATCAAATTCTATTACAAGCTGGTGCAGATCTCTCTATGTCCAGCGGTGAATGCCACCTCTTCGGTTCTAGACTAATCAATAATAACTATTAGAGCTCCCCACTTTATTAAGCACAAGCTGATCCACAATTGTAATATTACCATATAACCAGATGGCATATACATATATGCAATGGATGTTTTAAATGTCAAGAAGTCAAGAAACCAAAAAAACTAAAAATCCAGGTATGACATTACTTAACATCAGTAAAGTACTTTTCTCCCCCATGTCACAATTTTGAGGTCTAAGAAATTGTATTTTTCAAAACCATCATTCTGAATATTGATGGGCATAAAGTTTACTACCTTGAAATGTCTAAAACTTTATCAAGGAATGAAAATCCCCAGTGACCACCTGTTCTCTGGTTTGAGGATATTGCTTAAGGTTGGTTTCGTATGTCTGACATTTGCAGTCCAAGTACAGACAACAATGTTCGGATCGGCCTTGGGTCTCCTGACTTGAATTCATCAGCCTATAAAACTATTGAGTTTTGGTGAGGAGACACCTGAACATTGGATGTGTGAAACTGGCAGATCTTCATATTCAACTTCTTAAATCTGTTTGAAAGTGACATGAGGAAGGAGGAGCGCATTGGAATTAACTGTAGTCACAGGTAAATTCTCAGATTTTTAGTGTTGTCGAGCTATACGTCCAGAAAAAAATAGTCAGGCTGAATATTAATTAAAAAAGGTCTTGTCTAAGGACATGTGGGCAAAATAAATATGTATGTTCCGTGAAATTCTCTGCGCAAGTTATATTTTGTATATGGCACTTTATGCTTATATCACTGTACTATTTTTACATATGATGCCTGCTCCAGATGCAACGTCAATTCAATGTAGTTGATTGTTAACCTCCTATCAAGCTATATTGTTTGTCTAATAAATTGCAGTCATGAACACATGATAAGTGTTTGCATTTGAATTTCTTTTCCAATTATAATTAATAGCACAAGATGACATTCATTATCTGATTGCTGATTACTTAAAGGGCTATACCACCCAGAAGTGTAAAGGCTGGGTCTCACATAGAGATACACCAGCGATCCCGACAACGATCAGGATCGCTGGTGTATCGCTACATTATCGCTGCTGAGCTGCCAAACAGGCAGCTCAGGCAGCGATCAGCACAAGGACACTGCGGGTAACATCGCTTAGTTACCCGCAGTGTACCTTGGATACCAGCTCCCTGCATCAGGGAGCTGGTATCCAAGGTACACAGCGGGTTTCTAGGCACAGCCCCGCGCCTGGAAACCCGCTGTGTACCTTGGTTACCAGCGGATCGCTGGTCTCCCGCCTGTCACACGCAGCGATGCGTGCCTGTCAGCGGGAGACCAGCGATCAAAAAAATGTCCTGACATTTCAGCGACGATCAGCGATACCCTCGCAGGGGGCTGATCGTCGCTGAATGTCACACACAGCGATATCGCTGGTGAGCTCGGTGCTGCGTCACAAAACTAGTGACTCAGCACCGATCTCGCTAGCGAGATCGTTGTGTGAGACGGGCCCTTAAGTCACACTGCACCACAGGACAAATTACACAATCATGCCCAGATGTACCCTGTGCTTTCTTTTTCTTTATGGCAGCCATGCTCTATTTGTATAGGCGTTGGTAGGCTTTTCTAAGGAGAAGATTAAATTTGTTGCCTTACACCTGTCCTAAGTCCTTGGACTAAGGCATACTCCCACCAGTTGAATACCTTTCTGCAACTCCACTTTCTCATCTGGATAATACGATTAAAGGCCAATAGTCTGGTTGTACTTTTGTGACATACAGAGAAATATGATGGAAACATTTCCTAAATTGCCACTAAAAATACAATACTTATACTGAACTGCTGATTGCATCATTGTATGCAATAGTAGAAAGGGATTGCATCAGTGTTTAATTACTTTTTCCTGGAGGCATTACTTTTTCATTACCAACCTAAGCCTCTCAAATGATATACATTACAGATTCTTGTTCATACAGTAAGTGCCAGGGGTGGATATATCATTGGTACAGCCTATGCAACCGCACAGGGGCCCAAGAGATAACGGACCCATATCCTTCTCCAAAACAGGTGGAATTGTGCACTATTGGACTGCAGAAGGGCCCATATACTAATCTTGCACAGGGACACTCTTCTATCTGTGTCTGCCAGTGGTTAACAGAAATAACTGGACATTTTTAAAGGAATATTAAACCTAGAACGTATACACAGCAATAAAATAAATATCCTGCACAAATCTTTTAAAGCCTGAGAAATCTATGCACCCTGGTGTCCCCTCTACTCTTCTTCACTATTCTATATCTGGTGTGGTAGATCAGCTCACTTGGCTGCACATGGAGGTAGTCAATTAAACACTGCGCCAATAAGGATGCACTTGGGTTATTAATACAGCATAAACCAAGGTCTTAAGCACAAAAATTAAATATGGTTCTTTGAGCAAAACAAATCAAAATGGTAGCACTTCATGCAGTCCTTGCACTAGTGGGGTCAGCCAACTCAGGGTTAATAATGTCCTTACACAAACACTATGTGTACAAACTCTCTCCTAGAGTCTTCCTCTCCAGGCCCTGAACAGCCCAGACTAACCCTGGAGCTCAGCTATTTAAAGCCAGACCTCGTGACTCTCCATCATGTGACTGATCACATGACCCTGACATCACACAGTTCCTGTAAGGACACTGCAATGGAGATATGTGGATTCCCTCCCTCCCGCTGTTGTGAATGGGTTTGAGATGAGTTCTGAGCAGAGGCTCCCTCTGGTGGTTACAAGCGGTACTAGTGAGGATTGTGAGGACTGGGAATCAGGTGTTACTGATTGGTCTTTTATAAGGGAGTCATTTTCCCATCAGGGTTGCCGGTGATCAATTGTTCTGGTCTGAATCCTTCTTTCCAGTTTCCCTTGTAGCCTGCTGTGTCGTGTCTGCATCTCCTGCTATCAGATAAGACAATTTCTTATTTTGTGTTTTTGCTATATTTTTGCATTTGGTCCTGCACTTCTGTGGGGGCCTTCAGGGTCCCCTCCGGGGGCTTCTGCCCTCTCAGTTTAGTCCAGCCACTGTGTTTTGTACTTTTGCTTTTTCTAGTTTTTTCAGTGGCTGCTGTTTTGATTTTTTACACCAGAGAACTAATTTAGGTGGTAGAGGTCGTGTGATCTCAGGTGATTTTGAAATTAGTAGAGTTGGTGTTTTTTCAGGGTTTTCTGAGATTGCAGTAAGTACCCTTCCTATCCTTTTCTATTTAGATAGTTTGGGCCCCAGCGTTTGCTCATACTATTTTCTTTCTGTGTCAGTATTTCCTCTTGTCTAACCGCCATTACATGTTTGGGGGCTTTCTATTATCTTTGGGGATCTGCTCCGGGGCAGATAGCTTTCCTATTTCTATCTTTAGGTGTAGTTAGTTTCTCAGGCTGTGACGAGGCGTCTAGGACCAACGTAGGAACGCTCCACGGCTGCCTCTAGTTGTGGTGGTTAGTCAGGGTACTGCAATCTCATAGATTCCAACTGCTCTGGTGTATTGCCTTTTTTACCTGCACTCCTCAGCTACCGTAACATAACAGTATCACCGGCCAAAAAAATTGTATGGTACTCACAGAAGGGAAAAAATTATTTTGAAGGAAGAAAAGTTGTCAGAGATATTTTTCTGTTTGTTGCAATTTTTTTTTTTTTTCCCTCTGTATCTCTGGGTGCTGGGGAGGATCTTTTCTCCCAATGGAGTTTGCACAGTTGTCTGGCCGTGTGGATCAGCTTGCCACTGAGGTTCAGAGTATTGCTGCATATCTTGCTAGGTTGCCTGTTGTGGAACCTAGGATCCCCATGCCAGATTTGTTTTTAGGGGATCGAGCTAAGTTTCAGAATTTCAAAAATAATTGTAAATTGTTTTTTGCCTTAAAATCTAAGTCCTCAGGAAACGCAGCGCAGCAGGTTCAAATTATCATCTCTCTCCTGCGCGGCGATCCTCAGGATTGGGCTTTTTCCCTGATACCTGGGGATCCTGTTTTGAGTGATGTTGATGCATTTTTTCAGGCTTTGGGGTTATTGTACGATGAGCCTAATGTCACTGATCAAGCTGAAAAGGCCTTGTTGGCATTAAATCAGGGGCTTTATGACGCTGAGTTATACTGTCAGAGATTCCGTAGGTGGGCAGTCCTGACCAAATGGAATGACGACGCTTTGGCGGCCCTTTTCCGGAAGGGTCTGTCGGATAATGTAAAGGATGTTATGGTGGGATTCCCTGTCCCCTCTGGTCTCAATGATTCTATGTCATTAGCGATTCAAATTGACAGACGTTTGCGTGAGCGGAGAAGTATGCGTGGAGTGGTGTTGCCTTGTGAGCCAGCTGCTGAGACCCATGCAGTGTGATAGAGTGGTGTCTGGGGCACAGCGTCATGAGTTTCGAAAGCGCAATGGGTTATGTTTCTACTGTGGTGATGCCTCTCATGCTATTTCAGTCTGCCCTAAGCGGGGAAGACGTTTTGCACGCTCAGTTGTCTTGGGTAGTGTTCAGACTAAGTTTTTATTAACTGTCACTCTGATATGCTCTCTGTCCTCATTTTCTGCTCAGGCTTTCGTTGATTCTGGAGCAGCTATTAACCTGATGGATTATGATTTTGCTAAACGTTGTGGGTTTCCCTTGATACCCCTACAGAAGTCTATTCCCCTACTGGGGATCGATTCTACCCCTTTGGCTGAGAATAAACCCCAGTTTTCTACTCAGGTGATAATGAGGGTTGAACCTGATCACCAGGAGTGCTGCAAATTTTTGGTTCTATATAATCTGCATGACATTATCGTGCTGGGTTTCCCTTGGTTACAGTCTCATAATCCTGTTTTGGATTGGAAATCTGTGTCTGTAACCAGTTGGAGCTGCCAGTGTGTTAATGCCAACACTCCTGTTTTTTCTGCCTCCCCCCAGGCTGAGGATGTTCCTGACTTTTTGTTTGATTTTTCTGATGTATTTAGCGAAAGTAAATCTGCATCCTTACCTCCCCATAGGAGCTATGACTGCGCTATTGAATTAGTGCCAGGTAGTAAATTCCCTAAAGGTCGCCTTTTTAACTTGTCTGTACCTGAACATGACGCTATGCGGTCTTATATCAAGGAATCATTGGAGAAGGGTCATATCAGACCATCCTCTTCACCCTTAGGTGCCGGTTTTTTCTTTGTGGCCAAAAAAGATGGTTCATTAAGGCCGTGTATTGATTATCGTCTCTTGAACAATATTACTGTGAAATATCAATACCCGTTACCCTTGATTTCTGACCTGTTTTCCAGGGTGAAAAACGCTACTTGGTTACCAAGCTTGACCTCAGGGGGGCGTATAACCTTATTCGCATTAAGCACGGGGATGAATGGAAGACGGCATTTAACACCCCTGAAGGGCATTTTGAGTACCTAGTGATGCCCTTTGGGCTCACTAATGCTCCTTCCGTCTTCCAGTCCTTCATGAATGACATTTTCAGGGATTTTGTGGACAAGTTTCTGATTGTTTATTTGGATGATATCTTGATTTTTTCTAATGACTGGGACTCTCATGTGAAACATGTTCGAACTGTATTCCAGATTTTGAGAGAGAATGCTCTGTATGTGAAGGGATCAAAGTGTCTTTTTGGCGTACAGAAGATCTCATTTCTGGGATTCATTTTGTCCCCATCTGTTATTGAAATGGACCCGGTCAAGGTTCAGGCCATCTGTGATTGGGTCCAACCTACTTCATTAAAGGCTCTTCAGAGATTTTTGGGTTTTGCTAATTTTTATCGTAAATTTATTGGTAATTTCTCGGTTATTGTTAAACCATTAACTGATTTGACCAGAAAGGGTTCTGATGTGGTGAATTGGCCTCCTGAGGCAGTCTCTGCGTTTCAGGAACTTAAGCAGAGATTCACTTCTGCTCCTGTTCTACGGCAGCCTGATGTTTCTCTGCCATTTCAGGTGGAGGTTGATGCCTCTGAAATTGGGGCAGGTGCCGTTTTGTCCCAAAAAGATCCAGAGACCTCTAAAAGTAACCCTTGTGCCTTTTTCTCTCGAAAATTTTCTCCTACTGAACGTAATTATGACATGGGTAATCGGGAGTTATTGGCCATGAAGTGGGCTTTTGAAGAGTGGAGACATTGGCTGGAGGGAGCCAAACATCAGGTGGTGGTCCTTACGGACCATAAGAATCTGGTCTATCTGGAATCTGCCAAGCGACTCAATCCTAGACAGGCCAGGTGGGCCTTGTTTTTCACACGTTTTAATTTTGTGGTTTCCTTTCTTCCTGGCACTAAGAATGTTAAGGCGGATGCCCTCTCGAGGAGTTTCCTTGCGGACTCTCCTGAGCTATCTGATCCCTCTGTTATTTTGAAGGAGGGTGTAGTTCTTTCCGCCATCTCGCCCAATTTGAGACTTGCTCTGGAGGGGTGTCAGGAGGATAGGCCCGAGCGCTGCCCTGTTGGAAAATTGTTTGTCCCGGACCAATGGAAAAAGAGTGTGATGTCTGAGATTCATTGTTCCGCATTGGCTGGGCATCCCGGAATTTTTGGTACCAGAGACTTGGTTAGTCGGTCCTTTTGGTGGCCTACCTTGTCTCGCGATGTCAGGGAATTTGTGCAGTCCTGCGGGACTTGCTCTCGCTCCAAGCCTTGCTCTCGCTCTAGTGGTTTGTTGATGCCATTGCCTGTGCCCAAAGACCATGGACCCATATCTCTATGGATTTCATTTCCGATCTTCCTGTTTCTCAGAGAATGACCACCATCTGGGTAATTTGTGATAGGTTTTCCAAAATGATACATCTTGTGCCATTACCTAAGTTGCCTTCCTCCTCTGAATTGGTGCCATTGTTCCTTCAGCACGTGGTTCGTTTACACGGCATTCCTGAGAACATTGTGTCTGACAGAGGAGTCCAGTTTGTTTCCAGATTTTGGAGGACTTTTTGTTCTAAACTGGGTGTTCAATTGTCTTTCTCCTCGGCATTTCATCCTCAGACCAATGGTCAAACTGAGAGAACAAACCAGACATTGGAGACTTATCTAAGATGCTTTGTGTCTGCTGATCAGGATGACTGGGTCTCTTTTTTGCCTTTGGCTGAGTTTGCTCTTAATAATAGGGCTAGCTCTGCCACTTTGATGTCTCCGTTTTTCTGTAATTCTGGGTTTCACCCTCGATTTTCTTCAGGAGAGACGGAGGCTTCTGTCTGTCCAGGTGTTGACTCTGTTGTTGAGCGTATGCAGCAGATTTGGGACCAGGTAGTGGAGAGGTTGTCCCTTTCTCAGGAGAAGGCCCAGCGGTTTGCTAACCGGCATAGGACTGATGGTCCTCGGTTTAAAGTGGGGGACTTGGTCTGGTTGTCCTCAAAGAATATTCCTATGAGAGTAGCATCTCCTAAATTTAAACCTAGGTTCATTGGACCTTATAAGATCATGGAGATTATTAATCCTGTTTCTTTTCGTTTGCTTCTTCCAGGGACATTTAAGATCCATAAGTGTTCCACAAGTCCTTGTTGAAGAGGTTTGTTGAGCCAGTGGTTCCTGCTGCTGTGCCTCCTGACCCTGTTTTGGTTGAGGGCAATCTGGAGTATGTGGTTGAGAAAATATTGGATTCTCGTTTTTCTAGACGAAGACTCCAGTATTTGGTTAAATGGAGAGGTCAGGAGGACAATTCTTGGGTGTTTGCTTCGGACATCCATGCTAGGAGACTTATCCGTGCGTATCATAGAACTCATCCTGACCGACCTGGTTGCTCAAATGAGGGTTCGGTGACCCCTCCTCAAGGGGGGGGTACTGTTGTGAATGGGTTTGAGATGAGTTCTGAGCAGAGGCTCCCTCTGGTGGTTACAAGCGGTACTAGTGAGGATTGTGAGGACTGGGAATCAGGTGTTACTGATTGGTCTTTTATAAGGGAGTCATTTTCCCATCAGGGTTGCCGGTGATCAATTGTTCTGGTCTGAATCCTTCTTTCCAGTTTCCCTTGTAGCCTGCTGTGTCGTGTCTGCATCTCCTGCTATCAGATAAGACAATTTCTTATTTTGTGTTTTTGCTATATTTTTGCATTTTGTCCTGCACTTCTGTGGGGCCTTCAGGGTCCCCTCCGGGGGCTTCTGCCCTCTCAGTTTAGTCCAGCCACTGTGTTTTGTACTTTTGCTTTTTCTATTTTTTTCAGTGGCTGCTGTTTTGATTTTTTACACCAGAGAACTAATTTAGGTGGTAGAGGTCGTGTGATCTCAGGTGATTTTGAAATTAGTAGAGTTGGTGTTTTTTCAGGGTTTTCTGAGATTGCAGTAAGTACCCTTCCTATCCTTTTCTATTTAGATAGTTTGGGCCCCAGCGTTTGCTCATACTATTTTCTTTCTGTGTCAGTATTTCCTCTTGTCTAACCGCCATTACATGTTTGGGGGCTTTCTATTATCTTTGGGGATCTGCTCCGGGGCAGATAGCTTTCCTATTTCTATCTTTAGGTGTAGTTAGTTTCTCAGGCTGTGACGAGGCGTCTAGGACCAACGTAGGAACGCTCCACGGCTGCCTCTAGTTGTGGTGGTTAGTCAGGGTACTGCAATCTCATAGATTCCAACTGCTCTGGTGTATTGCCTTTTTTACCTGCACTCCTCAGCTACCGTAACATAACACCCGCTCTATGGAGGTCCACTAAACTCAGCCCATAACATAATTCTCAATAAACCGATCCAACACATAATTTGCTGGATTAAATACTTATGTCCCAAAAAATGAGAAAGGTATTCAAGGAGTGATATCTTTATTGGCTAAACAGAGAAATTGTATTTGCAAGCTTTCAGGGCTCAGGCGGCCCCTTCATCAGGCTACATTACAAGTGAATTACTGAGAAGAGATGGCAACATTTAAATAGGAATTACAACAGGACATGAGGTGATGTTTGCTAGAGACAGGCCAAGGAAATCAAACTAAGGTTTTTGTTATACATGCAGATGAGGTGCAAGTGTTCTATGAGAGATCTGAAGACCTTCTTGTGGAGGTGTGACCTGTGCCAATGTAATGAGTCATGAATACATGTGTCAATTTGACCATCCTTGACTTTGTGCCCTTGAGAAGATCAGTCAGAAGGGCAGCTATCATGGCGAAGAATCGCCGATAATATCCCACAATCCTGAGAAATGCCCTGCTGTAGCCACTTCTGCATTGCCTCCACTTTGTCTGCTTGCTGCTTTAACTCGGCTTTTCCAACAATATAGCACAAGTATTTCGCCTCCTCGTTCCCAAGGGTAGACTTCTTTGGGTTAATGTTAAACCCCGCTTTCCTTATGGCATCGAGTACCGCCTGGACCTTCGGAAGGTAACTTCCCCAATTCGAGCTGAAAATCACAATGGCGTCCAAATAAGTGGTGGCCTAGAATCTGGTGCATAGCTCTGTGGAATGTGGCTCCTTGTAGGCCGAATGGCAACCGGGTATATTGAAAGCACCCGTTAGGTGTATAGAAGGCTGTTTTCTCCTTGGCAGTTGGACACAGGAGAATTTGTCAGTTGCCCTTCTGCTGTGTCAATTCTTGAGTTTTGGGGGGAATTTTCATTCCTTTTTCTGTGGCCTTGCTTTTAACTCCTTACCAACCTTAAACATACCAAGTACCTCCAGGCGATTTTGCGCACACAGAGGCTGTTCGCGCCCAGAGGCTGTTCAGGCTAATTCTGAGAGCTGACACCCGCCACTCAGTGCAGGAGTGGTGCCCCCACCACTCCTGACACTTAAACCCCATAAATACGATCATACATAAACGCATACACAACACCTTCAAAAGGACCCAAAAGCTGCCAAAACAAATCAAATCAGGGGAAGACACCAGGAAAGTGGCCTCAATTCACTCACAGTACAAATTTTAGAATGGCACATCAGCCATCAGCCATGTATGAGGCATCAGGGTCTGGGCCAGCATTAAGAGCTTTGAATTGAACTTCAAATTAAGACAAAGTGAGTGAGGCATCAGTGTAGGCCTGTTGTGCGGGAGCCCTGATACCACATGCAACAGCTCAACATGCTTTTATGCTCAGCCACACTCAGGTGGCACAAATATCAGTTTTGTAGACTACTATTGTCAGAAAAATGTAAGGATAGTAACACAGGTAGTAACAAGGAAGTGAAGGCCTGCCGTTCTCAGAGGCCATTCTAAAATTTGTAATGTGGATGAATTAAGGCCACTTTCCTGGTGTCGTCCCCTGACTTAATTTATTTTATCAGCTTTTGGGCCCTTTTGAAGGTGTTTTGTATGCGTTTGTTTTTGCCTCCCATTGACTCCAATGGCATTCATCTATGTTCGGCAAACATTTGAAGAATAAATCGGCGAAAATTGCAAAATCGGCAGTCGTAATTCGAACCAAACATTGAAATATTCGCTTCTTTCTACTCAAAGGTCATTGTGTCCAACCCCCTACAGGATTCACTAAACTATCTCAGTCAGATGTCTGTCAAGCCTCTGTTTAAAGACTTCCATTGATAAGACTTCTCTATTGATAAACAATCCTCAGGAATGGCTTTCAATATCTTAGTAAAAATGCCCCTTTAACCTTAAGGTCCCCATATATTTTATAGAAAAGAACCTACCACAATAGGAGTCTACACATTTCCAAAAATTAGTGGCAGACACTACCAAAGTGGCATCAATTTCACCAGAGTATAATTAGTATAATGGGGACAGACACCTCTTCCACTACAGCCAACCTAGCAGATGGACACTGTAACATGAAAGTTTGTGGAATCACTGTGCCATAGCCCTCAGAAAGCCTGAAGGGAAATAATTAGGTGGCCTAACAAATTCCACCTCAGATAAGCATCAGCAGGCGAAATCCGTGACCCAAAGAGGGAAAAGGAGGTGGCACCAGGTGCTACTCCAGTGCTAACCTACAGGGGGTGGCAGCTGCCCCCTAGAGCAGGGAGGCTGATACAGCCCGAGGGAGCAATGAAGAATGCAGGCAGGCATTGTAGGGACACTGAAACCACTGCTGCAGTTGGGACCTGCTGAGGAACAGAAAAGCACTGGCAGGTGTGGACTGGACTGGCTGTTAGACAGATGAGCAATGGCAAGTGCGAGCTGGTTTCGGGTGTTACACATATAGGGAGGCAGGTGTGGACTGGACTGGGTATTACACAGATGGGTGTTGGCAGGTGCAGATTGGACCAGGCATTAGACAGATGGTCACTGGCAGGTGCGGACTGGACCAGGTATTAGACAGATGGTCACTGGCAGGTGCGATCTGGACGGGCAGTTAAACAGATGAGCACTGGCAGGTGTGGGCTGGACAGGCTGAGGAACAAGAGAGCACTGGCAGGTGCAGACTAGACTGGGTGTTACACACATGGGCAATGGCAGGTGTGGACTGGACTGGGTGCTACACAGATGTACACTGGCAGGTGCGGGCTGGAATGGGTGTTAAACAGATGGTAACTGGCAGGTGTGATCTGGACTGGCAGTTAAACTGATGAGCACTGGCAGATGCGGGCTGGACATGCTGAAGAACAGGAGAGCACTGCCAGGTACAGACTGGACTGGATGTTACACAGATGGGCACTGGCAGATGCCGGCTAGACAGGATGTTAGACAGGTGGGTGCTGGCAGGTGCGATCTGGATTGACAGCTAAACAAATGAGCACTGACAGGGGTGGGCTGGTGCGGCCGAGGAACAGGAAAGCACTGGAAGATGTGGACTGGAACGGGTGTTACACAGATGGGCATGACAGGTGTGGGCTAGATCAGGTGTTAGACAGATGGGCACTGGCAGGTGCAGGCTGGACCGGCTGATGGACAGATGAGCGCAGACAGGTACGAGCAGATGGGTGCAGTGTAGACAAGCAGATGGGTGGACCTGGGGACCCTGATAACTAGCAAGCATGCAAGGCAAACTAACAACATTACTCAGGCACCTCCAGATTGGAGGAGGAGACACCTTAGGGTGATGTGCACAGTCACTTTAAGAAGGTGAGAGCACGCACCCTAAGCATAGTGCCCGGCCTACAATTGAACCTTGGGAGACACCAACACATATGGGGCGAGATGAGGAGATTGTGAGTGAGTGGGAGACACTGAATGCTTTGTCTGTTAGGTACGAGGAGATCCAACAAAGGGCCAAGTCTGTAATGGCAAGAGATCATAAAGTCTGTAGTAAAAGGGAATAGTCCACTGTGTCAATGGCAGATGCCTTGTCCAAGAGAAGGAGGAAGACAAACGTGCTTCCCTTTGATTTTTCGGTTAGTAGGTCGTTGGTGACATTAATCAGGGCAGGTTCAGTGAAATGGTGCAGACGGAAGCCATATTGTAAGTGGTCAAAGAAGCAGCAAGAGGAAAAGTGGGAGGACAGTTCAAAATGGACGTGATGTTTCATTAGTGTGGAGGCATAGGGGAGAAGTGAGATGGGCGATAGCTAGACACAGAGGATGGATCAAGGAATGGATTTTTGAGGATGGGTGTGATCAAGGTATGTTTGAATCAGGAGGGGAAGACACAAGAGGTTACTGACAGGTTGAATAGGTGGGTTAGGAATAGGATGGAGACTGTGGTAAGGTTTGGAATGATGTGGGACGTTATTGGGTCAAGTTCACAGGTGATGAGACGTGAGTTGGAGATTAACCCCTCTCTGCCATCAGACGTACTATTCCGTCCATGTGACCCTGGACCTAATTCCCATGGACGGAATAGTACGTCATGCCCTTTAATGCGACATCGCGACTTAAGTCGCGGTGATTGCATTAAAATTCCGACGCCATCTTACCTCTAGGAAGATGACGTCGGCATCCCGGACTGCGTCCTCCCCTCTCCGGCCTCCCGATCGCTGTGATTGGCTGTTCAATTCTGAACAGCCAATCGCAGCCTTTCTCACTGTTTCAGCCAATCAAATGGGCTGAAACAGTGAGATCCCAGGCTAGGATCGAGTACCGATGTACTCGATCCCAGGCCTGGGTCTAGCACTATGCAGACCCCCCCGGATTGGCGCGATCGCCGATCATATCGATCGCGCCAATCGCAGGGCACAGAAGCGGTATTACCGCGCTCTGCCCTGCCGTTTCCTGCTGGATCGGTGCTATAAAAGCGCCGATCCTAGGCCGGAACGTAGGACAGGCCTAGCAGGGCCTGCAGGAGCTGATTGGCGCAATCGATGTTATCGTCGATCGCGCCAATCGCAAGGCACAGCCGCGGCGCAGGAGCGCTGTGCCTTGCTGCTGACCTGCCAAATCGGTGCTGTAATAGCACCGATCCTGCTGTGGAGGCTCAGGACAGGCCCAGCAGGGCCTGCAGGAGCTGATTGGCGCGATCGATGACATCGTCGATCGCGCCAATCACAGGGCACAGCAGCGGTTTGATCGCTGTGTGACCACGCTGTGCCCTGCAGGTGACCTGGCTGTGACCTGCCTAGGATCGAAGCTGTGAGCTCCGATCCTGGGCAGGTTGCCAGGGTAACCAGGAGAGCTCTGATTGGTGGGATCTTGTTATGATGGATCCCACCAATCACAGGTCACAGAAGCGAATTGACCGCTCTGTGACCTGTCTCACCTGGCTCTGACCTGTGAGTGACCGTTCTGCAGGGGTCCTCACACTTGCTGAGGATTCCTGCAGAGCGGTCATACAACAGATCTCTCCTGTGCTGGGCCTTGTAGTGCTGAAGACAGAAGAAAAGAAGACAGAAGAAAAGAAGAAAGAAGATAGAAAAAAGAAGAGAGACTACAACCGTAAGTGTTGATCCCTCTCTTCCTACCTCCCCATCCCCCTTCCCCCTCTTTTTACCCCCTCCACCCCCCCTTTGCGCCGCCTCCGTGCGCACACCCAGCCGCCGAGCGTTGATTGGTGACGCATTTCACCGATCAACACTCGTGCTCTCAGCCCCCTTTGCGCCACCTCCGTGCGCACACCCTGCAGCCGGCGAACTTTGATAAGTGACGCAGTTCACTTATCAGAGCTCGCGTCCGGCGGGTTTCCTTTTTTTCACCCCCTCCTTGCGCCACTCCCCTAGCGCCACATCTAGCAGCCACCAAACTTTGACAAGTGACACAGATCACTTATCAGAGCTCGCGCCGGCTGTTTTCCTTTTTTTTTTTTTCACCCGCCTTTGCGCCGCCTCCGTTTCCACATCTAGCAGCCGCCGAATTTTGATAAGTGACTCAGTTCACTTATCAGATCTCGTGCCGGCTGTTTTCCTGTTTTTTTTTTCACCCCCTCCCTGCGCCACTCCCTTTGCGCCACATCTAGCAGCCGCCGAACTTTGACAAGTGACACAGTTCACTTATCAGAGCTCGCACCGGCTGTTTTCCTTTTCTTTTTTTTTCCTTTTTCTTTTTTCACCCGCCTTTGCGCCGCCTCCGTTTCCACATTTAGCAGCCGCCAAACTTTGACAAGTGACACAGTTCACTTATCAGAGCTCGCGCCGGCTGTTTTCCTTTTTTTTTTTTTCACCCGCCTTTGCGCCGCCTCCGTTTTCACATTTAGCAGCCGCCGAATTTTGATAAGTGACTCAGTTCACTTATCAGATCTCGTGCCGGCTGTTTTCCTGGTTTTTTTTCCACCCCCTCCCTGCGCCACTCCCTTTGCGCCACATCTAGCAGCCGCCGAACTTTGACAAGTGACACAGTTCACTTATCAGAGCTCGCACCGGCTGTTTTCCTTTTCTTACTTTTTTTTTCCTTTTTTTTTTTCACCCGCCTTTGTGCCGCCTCCGTTTCCACATTTAGCAGCCGCCGAATTTTGATAAGTGACGCAGTTCACTTATCAGATCTCGTGCCGGCTGTTTTCCCTTTTTTTTTTTCACCCCCTCCTTGCACCACATCTAGCAGCCGCCGAACTTTGATAAGTGACGCAGTTCACTTATCAGAGCTAGGGCCTGCTGTTTTAGACTTTTCTTTTCACAGGCATTTTTTTCTCCCCATTTTTTTTTTCTTTTAGATTTTTCTTTTCAGCATAGTTTACACCAAGCATTATCCCCCCCCCACACATACACAGTTATCAATAAAGTACACCCAAGCACCACATTTACAAAAAAAATGTCCCACCCGTCCCGTTCGTCCCAACAGCGCTATTCATTGGAGGAGGCATACGCTTTTTTTGCATCAGACACTGATAGCGAGGGAGAGGATCCCACATTTCTTTATTTTTCAGATTCCTCTTCCTCCTCCTCTTCCTCTTCCCCCTCCTCATCTTCCTCCTTGGGTCCTGCGGAACCACTACGCAGACGCCCCAGGACAGAAGATGAGGCATCTGCCGCCATTCCAGAAGACGAAGATGAAGCCGAAGCCGAACCAGCGCACCCCACTGCGGATCCCGTGTGGACCTCGCCCCCCGAAAATTACGAGCCACTGATTCCTGATTTTGTGGCAGAATCAGGAATCGGGTTTGACACCACTGGCCTCACAGAAATAGACTTTTTCAAAGTCTTTTTCTCTGAGGATTTTATTAACCACATGGTGGAGCAAACAAATTTGTACGCTCGTCAATTTTTGGAGCAAAACCCCCGTTCATCATATTCTAACTGGTCTCCTGTAGACACAGTTGAATTGATGCAGTTTTGGGGCCTGGTCCTTCACACGGGGATCCTGAAGCTGCCAGAACTTCGGCAATATTGGAGTGTTGATATTTTATATAACGCTCCAGTGTTCCGAATGGTCATGGCCCGACGCGTTTTGAGGCCATCCAGAAATTCTTTAATTATAACGATAATGCACAGTGTCCCGCACGAGATGACCCCAACTTTGACCGTCTGTTCAAAGTTCGGCCGGTCATCGAACACTTCAACAAAAAGTTTGCTGAAGTGTACGTGCCCAAAAGGGACATTTGCGTGGATGAGTCCTTGGTTCATTTTAAGGGACGGCTCGGATTCCGTCAGTACCTGCCCAACAAGAGGGCAAGGTACGGAATCAAACTCTACAAACTGTGTGAGAGTACCTCAGGGTACACTCACCGTTTTAGAGTTTACGAAGGAAAGGACACCAGGATTGAACCCCCTGAGTGTCCTCCTGTCCTGGGAGTGAGTGGGAAAATTGTGTGGGATTTGGTTCACCCACTGCTGGATAAAGGTTATCACCTCTACACCGATAACTTTTATACCAGCATCCCACTCCACAAATCCCTCTTTGCGCGTGGTACCGCAGCCTGCGGTACCGTCCGCAAAAATCAGAGGGGCCTCCCGAAGACGCTGCTTGGGCAGATGCTCAGAAAGGGTGAGAGCAGAGCCCAATGTAGCGACCACCTTCTGGTGGTCAAGTACAAGGACAAGAGGGATGTCCTTCTCTTGACCACCATACACGGTGATGGCAGCGCCCTCAGCACTGTACGGGGTACCTCTACACAGGTCCGCAAACCGGACTGTGTACTTGGGTACAACAAATACATGGGGGGTGTTGATCTCTCTGATCAACTCCTCCAACCATACAGTGCTTTGAGAAAGGCCAAGGTGTGGTACAAGAAGCTGTCCGTGCACATCGTCCAAATGGCAATGCTCAACGCTTTCCTGCTGTCACGATGTGCACGCCATACCAATACGTCGTACCTTTAGTTCCAGGAGGTAGTGATCAAGGCCCTGATGTTTGGCGCTCAGGAAGGAGAGGGCCCCAGTACTTCCGGAACTGAACGTGCTCGTATTGTACCAGGCCAGCATTTCCCGGGGGAGGTCCCGCAAACTGCAAAAAAAGGTAAGTCGCAAAAAAGGTGCAGAGTGTGTTACAAAAGGGAAATACGCAAGGACACCATTTATCAGTGCGACACCTGCCCCTAAAAACCTGGCCTGTGTATGAAGGATTGCTTCAAATTGTACCACACCTCCATGCACTACTAATTTACTTTACAGGAAAGATTAGTTCCAGAAGGGGGGCACATCTAGAGAAGCTTCTTGGGGTCTAATTTCTAAAATTATGTCACTTGTGTTTTTTTTTTCCTGTTTAGGCACATCAGGGGCTCTGCAAATGGAACATGACGCCCGCAGACCATTCCATCAAAGTCTGCATTCCAAAACGTCACTACTTCCCTTCCGAGTCCCGACGTGTGCCTAAACAGTTTTTTCCCACATGTGGGGTACCAGCGTTCTCAGGACAAATTGGACAACAACTTTTGGGGTCCAATTTCTCCTGTTACCCTTGGGAAAATAAAAAATTGGGGACTAAAAAAATCACTTTTGTGGAAAAAAAAATATTTTTTTTTTCACGCCAGGGCATTATAAACTTTAGTGAAACACTTGGGGTTCAAAGTGCTTACCACACACCTAGATAAGTTCCTTAGGGGGTCTAGTTTCCAAAATGGGGTCACTTGTGGGGGTTTCCACTGTTTAGGCACATCAGGGGCTCTGCTAACGGAACATGACGCCCGCAGACCATTCCATCAAAGTCTGCATTCCAAAACGTCACTACTTCCCTTCCGAGCCCTGCCGTGCGCCCAAACAGTGGTTCCCCCCAACATATGGGGTATCGGCGTACTCAGGACAAATTGGACAACTTTTGGGGTCCAATTTCTCCTGTTACCCTTGGGAAAATAAAAAATTGGGGACTAAAAAAATCACTTTTGTGGAAAAAAAAAATAATTTTTTTTTTCACGCCAGGGCATTATAAACTTTAGTGAAACACTTGGGGGTTCAAAGTGCTCACCACACACCTAGATAAGTTCCTTAGGGGGTCTAGTTTCCAAAATGGGGTCACTTGTGGGGGTTTCCACTGTTTAGGCACATCAGGGGCTCTGCTAACGGAACATGACGCCCGCAGACCATTCCATCAAAGTCTGCATTCCAAAACGTCACTACTTCCCTTCCGAGCCCTGCTGTGCGCCCAAACAGTGGTTCCCCCCAACATATGGGGTATCAGCTTACTCAGGACAAATTGGACAACAACTTTTGGGGTCCAATTTCTCTGTTACCCTTGGGAAAATAAAAAATTGGGGACTAAAAAAATCACTTTTGTGGAAAAAAAAAAAATATTTTTTTTCACGCCAGGCATTATAAACTTTAGTGAAACACTTGGGGTTCAAAGTGCTCACCACACACCTAGATAAGTTCCTTAGGGGGTATAGTTTCCAAAATGGGGTCACTTGTGGGGGTTTCCACTGTTAAGGCACATCAGGGGCCCTCCAAACGCGACATGGCGTCCGTTCGCAATTCCAGCCAATTTTGGTTTGGAAAAGTCAAACGGCACTCCTTCCCTTTCGAGCCCTGCCGTGCGCCCAAACATTGGTTTCTCCCCAACATATGGGGTATCAGAGTACTTAGGACAAGTTGGACAACAACATTTGTGGTCCAATTTCTCCTCATACCCTTGGGAAAATAAAAAATTGGGGACTAAAACATCATGCTTGTGGAAAAAATATGATTTTTTTTCTTCACGGCTCTACATTACAAACTTGTGTGAAGCACTTGGGGGTTCAAAGTGCTCACCACACATCTAGGTAAGTTCCTTAGGGGTCTAGTTTCCAAAATGGGGTCACATGTGGGGGGTTTCCACTGTTTAGGCACATCAGGGCCCTCCAAACGCGACATGGCGTTCGTTCACAATTCCAGCCAATTTTGGTTTGGAAAAGTCAAACGGCGCTCCTTCCCTTTCGAGCCCTGCCGTGCGCCCAAACAGTGGTTCCCCCCCACATATGGGGTATCAGCGTACTCAGGACAAGTTGGACAACAACTTTTGTGGTCCAATTTCTCCTCTTACCCTTGGAAAATAAAAAATTGGGGACTAAAACATCATGCTTGTGGAAAAAATATGATTTTTTTTCTTCATGGCTCTACATTACAAACTTGCGTGAAGCACTTGGGGGTTCAAAGTGCTCACCACACATCTAGATAAGTTCCTTAGGGGTCTAGTTTCCAAAATGGGGTCACATGTGGGGGTTTCCACTGTTTAGGCACATCAGGGGCCCTCCAAACGCGACATGACATTCGTTCGCAATTCCAGCCAATTTTGGTTTGGAAAAGTCAAACGGCGCTCCTTCCCTTTCGAGCCCTGCCGTGCGCCCAAACAGTGGTTCCCCCCACATATGGGGTATCAGCGTACTCAGGACAAGTTGGACAACAACTTTTGTGGTCCAATTTCTCCTCTTACCCTTGGGAAAATAAAAAATTGGGGACTAAAACATCATGCTTGTGGAAAAAATATGATTTTTTTCTTCACGGCTCTACATTACAAACTTGCGTGAAGCACTTGGGGTTCAAAGTGCTCACCACACATCTAGATAAGTTCCTTAGGGGGTCTAGTTTCCAAAATGGGGTCACATGTGGGGGTTTCCACTGTTTAGGCATATCAGGGCCTCTCCAAACGCGACATGGCGTCCGTCTCAATTCTAGCCAATTTTGGTTTGGAAAAGTCAAACTGCGCTCCTTCCATTCCGAGTCCTGCCGTGCGCCCAAACAGTGGTTTTCCCTCACATATGGGGTATCGGCGTACTCAGGAGAAATTGCACAACAACTTTTTCGGTCCATTTTCTCCTTTTTCTCTTGTGAATATAAAAAAAATGTTTGTAAAAGATAATTTTTGTGACTAAAAAGTAAAATGTTCATTTTTTCCTTCCACATTGCTTCAGCTCCTGTGAAGCACCTGAAGGGTTAATAAACTTTTTGAATGTGGTTTTGAGTACCTTGAGGGTGTAATTTTTACAATGGTGTCACTTTTGGGTATTTTCTGCTATATAGACCCCTCAAAGTGACTTCAAATATGAGGTGGTCCCTAAAAAAAATGGCTTTGTACATTTGATGTAAAAATGTGAAATCGCTGGTCAACTTTTAACCCTTATAACTTCGTAACAAAAAAAAATTTTGGTTCCAAAATTGTGCTGATGTAAAGTAGACATGTGGAAATGCTATTTGCTAACTATTTTCTGTGACATATTTCTCTGTTTTAAGGAATAAAAATTCAAAGTTTGAAAATTGCTAAATTTTCCAAATTTTCGCCATATTTGCGTTTTTTTTCATAAATAAACGCAAGTTATATGGAAGAAATTTTACCACTAACATAAAGTACAATATGTCACGAGAAAACAGTCTCAGAATCGCGAAGATCCGTTGAAGCGTTCCAGAGTTATAACCTCATAAAGAGACAGTGGTCAGAATTGTAAAAATTGGCCCGGTCATTAATGTGCAAGCCACCCTTGGGGTGAAGGGGTTAAAGAGGAAAGTTGATCTTCCGTGATGGTGAAGATGGTTTTGGAGGAGGAGAGTTGAATACTTATGAGAAGGGCGGCGGGGACTTTAAGCAAAAGCTTTGCCCTACGTTGTCAATGTTCTGCTTGAAAAATGAGACAAAGTCTTCAGCTGAGATGAGAGGAGAGGAAGGGGAGCTGGTGGAAGGATGAGAGAATTGAAAGTACTGAATAGCTGTTTAGAATTGTGAGACAGGTATTATATGAGAGATGAGAAGTAGGTGGTATGCTTTGTAGAGGAGGGCCAGAAAGAACATGTGCTCCAGTAGATGGCAAGTGGCCTCTGCTCCTCTTCCTCCACATTAACATTACACACAGTACAGTCCTCCGAGATGACACCCCAATTACCCTTGTTAACCCCATGTCACAACTCTCCAACCAACCAACTAGCTGTAGGGAACCACAGATGGCTGAGTCTGCAGATCTGTTCACATATTCTATGCCATTGGCATAGGAAGTGTACTCGATGAGCGTCTTCTTGCAGCACTATCTGCAACATGTTTGTTGCCCGTATTGTTAGGATTCAAAATAGTGTTGACTACTGGGTTGCCAGTCTGTTCAATCCATAATACAAAAGTAAATTTTGCCAGTTGCTTCCCCCCTTGGAAAGGGACACACCCATGCTGCAGTCTCAAAACAAGCTTGAAGACAATCTTGACAGTGGTTTTGCCCAAGACGGCATTGAGGTGCACAGTGTGCATCGCAGTGATAGACTTCCAACCCCGGAAATGTTGAGTCGTCAATGCAAAATCATTAGCAGCCTTGCAACGCTGGAGTCCTCCTGGGTTCCAACTCCAACAAGGACAGCATCTGCAAGGACTTTATATGTTCTCCCCGTGTTTGCGAGTGTTTCCTCGAGTACTCATTTTTCTTCCCACACTCCAAGTACATAGTGATAGGAAGTTACATTGTGAGACCCAATGGGCAGTGCCACTAATGTCTGTAAATGTCTGTGTAGTGCTGTATAATTATTGGCGCTATATAAGTAAGTAATAAAATAAATAGAAATTAATGCCACTTTTTAGTGATATCTGCCCTTAATTTTTGTGTTGCCTGAATTTGGCAAGCTCTCAGAGCACCAGGCCTACACCTGTCACTTATCCACCAGTTACTGATCAAACTTTAAGCAAGAAATACTAAGTTCTGTCCAATGATTAAATGTATAAAAAAAACCCTGTTTGGGAGAGAAGAATAGACAAATCGCGGCGCCCTAAGTGCGTAAAAACAATATTATAGTCTTTAGAGTGTGCACAATTTTATGCACTCACCTGATAGAAGACTAATATGGCTTTAGACTATGTATCCTCAAAAATCCTTCTGGGATACTTTTCAATAGACAGGGCTTGCAGCTTGCCTCGGGTGGATCCAAGTGAAAGAGCCAGATTCAGGCTCACACAGGATGAGTAAATCAAGAAAGGCACATCCAGCCCATGAATGGTAGCGTTTCCCAGGACTCACATCCAAAGATGATATTTCATATTTTTTTATTTAATAAGTTAAAATGGAGGAGATACAACGCGTTTCGGATACAGTATA
>JARQOD010000002.1:85807617-85849641 GCA_033576555.1 Oophaga sylvatica | reverse complement strand
CCCCCCAATCCTGGTATGCATTTTCCCTTCACCTCCCAATCCTGATATGCATGGTCCCCTCACCCCCAATCCTGATGTCCATGGTCCCCTCACCCCCCAATCCTGATATGCATGGTCCCCTCACCCCCCAATCTGATGTGCATGGTCCCCTCACCCCCAATCCTGATGTGCATGGTCCCCTCACCTCCAATCCTGATGTGCATGATCCCCTCACCCCCCAATCCTGGTTTGCTTGGTCCCATTACCCCCCAATCCTGGTATGCATGGTTCCCTCACCCCCAAATCCTGGTATGCATGGACCCCTCACCCACCAATCCTGGTATGCATGGTCCCCTCACCCCCAATCCTGGAATGCATGTCCCCCACCCCCCAATCCTGGTATGAATTTTCCCTTCACCTTCCAATCCTGGTATGCATGGTCCCATCACCCCAATCCTGGTAACATGATCCCATCACCCCCAATCTTGGAATGCATGGTCCCCTCACCCCCAATCCTGATATGCATGGTCCCCTCACCCCCCAATCCTGATGTGCATGATCCCCTCACTCCCCAATCCTGATGTGCATGATCCCCTCACCCCCCAATTCTGGTATGCATGGTCCCCTCACCCCCAATCCTGGTATGCATGGTCCCTCACCCCCCAATCCTGGTATGCATGGTCCCCTCACCCACCAATCCTGATGTGCATGGTCCCCTCACCTCCAATCCTGATGTACATGATCCCCTCACCCCCAATCTTGGTTTGCTTGGTCCCATTACCCCCCAATCCTGGTATGCATGGTTTCCTCACCCCCAAATCCTGGTATGCATGGTCCCCTCACCCCCCATTCCTGGTATACATGAACCCCTCACCCCCAATCCTGGTATGCATGGTCCCCTCACCCCCAAACCTGGAATGCATGTCCCCTCACCCCCCAATCCTGGTATGCATTTTCCCTTCACCTCCCAATCCTGGTATGCATGGTCCCCCCTCATCCCTGTCGTAGGATGTATGGTACCCCTCAGCCCCCAATCCTGATATGCATGGTCCCCTCACCTCCAATCCTGATTGCATGGTCCCCTCACCCCCCAACCTGATGTGCATGGTCCCCTCACCCCCCAATCCTGATATGCATGGTCCCCTCACCCCACAATCCTGATGTGCATGGTCCCCTCACCCCCCCAATCCTGATGTGCATGGTCCCCTCACCTCCAATCCTGATGTGCATGATCCCTCACCCCCAATCCTGGTTTGCTTGGTCCCATTACCCCCCAATCCTGGTATGCATGGTTCCCTCACCCCCAAATCCTGGTATGCATGGTCCCTCACCCCCCATTCCTGGTATGCATGGTCCCCTCACCCCCAATCCTGGTTTGCATGGTCCCATTACCCCCCAATCCTGGTATGCATGGTCCCATCACCCCCAATCCTGGTATACATGATCCCATCACCCCCAATCTTGGAATGCATGGTCCCCTCACCCCCAATCCTGATATGCATGGTCCCCTCACCACCCTAATCCTGATATGCATGGTCCTCTCACCCCCCAATCCTGATGTGCATGGTCCTCTCACCCCCCAATCCTGGTATGCATGGTCCATCACCCCCCAATCCTGGTATGCATGGTCCCCTCACCCCCCAATCCTGATGTGCATGGTCCCCTCACCCCCAATTCTGATGTGCATGATCCCCTCACCCCCCAGTCCTGGTATGCATGGTCCCGTTACCCTCCAATCCTGGTATGCATGGTCCCATCACCACCAATCCTGGTATGCATTGTCCCTCACCCCCCAATCTTGGAATGCATGGTCCCTCACCCCCAATCATGATATGCATGGTCCCCTCACCACCCCAATCCTGATATGCATGGTCCTCTCACCCCCCAATCATGATATGCATGGTCCCCTCACCACCCCAATCCTGATATGCATGGTCCTCTCACCCCCCAATCCTGATGTTCATGGTCCTCTCACCCCCCAATCTGGTATGCATGGTCCCATCACCCCCCAATCCTGGTATGCATGGTCCCCTCACCCCCCAATCCTGATATGCATGATCCCCTCACCCCCAATCCTGATGTGCATGGTCCCCTCACCCCCAATTCTGATGTGCATGATCCCCTCACCCCCCAATCCTGGTATGCATGGTCCCGTTATCCTCCAATCCTGGTATGCATGGTCCCATCACCCACCAATCCTGGTATGCATTGTCCCCTCACCCCCCAATCTTGGAATGCATGGTCCCCTCAACCCCCAATCCTGATGTGCATGGTCCCCTCACCTCCCAATCCTGATATGCATGATTCTCTTACACCCCAATCCTGATGTGCATGGTCCTCTCACCCCCCAATCCTGATGTGCATGGTCCCCTCACCCCCCAATCCTGATGTGCATGGTCCTCTCACCCCCAATCCTGATGTACATGGTCCCCTCACCCCCCAACCCTGATGTGCATGGTCCCCTCACCCCCCAATCCTGATGTGCATGGTCCCCTCACCCCCCAATCTTGATGTGCATGGTCCTCTCACCCCCTAATCCTGATGTGCATGGTCCCCTCACCCCCCAATCCTGATATGCATGGTCTTCTCACCCCCCAACCCTGATGTGCATAGTCCCCTCACCCCCAATCCTGATGTGCATGGTCCCCTCACCCCCCCAATCCTGATGTTCATGGTCCCCTCACCCCCCAATCCTGATGTGCATGGTCCCCTCACCCCCCAATCCTGATATGCATGGTCCCCTCACTGCAATTAAACTGCACACATACCCTCCAAAAAACAAACATTTATACTCACCTTTCTTCCCTGTGCTCCAGCGCTGTCCGTTCTGCTGGATGCTGGGGGAGAAGAGCGGCGCTGGAGTACGAGCATGCCCATACCGCGCACGCTGTCCGACGCCATATTGCTGAAAACACATTGTAAATGTGTCCTCAGCAAAAGGCGCCGGATAGCGCTATGCGCATGCGCGATTCCGACGCGCACTCCTGGTCTCCTTCCCCGGGAGAAGAGAAGCGCCGCGGCAACGCTCCTCCCGGTCAGGTAAGTATGTGAGTATGGCGCCGGAGATCACGGTATGCATCCAGTACGCATACCGCGATCTCCGGCGCCATACACAGTCCTCACCGCTGGATGCCTCAATCTGTCTGGAGCCAGACTGCGCAGGCGTGTCGCGATTGCGCGGTCTATAAAGGCTTCTGACAGAGTGACGCTCCTAGCGTTATATTATAGATGACAAATGCATTCATTATTTTGCATCTTCGAATTGTTGTAACAGTTGGGAGGGATGAAAGATAGAAATAGTTTTCCAATCAACTTGCTATAATGGGATATTAATTGACACTTTATTGCTTCTCTCAACAGTACATATAGCACACCTCTAAATATAATACTGCAACAACATGATTTGTTATTACAATCCTCTATCTGAAACAATGCTGATTAGCTGCATTCAGAGAATAAACAACAATTAAACCCAGTGGCTCACAGTTTTCTCTCTTTAGTAGTGTTGAGCGATACGATACTGCAAATATCGGCTATCGGCCGATATTAGCTCTATCGGCCTTTCGATAATTCGTTTCGATATTTTCGTCTTATCGAATACCGGAATCGGATTTGTCACTGTCACTGTCTGTGTCCGTCGGTCGGGTCTGTCACTGTCAGTGTCCGTCGGTCGGGTCTGTCAGGAGTCAGCGGCACTTACCTGCAGAAGATCTCCGGCGGTCATGGCCTGGACTGCTTCATGGCTGCCATCCTCTTCTCCCCGGCGGTCACATGCAGTTTCTCGCGATAACTGCAGTGACTGCTGGGTAATCCCGGCCGTAAAGCAGTCAGTCCGATGACGTCACCGCCGGGGAAGCAGGTAATCAGCTGTGCTGCGTCGCGATGACAGGCTCTGCCTGTCATTGCGATGTAGCAGAGCTGGATCGCCGTGGGACTGTCGTTACTATGGACTGCGTCGGACAGGTGGTATACTGTTGGTTTGTTTTTTTCTTTTTTTACAGGAGATCGATGGCGTCGCAGGAATGAGAGTACAATAAAAGAAATGAAAACTGTGTTGTCTGCTTCATCTGGCTGGTTAACAAAAATAGGGGGGACCCCACGCCAATTTTTTTCGAGGGGATCTCCTATTTTTGTTAATCAGCCAAGATATGCAGACTGCTGTGGCCTGGTATTATCAGGCTGGCAAGGTCCATGGATCTTGGCTCCTTAACAGCCTGAAAATCCAGGCCTCAGCGGTCTGCTTCATCTGGCTGGTTAACAAAAATAGGGGGGACCCCACGCCAATTTTTTTCGAGGGGATCCCCTATTTTTGTTAACCAGTTCCCTCTGACGTCACTGATTGTGTCCCTGGCTGACCTGAAGTGAAAGTGGAAAGCAATCAATTAAGCTTTCCACTTCCTCTCCTGTCAGCCAGGAGAGGAACTCATTCATTTGGGGGTTTACTGTGAGGCTGCAGCATTAGCTGCGGTCCCTGCAGTAAACATTAACCCTTTCTGAAGGATTACACCATGGGACCTGACTGTACATCGGATTGGTAAGAATAATTTTGCTTTATTATTTTATTTTTATTACAGGAAATGGTTTTAGCAGGAAAATAAAATATGGTCAAAAACTGTGTGATTATTTCATTAAACTTCTTTTTATTAAAGTGTGTGTGTTTGATTTTTCTTTCATACAATAGGATTAATAATTGATAGTTGTCTAATTGACAGCTCTCAATTATTAACCTGGCTTAAAGTGACCTTTCAATTGCAAGGTCTTTTAACCCCTTATTAACCCATTCGCCACCGCTACAGGGCAATGGGAATAGACGGGCAAAGTGCCAGAAAGGGCAAATCTAATTAGAGATTTGCCCTTTCTGGGGTGTCTGGGGGCAGATGTTAGTAGCCGGGGGGGCAAAAATAATGGTCCCTCTCTGGGCTATTATTATCTGCCCCCACTCACTGGCTTTGTCTGTCTGGTTGCGAAAATAGGGCGGGAGCCCACACATTTTTTTTCAGCAATTTTACACCTCATATATATATATACATGTCATTAAATTTGTGACACATATATATATATATTTATATTTATAGTTCATACACTTCTACATAGTATAATAGCCGCTAATTCAATTGCCGGCTTTTGTGAAAATGCAGAACCCGACATGAAATGACACTTGGTTTACATAGAGTTAACCATGTCTTTTCATGTAGTTTGATATCTGATTTGCACAAACAATTACATGAGTGTAAGTGTGCAAAATTTCACACCTGTAGGGTTAATTAAAGGTGTAAATTCGTAGCAAAAAAGTCCATTTTTTTTACAACGAATTTACACCTTTAATTAACCCCTACAGGTGTGAAATTTTGCACACATAGACTGATGTAATTGTTTGTGCAAATCAGATTGCAAACGACATGAAAAGACATGGTTAACCCTATGTACACCAAGTGTCATTTCATGTCGGGTGCTTCTGTCTTTTCACAGAAGCCGGCTTTACCCGGCAATTGAATCAGAGGATATTTTACTATGTAGAAGTGTATAAACTATAAATATATGTATATATATATGTCACAATGACATGTATATATATATATATATGTATTCTATGTGTGTATATTTTGTGTTTACAACGAAAGAAAGGGTTTTTTTTGTTGCGATATTTTGTTCCCATAGACTTACATGGGACTTCCGGTATCGTAATCGGATATCGACGATATTTAGTGATATCGGCGATACAATTTCGATACGATATTTTTAGATATCGAGCAGTATCGCTCAACACTACTCTTTAGGCTAAATGCACACGTTGCGGAATTGCTGCGGTAATTTCAGCGGCAATCCCGCACCTCCCTGCTGCAGGAAATACGCAATATTTTTGGTATGCATATTCCCGACAGAATAGTAGCGTTTTGCAAGCGTAATCTTAGCTTGCAGAATGCTAGCGTTTTCCAAGCGATCTGTAGCATCGCTTGGAAAACTGATTGACAGGTTGGTCACACAAGTCAAACACAGTGTTTGACTCGTGTGACCAACTTTTTACTATTGATGCCGCCTATGCCGCATCAATAGTGAAAAGATATAATGTAAAAATAATAAAAAAAAATAATAAATCGTGATATTCTCACCTTCCGGCGGCCCCCTCAGCTTTCCCGCCTGTCAGTGACGCTCCCGGCCAATCGTGTTCCCAGGCGTCCTTTGCGACAATGACCCCAGATGACGTAGAATCACACGAGACCGCTACGTCATCTGGGGTGATCTCGCAATGCATCACTGGAAACGGGATTGGCCGGGAGCATCGCTGAGAGGCGGGAAGCCTGCGGGGGCCGCCGTAAGGTGTGAATATCATTATTTTTTATTTTAATTATTGTTTTCACAGGGATATGGTACCCAGGGCCTGGAGGTACCATCCGCACATGAACCGCTTACTTTGCGCATGGTGGGCATAGCCACATGCGGAAAGTAAGCGGTTCAATGCAATCCTATGGCGGCGGAATCACCGTGATTCCGCAAAAAGAATGAGCATGCTGCTTTTTTTCCGCGGTGCAATCGCATCGCAGAAAAAAAAGCAGCTTGTGCACATCATTGCGGAATCCCATAGGATAGAATGAGTTGCGTTGGGCAAAAACGCTAAGAATCCTCAAGGTGTGCACTTAGCCTTAGTCTTTCACCTGTCCTGTATTGTCTATCTGGCCCAGACCAGCAGCAAGGTTCCTTCCAGCTATGACATTACCCTCAGATTTACATAAACCACCATTTAAAAGTAATCTGTCAACAGGCTTTTGCCACCTAATCTGAAATGAGCATAATGTAGAGACAGAGACCCTGATTCCAGTGATGTGTCACTTACTGAGCTGCTTAGTATAGTTTTTATAAAATAATTGTTTTATCAGTAGGAGATAATCCTTAGAGTACTAGTCAACATGTTGCAAGGTATAGTAGTTCTCCATATTCATGAGCTCAGTATAATCCTGCCCCCACCACTGATTGGCAGCTTTCTGCCTATACACAGTGTACACAGTGTAAAAAACTTAGTGACAATATGTTTGGTGCAGCAACTCCATTCCTGCCTATGAGTGTTTAGTTGCTGCTAGATTTGTATACTGTCTGTAAAGTTAGAACAAAAAATAATTTCAGAGGCTCACACAGGAAGAGCATGTGACTGAAGTTCCTGTTTTTCCTGTGTCTGTGTATGAGAGAAGCAGCCTGCTGTAGATGCTGCACAGATAGAGACACACAAATGATTTATTCCTGATCTACTAAGCTTATCATATAATGTTTCTGTTTGTTCCTGAATAAAGAAGCTCTGTTGTCACACGCTTGGAGAGTATCCTGAATAATCTGCTGCCAACAGTAGTCCATGCACTCATCTCCCGCCTTAACTACTACAACCTGTTTTGTGGCCTCCCTTCTAACACTCTCGCACAGCTCCAATCTATGTCAAAATCTGCTGCCCGACTAATCCACTTATCACCCGGCCTCTCATCTCTTCCCATCTCCCCTGCAGTAACCGTCAATCCACCAAATAGCTGCCCGACCAGCTCTACCCTCGCCTACTGTATCATCACCCATCCCTTGTAAGCCCTCATGGGCAGGGTCCTCTCTCCTCCTGTACCAGTCATGACTTCTATTGTTTAAGAATACTGTACTCGTTTTTATTATGTATACCCCTTTCAACATGTAAAGCGTCATGGAATAAATGACGCTATAATAATAATAATAATAATAGTATATAATAATAATAATATCAGCAGATGAAATATTATTGTGAAACTGCATTTACTCTCGTCCTCCTCTCTCTCGTCTATTAGAATCATAGAATCATAGAATGGTAGAGTTGGAAGGGACCTCCTGGGTCATCTGGTCCAACCCCTGCTCAAAGCAGGATTCTCTATTGCTTGGAGGTGTCTACACTTCTCCTCTCATTGGTGAAAAACTTGGCATCTGTCCTCCAAAAACAGCCATACATCTATTGCCCCATATGGAAAATGGTCTGAAATGAGAGAGTGGAGTAAGTTGTATCTAATGCGAGCTCAGTCCACCCATCATCACAGTATCCATAGACATACTACCAATACCTGCGCCCAAAACTTTTAGAGAGCCTCTGGGCTTCTAGAGGTGTGACTGCAACCTTTCCTGTAGCTATGTCACCATGGAGCACATAATTATACTACCAGCTCAACCACTTTAGTAACGATATTCTGCATAGAAAAAGTATTAACATTTTTTGCAAAAATTTTCTTTTTGCATTTCAACATAAGTATAGTCATTATGTCATATTCGCTTAGAATTACAGAAAAAAAATCCTATGTCTGTATGATAAATTTCCAGCCCACAGCCTTGAATCTCATATTTATAAATGTCTTTTCCACTTTAAAAAGTTCCTTTCAATGAGTATTACACATAGACTGCATAATTATGTAGCAAAATCACAGATCATTCGGCCTTATTGTTTTGTATGAATGTGGTCCATTAAAGTATGTTGTGTTGGTGAGAATGAATATTAGGACTCTATCACACCACTGTATTATTGGTCTGAGTGCAATCCGACAAAACACTTAGACCAATGTTATTTTATGAGGCTGCAAAACTGAACCGGTCCATTTCAGCATGCCCGAGTTTGAGCCGATATTTGTACTCGGCCATGCAAGTTTATGGCGGTGTGGAAATCATCGAACTGCACTCGATGACATCTGAGTGCAGTCCGAGTTCCGCTAACTGACAGAATGGAGAAAATAAAGACATTTTTTTCCACCTTCTCCTCATCTGAGAGAATCGGATCACACTGTGATTAGAGTTTGATCAGACAATCGGCCCGATTCTCTCGCATGTTGTGTGACTCTAGCCTTGAGACTTACTTTGTGGTTAGTGGGTCATAATTCATTATTCAGACTGTTTCTTTGCTTTTTTAGATAAAATCTCAAAAAATGGACCTTGATATCGTGTTTGCTGGTGGGTTATATTCTCTGCTACTTTAGTTTGACCTTGGTATTTCTATAACTGGTCAAGAGAGCAAATTAAACATTTGCTCCAGGCAAAGAAATGCCTCGCCGTGACTATATTGTATGTTCGCACATTTCTGACAAATCTTCCATAGGCCACAGTGCTCTTAAAACATGTCTGGTATGAAGCCTGCAATTGGTCCAGCTAATAGTCCATTGTTTTCTGCGCAACCTTGAAACAGGTAGAACTACAATGAATGTCATTTGTCACAATCAGCAATTATTTTTATGCTTTTTCAGGAACTGTAAATTATGTAAGTTTGCAGCAGCAATTTTTCAGAAGCCTTCAAGCTAAACAGCATACTTGCTTTCAAGTAAGTTTAACAGGTCGAAAACAACATATTTCTCCAAGGCCGAAATGTAAATTGATCTATCTCAAAAAAGTGACCAAGCCCAGGTTTTGGCAATATAAAAGTTAAAGAGAAGCCAAGTCAGTGCCCTTGTTCATTTGCAGAACTTGTCACCATCTTACCTTCTCTTTCGTCCTCGAGTGCCATCTTCTACAATGAGTCGGAGTCAACAACGTGTTTCAAGCTCATTTGGAGCATCTTCCAAAGGCTTTAGCTCAGCCTCTGTAGGGGGTGGCGGCAGCAGGATCGGCTTCAACTCTTCTGCTCAACGTGTTGGATCAAGTTTTCGTGCTGCATCTAGCGGAGGGTTTGGTGCTGCATCTAGCGGAGGGTTTGGTGGTGCTGCATCTGGTGGAGGTTTTGGTGGTGCTGCATCTAGTGGAGGGTTTGGTAGCCGAAGTCTTCTTAACTTTGGTGCTGGCAACAGTAAGATATCCGGTGCTGGTTTTGGATTTGGCAGCTCAGGAGCAGGCGGAGGAGGCAGAGGATTCGGCGGTTCTGGAGCTGCCTTACCATCTCCAGGCATTGTAAATGTGACCGTCAACCAAAGTCTCTTAGCTCCACTCTCTTTAGAAATTGATCCAAACATTTCAGCCGTCAAAACAGAAGAAAGAGAACAGATTAAGACCCTGAATAACAAGTTTGCATCCTTTATTGACAAGGTAAAATATTTACCATATTTCTACTTTGCATGAATAATGTCATAGATAATATTTTAGCAACTTCAGGAGAAGTACATTACAGCGTATAATAATGCTATCGCTTACTTATGTGTGCGAATATGACATGAATATCACTGTATGCATGCTTTGATGTTGATGTTGCTATGTTGGTGACCTACTGGTAGTGATTGTAATACAATGCATTTGACTTACTGTATTACTGTAGACAAGCCATATGCACTATGTTATGTGTCTTGTTATCTTTTCATAGGTTCGATTCCTTGAGCAGCAGAATAAAGTTCTTGAGACCAAATGGAACCTGCTACAGCAACAACAAGGCAGTCCAAGCAGTTTGGGCGGTCAAAAAAATAACATTGATGCTATGTTTAATGCTTACATTAATTCATTGAAGAATCAATTGGATAGCTTACAGAGTAACAAAGGTCGTCTTGAGTCAGAGCTGCGCAATGAACAGGATCGAGTTGAGGAGTTTAAACGCAGGTATGTTAATAAGACTCCTTTAAGGAGCTTTAGAGTGATAAAGCTTATCTAGGAGGTCCAGGCCCTTCTTCAGGCTTTGTATATCATATCTGTTAAATACATTGCATGAACAGAGTAAAGAAATCTGACATTCGTATTTCTCATGTGACACTCAAATGGTCTAAGTAACGACAGTCCTCATATTGAGAACCTGTGGTCATTGGGCTTGCAGATTTAAAGGGGATTACTTCATAAGTTATTTTCATGGCATGTCAAAGCAGGTTGATAGTTTTGAGATCTGACCGCCGGAAATACTGCTAATTCCTGACATGTCCTGAAAGTAACTCTCATTCATTTCAATGGAAAGCCCAACCCTTTTTGAGATTGGACTTCTGCCAATCCAACGTTTCTGATCTGTCTGATCTTGTTCCTCATGACTGTGAAACAAAGGGGAAAGGAAATATTGAGGGTCATCACTTTCTCCCTCTTCATTTTGGTTATTTTTCAACATAATGTCTGCAATTTAGTCTGTTATTGACCTAATTAGTAGTAGTAACTTTGAGAAAAAAAATGCATTGTTATCATTTTAATTAATTAATTTTATTTCAGAAGTAAATGGTTTTAGCAATTTGGAGTTTCTTAAAACTATTTTAGGATTCCCCATGTGGTTGTGGTCAATACCATAAGATGATAATAATTGATGGAATTATAATTTGTTGTATGTCGCTAGGACAAATGCGTATATGTATATATTTCTACATACCAAAAACTTGAAATTAATTTTTTCATTAGATACGAAGATGAAATTAACCTCAGAGCTGCAGCAGAGAATGAATTTGTGGTACTCAAAAAGGTAAAGACTTCATGTCAAGTCACTCAAAAAATGCTAATGTGCATTACAAACACGTGCTGTAATATATAGAAGTCATCTTTACGCAGATAATGGCTTTTTTTGTGGGGTGTTAGTAGGAAACAATATATAATGAATTTGGCCAAAGGACTACTAGATGATTTTTCACAGGAATGCATTGATGCCTGGGCTGGGTTTCTTCACCCCCAATATTACTGGTGCCTGTAAAGAGGGGGAAGCTTACTTATCAAGAGTCAATCTGACCTTTTGGTTCTCCATCTCAAGTGGTCTCGCTGCCATCCCAGGGAGCACTGATTCCTATTATCTGTATATTTCAGTTATATATTACAAAATGAATGTAAATTTAATGTCATGAAGGATACATATTAATTACTTGGCATGTTGTCTACTGACTTAATTACATTTTTAATATAGAACCATTATAATTCCTGTGTCTTCTTAATTTGTAGGATGTTGATGCGGCCTATCTAAGCAAGGTAGAGCTGGAAGCTAGAGTCAATGCACTGAATGATGAGATCGCCTTCCTGAGAGCCCTGTATGAACAGGTATCTAAGAGCCTTAGTGGTAAAGCCGTATCTCAAACTCTAAATTATATAGAAAATAATGTACAACAATAGGCAGCAAGACTATGACAATAAAATTGTTTTACTATTGTTTCATCATTTTCACCGTTACCTTCTAATTTGCAGGAACTTGGTGACATTAAGCAGGCAGTGTCTGACACCTCTGTCATTCTATCAATGGACAACAACAGGTCCCTGAACCTTGATGATATCATCGCTGAAGTGAAGGCTCAGTATGATGATCTGGCAAACAGGAGCAAAGCTGAAGCAGAAGATGCCTACAAGAACAAGGTTAGAACATGTTGTAACTCTACATTACAGAAAATAAGAGAGAAAAGAAAAATACTTGTGTCATTTGTTTCTCTGTATATTTGGTATTATGTTCAGCTCGGGTTACGTGATTGTAATCAGTGGCGTAACTTCAATCTCATGGGCCCTAATACAAAATCCCTAAAAGGCCCCCAGCTACCATGGGACTTTAATTGTATTGGTCCTCTGCTTTAGACCAAGGGGACTTTTTGGCCTGTCTAGTCTCCAGGTCCTGGTTGCGATTGTAGCCCCTGTACCTATTATAATTATACTGCTGATTGTAACACAGTCAATGTTTAAGGCCTCCAGCTATCATTCAGACACCAGCTATCCTCCATGACTCCCTCATAACAGGATCACTTGGCGCAGCCGAGCTCTCCAGAGAGATCTGCTGCCAGTAGTGATGGGCAGTGGTGATCTGGTTTGTTAGGGTCTGCTCACCAAAAAGAGCTGGCTTTGGATCTCAAATATATACCTATTACATGGTAGATAAACACATAATTCAGGTGAAATCACTGCAATCTTAAGCAATGGAAACCCCAGATATCTACCACCAACCGATGACTAGTCAGTTTTCAGGCAGGGTGAGAGGGATTTCAGCCACATCGGTGGCCAAAATCCACAATTTATTCTGAGTGAAAATGCAGGTGACTCACAATAGTGCGCCGGCTTCCATTGTTCACAGAAGGGAGCCGACTCTTTGCATCAGTCATGCCAGACTCCTTTTCCAGTGGCCCATCTCCTGGACAACAAAAAAATGGATTAATTATATTTAACAGGTTGAATTCTTTCCTCCAAAACCAGCTGTTGGGAAATAGTCAGAAGGCCCTCATCCATGTTAGACTGTCACGGATCCCACCTACATGGAGGGTTTGGCAAATTTTATTTAATGTCTATGGGAATCTTTAGACATTACTATTCACCAGCTCCCATTTGGCTTCCCTATAGTTATGTAGTTAATAGGGGGCTATCCCTGACTTTATTAGGGGGACCTTTAAATTCTTACGTTTTATATTTGGTAATTGCAAAAATCAGGAATTGCAGTCATTTCTATTTCTCTCATTTTTTTTTCGCTTTACTGCCTTTTTAACAGTTCCAACAATTGCAAAATGCAGCGGGCCAGCAGGGAGATGAAGTAAAGAACACCAAGAACGAAGTTTCACAACTTAACAGACAAATTCAGAGACTTAAAGCAGAAATTGAAAATGTGAAGAAACAGGTACTGATCTCTTTTTAATTAACAAGGGCGCAATAAATGCTTACTTTCCTTGCCAGTTTTCTTACCTTAACCATAATGCAAAACTGGCTCCGTCTATCTATCTGTCAATCGATTGTACATTCCTAGATTTCCAGCCTTGAATTAGCCGTTGCCGAGGCAGAGGAAAGAGGAGAGAGGGCTCTCAGTGATGCCAAGGGTAAGCTGGCAGAACTGGAGGCAGCACTGCAAAGATTGAAACAAGAGATGGCCCTTCAACTCCGTCAATACCAGGAGCTGATGAATGTCAAGCTGTCTTTGGATATTGAAATTGCCACCTACAGAAAACTGCTGGAGGGAGAGGAGAGCAGGCAAGTTATATTCCAGCAATTAAATCCTTATTCATATATCATTGCCCAAGCCAAAATTAGGAAGGGCAACCCTAAATGTAATCCTAACAGGATGATAATCATAATTTTCACCAATAGAAAATAAATGTTTTCTTTTTTTTCTACAGGATCTCCGGAGAAATTGTTAATCCAGTCAGTGTCTGTAAGTATCTTGGTACCAAACTAAATGTTGCTAGACTAAAAGTATGCTTTGCACATAATTAAAGAACTACTCCCAAGATAGTAAGTTATCCCTGAGGACAACTATATTTTTAGTCCGCCTTCAACAAGGCGGTCAATCTTTTAGTTGCAGCCATCTACTAGTTTCATGGATTCACTTTTCAGTGGAACCTGCAGGATATCAAAGCAAAGTCTACTTTCTTTTGTAGTAAACTGATGTATATTGGTCAGATAAAAGCCGAAAAGTAATTATTGATTCATTTTTGCCTCCATTTGGCCTTATAGAGCAGGATGAACTTGTATATGTTGGGAACTTTCCTGGCGTATACACTATGCATAGGAAAAAAAATGTAGTATAACCCTATCAAAGACAGCTTTACTGGTTGACATTTTAGATAAATGTTGCCCAATTTTATGTTGATCCTGCACTGGACAGTAGAATTAAATCTATATAAGCAACAAGACATATAACCTTTATTATACAAAGTTAAAATAGAAAAATCCAACAATATCTTCTAATTCTTTCTGCAGCGGTTGTGAACTCCGCATCTGGCGGTGGTGGTGGAAGTGGCTTCTCCTCTGGATATGGAGGAGGTGTTTCAAGTTACGGTGGTGGAAGTGGCTTCTCCTCTGGATTTGGAGGAGGAAGTGTTTCAAGTTCCGCGGGTGCTGGAAGACAACGTGCAGCCGTGAAGATCGTCTCCACAACCGAAAGCCTGAGAGCTTACCATGCATCTGATTTCTGAACATGGAGTATTGGCCACATGAATGAGTGATTAATGTGCAGCATTCGCTCTGTAATCATTATAATCCTATTCCCTGAGAATGTGTACTGACGTGTATTCTATGAATGAAGAGTAGGTACAAAACTGTTGCAACTGTCCCTACAAATGATGTAAAATACAAATCATATTAAAGGGATTGTCCACAATTGGAAAATCATAGCTTCAGTTTTTTTTTTTTTTAAATATGACCACACCTGTCTACACGTTGTATGCAGTATGTATTGTAGCTCAGCCCTATTCATTAGAGCTGAGCTACAATACCAGTCACAATCTGTGCTTTTTGATTAATCCTGGACAACCCATTTATATATGGATCTAGGTTACATTACAATAATATGCAGTGGTTGCCATGATTCCTAAGGAATAGCAACATTTGCTTTATAGAATTGTCTCAAAATATATATATTAAAAAAATAACAAAGACACTGCCATTACAAACCGCTGAAAATATTTCAAGTCTTTTTCAGCCTACTTCTTTTCTATAGAATAAGTACCTACAAGTTGGTTTTTGGGTGGTTGTGGGTTATTACTGTATTCTGCAGTTTAAAGTACTCTCAAAAAGATTTCAGATCAGATGTCAATGTCATCAAAAGCTTATTTTTTATGTAAGAATGGAATAAAGCACATCCCTTAAGTAATTTCCTTGTCTGTAAGTATTTTCATGGAATACAAAATCTAGAAGTAAATGATAAAAGTAAACTTGGTGGTATAAAGGCTGGTATCATACTATATCTCTGTTCCTGTTTGCATCCCAAAAGTGGGATTCAAATTTTGTGCAAAAGAACCAATAAGGGTCAACACTGTAAATATTGAATCTTTGCATTAGAATGCAGTATTTGTCTGTGTTATACACTTACACTATTTGTGTTAATGTGAATCAAAACTAACTGCACAAAAATGCATACAAATTCAACAAGGATGAGTTAGGTGGAGGTTTGTGTGTACTTAGGTTGTTGAAAAGAGGGAAGTGTCAAGTGCTTACCGGATGAGGTGGATGCTCTACACAGTATGTCAGGGTGAGCAGCAAGGAACAAAGGCGATGATGCAGCAGAGTTTGACTTTCCAGGCACCACATGGATCAGTGTAGACCAGTACAGTGGGACAAGCAGGACCGCAGATGGGCAAGTGCAACTGGAGGCACTACATGCAGCTGAGCTAGATATGCAGATTGTACCCGAACATTAGAGATGTATAGGTAAGCTAGTATCTTCTAGCAAGAGTTTGGTTCTCAGAGGTATAGCAGAGATGGTTAGATAAACTGGCATCTTGCTAATAGGAGTTTAGTTCACAGCGGAATAGCAGAGAGTTATAGGCAAAAGGGGGCAAAAACTGAACCTGGAAATTATAGGCCAGTGAGCTTAACATCTACTGTGGGTAAAATCCTGGAGGGTTTTTTAAGGGATACTATATTGGAGTATCTGAAGCTGAATAACCTCATGACACAGTATCAGCATGGGTTTACGAGGGACCGTTCTTGTCAGACTAATCTGATAAGCTTTTATGAAGGGGTAAGTTCAGGACTGGACCAAGGGAATGCAGTGGACGTGGTGTTCATGGACTTCTCAAAAGCTTTTGATACAGTGCCACACAAAAGGTTGATACATAAAATGAGAACAATGGGGATAGGGGAAAATATGTGTAAGTGGGTTAAGAACTGGCTCATGGATAGGAAACAAAGGGTGGTTATTAATGGAGCACACTCGGACTGGGTCACGGTTAGCAGTGGGGTACCACAGGGGTCAGTATTGGGGCCGCTTCTCTTTAACATATTTATTAATGACCTTGTAGGGGGCATACAGAGTAGTATTTCAATATTTGCAGATGACACTAAACTCTGCAGGGTAATAAATACAGAGGAGGATAATTTTATATTACAGGAGGATTTATGTAAACTAGAAGCTTGGGCTGATAAATGGCAAATGAGCTTTAATGGGGATAAATGTAAGGTCATGCACTTGGGTAGAACAAATAAGATGTATAATTATGTGCTTAATTGTAAAACACTGGGTAAAACTGTCACTGAAAAAGACTTGGGTGTATGGGTGGACGACAAACTCACATTTAGTGGCCAATGTCAGGCAGCTGCTGCCAAGGCAAATAAAATAATGGGATGCATTAGACGAGGCATAGATGCTCATGAGGAGAACATAATTTTACCTCTATACAAGTCACTGGTGCGACCACACTTAGAATACTGTGTGCAGTTCTGGTCTCCGGTGTATAAGAAAGACATAGCTGAACTGGAGCGGGTGCAGAGAAGAGCGACCAAGGTTATTAGAGAACTGGGGGGTCTGCAATACCAAGACAGGTTATTACACTTGGGGTTATTTAGTTTGGAAAAACGAAGGCTTAGGGGTGATCTTATTACAATGTACAAATATATGAGGGGACAGTACAAAGACCTTTCTAATGATCTTTTTACTCTTAGACCTGTGACGGGGACGAGGGGGCATCCTCTACGTCTGGAGGAAAGAAGGTTTAGCCATAATCACAGATGCAGATTCTTTACTGTAAGAGCAGTGAGACTATGGAACTCTCTGCCGTCTAATGTTGTAATGAGTGATTCCTTACTAAAATTTAAGAGGGGACTGGATGCCTTTCTTGAAAAGTATAATATTACAGGCTATATTCACTAGTTTCCTAGATACAGCGTTGATCCAGGGAGCTAGTCTGATTGCCGTATGTGGAGTCGGGAAGGAATTTTTTTCCCCAATGTGAAGCTTACTGTTTGCCACTTGGGGTTTTTTTGCCTTCCTCTGGATCAACATGTTAGGGCAGGTTAGGATAGGATATGGGTTGAACTAGATGGACTTAAAGTCTTCCTTCAACCTTAATACCTATGTTACTATGTTACTATGATATATGAGTAGCAGAGGTGAGTTACTTAACAGGTACCTAATGCTAGAGATGAAGGTTTGAAAAACATCTAGAATAGTTTAGAGAAATTGGTTATCTGGAACCTTGATTCATCAGAGCTGTAAGTGTGGCCTATGCCTACAAAAGCTGGACCGAGCTTAGTAGTAAATGCTGGTACCAGGAGTAGATAAGGATATAATTAGATACCTAAACCAAGTGGAAGGTGAAGCTGAGCTCCTGACAAACATGTGGTAGCTGAGAACCATACTACCTCAACACTCAGATATATAGCAGGTGCCTGAGCCAGCATTAAAAGGCCATGGATGATGACATCATAGAAGTATGTCAAGTTTCCACAGTAATGCAGTGCGGACCAGCACAGAGGGATCCAGCCCTAAGGGAAGGAAGAAACAGAGCCTGGCACCGGAGCCAGGACAGAATGTCTCGCTACAGCTCAGCTGTACCATCTCACAAATCTTTGCATGACTGTTGGCTTAACAATTAGTTGCTACTAGCTTCCCTCACTGATCAGATCATTATAGGAGACAATAAATGTTAAATCCCATCCTGGGCTAAAAGCCGCCTCTCAAGTGTCTGCCATCTAAAAATGGTTATGATTAGAGGGAAGTGAACAATGGTGTTCCCTGTAATATTTGTGTTACATTGATTTTTTTGTGGCATGGACTTCCAGCAAGACAATGACCAAAAACATACAGCCAAGGCATCAAAGGAGTGACTCAAAAAGAAGCACATTAAGGTCATGGAGTGGCCTAGCCAGTCTCCAGACCTTAATCCCATAGAAAACTTATGAAGGGCGTTGAAGCTCCGAATTGCCAAGGGGCAGCCTCAAAATCTTAATGATTTAGAGATGATTTGCAAAGAGGAGTGAACAAAAATTCCTTCTGACATGTGTGCAAACCTCATCATCAACTACAAAAAATGTCTGCTGTGCTTGCCAGCAAGGGTTTTGCCACCAAATATTATGTCTTGTTTTCCAGAGGGCTCAAATACTTATTTCCCACTGCAAAATGCAAATAATTTTATGTAATTTATACAATGTAATTTTCTGTATTTTATTTTTGATATTCTTTCCAGACTCTCAATGTTAAAATTAACCTACCCTTAAAATTATAGTCTGTTCTAGTCTTTGTCAGTGGGCAAACTTACAAAATCAGCAAGGGATCAAATACTTATTTTCCCCACTGTATACAATACAGCTTTGGACAAAAGTTTTGAGATTGACACAGAGTTTGTTTTTCCACATAGATTGCTGCTTTAATGTTTTTAAATCTTTTAATCATATGTTTCTATGATTACTGAAGTACAATTATAAGAATTTCATATGTTTTTGAACTTTTGCTGACTAATACATCAAGTGTATGCAAAGATTCAAAATTTACAGTGTTGACCCCTATTTTTAAAGACTTCAGCACTTCGTCCTGGCATGCGGGATATCCTTACTAATGACATCCCATTCTTCCCTAATCAGTTCTTGGAGTTTACCAAAATCTCTGTTTTGTTTGTCCATCCACTTTTTAAGTATTGGCCACAAGTTTTCAACGAGATTGAAATCTGGGGAGTTTCCTGGCAATGTAGCCAAAATTGAAACGTTTTATTTACTCAGACCCTTTGTTATAATTTTTGCCTTGTGATTTAGTGCTCCAGGATGGCGGAAAAAGCATTGTTTAGTATGTCTAGATGTGTTGTGAATATCTTGGAGACGACTTCCGAGCTGAGGCTCCCTCCGGTGGTTGCTGAGGGTATTGAATCAATTAAGGAATGGGTGTCAGGTGGAGATGACTGGCCTGATATAAGTGAGTTGAACTCCCATGATCCTCGCCGGTAATCAATTGTTGCTTCCAGGTCTTTGTTGGAATTTCAGCTTGCTTTCCTGCTATCATTCAGCTTAGTGACTTTCTGTTTTTTTTTCTGTGGTTGATTTCCCTTGCTTCTTGCAGTCTTGCCTTGGACTTCAGCCGAGTCCCTTTGGGGGCTTGTGCTGCCCTCTGTTCTCATTTTGTATTTGCACTTGTTCTCTGTTCCATTGATATTTTTATTTGCTAGGTAGCTGTGTGTCACACCAGAGATCTGATATAGGTGGTCAGGATCGTGTGGTCTCAGTTTTTTTGCAATCAGAAGTGCTGGTATTTTTATTAGGGTTTTTCTGGGTTGCAGACAGAATTTATCTCCTGTACTTTACTTTCTAGACAGATTTGGGCCCCAGCATTTGCTCATTCTATTTTCTGTCTGTGTTCGTGTTTTCCTCTTGTCTAACCGCCATTACATGTTTGGGGGCTTCCTATTTCTTTGGGGACTTTACTCCGGGGCAGTTAGATTTCCTCTTTCTATCTTCAGGTGTAGCTAACTAACTGATCCTGTGCCGAGGAGTCTAGGATCAACGTAGGTACACTCCACGGCTACTTCTAGTTGTGCGGTTAGTTTAGGGATCTGCAACCCATTAGGTTCCAGCCTCTCTGGTGTCTTGCTGCTTTGGCAGTATTTTGCTCCTGTCCTCCTCAGCTACCAAATCATAACATAGATGCCATTCTTTATAAATGGCATTGTGCTTAGGCAAAATTCTGAAGGATACTGTCAAAACATTCATATAGCACATACTATGTATCCAGGTTGGGAACATACCCAATTTAAACGAGGTATCCAGGACTTTTCAAAATCAAAACGTGTATCTAAGCACTAACTGGCAGGTAATTGCAACTTACCTGCCTGTTGTGAACGGCGCTATTGTCCCCGGTACAGAAAGGTCACAGATCGCTCCTGTTGAGGATTGTTCCCTCTGCTGACGCAACAGGCTGGGGCTGGGTTAGGCAGCGGGGATCCGTCTGTTAGTCAGAATGACCTCAGAAGTCCTGACCTGTCTGCAGAGTGGACCAGAAAAGAAGCCTCCACTCTGTAGATGTGACATTAGTGGATGCTTTTGAATCCCCGGCAGGAGCGTCTGTGACTGCTTTGTGCCAGGGAAGAACGGCGCCGGGCACAACAGGCAGGTAAGCTGCCATTACCTGCCTGTTAGTGTTTAGGTACAATTTTTGTTTTTTGAAAAGTCCCAGATATCCCCTTTAAGTGTCCCCCCTTAATAAGTTTAAAGAATAAAGAGTTGAAGTACTTAAAACTGTAAAAACTTATGAACCTACCACTGATGGAGTAGACACAAACCACCAAAGAGAATACAAGAGTTTTTACTGAAATAGGATTAAAATAAACTTACAAGCAAAATATTGTGGTCCAATAAGGAGGAATAAAAAAATGGAACATGAATATTCAATCCCAAACACAGGAAAACAGGATTACGTCTACTCAGGTTACAATAGTGCAAGGAGCAAGGGCCACAAGTCTATTGAAATCATATAATACATATATTGGTTATTCCTAAAGACCCATGTGAATGCATGTTTCAAAGAAAAATGCATAAGTTAATGCCATTTGCTCAGATTACTCATGATGTAAAAGGTTACATGTCCTCTCCAGGTTGCCCCGACGCGTGTTTCACATAATTGCTTTTTCATGGGGAGCTGCCTGCATGAGGGTAGCCTGGATCCACATGAGTAAAAGTGGATGAATATGGCTTAGTTTACTATTTTAAAGGGAACATGTCACCTCTTTTTGCTGCTATAAGATGTGGCCACTGACTTTCAAGGCTTATCTACAGCATTCTATAATGCTCACCCGGAGGGGCGGTCCGATGTGGTCCGGTCCAATGGGTGTCTATCAGGTCCGGGTCCGGCGCCTTCCATCTTCATGCAATGCTGTAGATAAGCCCTGAAAGGCGGTGGCCGCATCTTTTTTTTTTTTAAACAATACATTTTTTATTCAAAAAAGAAATCTTATACCAACAGAAAAAACTTGTTTACACAATTATATCAATGTAGCAGTCATATCCAAATTATCACCACTAGTATAAACTAATTTCAAATTGGATATTATAGGAGGGGGGGGGGAAGAAAGGATCTCACAGAAGGAAAGGCCGCCTGGATTGGACACAGAAGGTAAATTAATGGATAGTGGGGGGGAATGAGCTTTAGGAGCTTTGTTTTAAACAATTTTGTATACCAATATGACCAATCTGATTATGAGAAGACCATAAAAACCAGGAAAAAAATATTAAAAACCATACTAAGTGTGAGATATAGCCAATCCAGAAGTCTCCCAAATCTCCCACTGGTGACTGACTCTTTTTACTTTATTGAGTGAACCAAACAACGTTCATATAGATAATGAGAATTTATCCTACCAATGAGTTCCTCCTGTGAGGGGGTAGTAGCTTCTCTCCAGTGCCTTGCCAAGCTCTGACGGGCCGCTGTCAAAACATGGGTTATCATTGGAAGTAAGTTTGGGGGAAGAAGGTCCAAACCAATATTTAAGACTGCCAAGGACTCCTCTAGTTTTAAAGGGAAACCTATCAAAGTCCTGATTAAGTCTGCCACTCGATTCCAGAATCCTCTTATTTTGGGGCACCGCCACCACATATGACCCAGATCCCCTTTTTTACCACATCCTTTCCAGCATAATGAGGAATATGATTTGTTAAATTTGTAAATTTTATAAGGGGTCAGATACCAGTTCATATGTATCTTCTTTAGTTGTTCAAGATGATTAATGCAGGAGTACCTTTTAGTAAATGTGGCCGCAGTCCACCAGTGTTCGGGGGTGGATGAGAAAGATGGTGGTTTCTCCAAGACGTTCATATAAGGGAGTTTGACGGCCCCACTGACTAATTAAGAATCCTATAAAACAAAGACAATCCATGAGTATTTGGATATTCTACTTTAAAATATTTCTGCATCATGTCTGTTGGGTTAGGACTCCACCAAGCTGGAAATGTACACGAATGGATAAAATGATGAATTTGGAGGTACTGATAAAAGCATGTTTTGGGAATCTTGTAAAGTTGGAACAAATCTGCAAAAAAGAGGGGAAAACAGGGCCATCTAAGAGTTTGTCAAGGGTGCTTACACCTGACCCCACCCACAAGTCTACAGACAACCCAAAGATGTGTGCCTCTATCGCTTTTACAGAAATGTCTGTAAATAGGGATTTTGTCATTGTTCTATCAAGGTTATTCCAATAAGAAATCAACGAGGACATCGTATGTAAGGGAAAATTCAAATTCAGGGGCTTCAGTAGCTCGATCTCTAGCAAAAGTCTAGTAGACCTGTGGGGAGCAAACTGTCTTTCTATTTGGAACCATCTATAATTAAGATCCCCAGCCCACCAATCCTTTGTGGCCTTGAGAATGGTTGCCTTGTGGTACAAAGATAGATTTGGTACACTCATGCCACCACGGGAATATTGAAAATACAGAGCCCCGAGCGCCACACTTGGTTTTTTGTTTTTCCAAATAAACTTACCCAATAAGGATTGTAGGAGCCCTATCCATCTAGATGGGAATTTGAGGGGGAGACATCTAAACAAGTAGGTAATCTTAGGCAGCAACATCACTTTTACCATTTGTATTCTGGCAACCCAGGACAGTGGGAGAAAGGTCTGCCTTTCGAAGTCCCCACGAACTTCCAAAATCAACGATTCATTCATAGTTCATCTTAATTAGATTTCCAAATTTTGCAATTTTAATTCCCAAATATGTAAATCCCGCTTCCTCCCACTTTAAGGGAAAATGCTCTAGTATTCTATCCTTTACCAAAGGTGTAATATTTATGGGGAATATGATAGACTTTGTGGCATTTAATTTGTATTTAATGACACTCACTAGGGACTCCTCCACACCTGTGAGAGATAATATCACATCAAGAGAAAAAAAGAAAAATCCAGCATGGAATGGAAAGGTAAAAAATGTATTTTATTCACTAGTTACTTAAAAAGGACAAATATTTTCCAAAAAATTTTTCAGGCAGATACAGCTCCATGTAAATCAAGTGAGACAGATCAACGCGTTTCGACGTTAGTCTTTGTCACGATGACTTTGACAAAGACTAATGTCGAAACGCGTTGATCTGTCTCACTTGACTTACATGGAGCTGTATCTGCCTGAATAATTTTTTGGAAAATGTTTTTCCTTTTTAAGTAACTAGTGAATAAAATACATTTTTTACCTTTCCATTGCGCGCTGGATTTTTCTTTTTTTCTCTTGTTGCATTTTCTGGCTGCTCTGTCTGCATCCATGCGAGGAGTTGAATTGAATTAAATTTACGGAGATTGGGGTATGCTAACTACCTTTTCTTTTTGCTATATTTTTATAATATCACATCATCTGCATACAATCCCACCACATGGTCCATATCTCCCACACGGACTCCATGAATGCTTGGATTAGTTCTAAGAGCCTCTGCCAGCGGCTCCAGTAGCAAAGCAAAGATAACCGGTGAAAGAGGGCAGCCCCGCCGGGTGCCATTAGACACCACAAACCGGTTCGAGGTGAAGCCAGACGCACTCACCACCGCATTCAGATTAGAATATAAGGACCATATAGCCTTTTAATATCTCCCACAAATCTAAACTTATCAAGAACCTCTCCGATATAACCCCAGTGCACTATTAAGCAGGCCAGAGTTTTCAAGTAACATGGGAAAGAAAAAGGATCTCTCTGCTGCTGAAAAGCATCAAATAGTGCAATACTTGGTCAAGGGATGAAAACAGATATTTCCCGAAAACTTAATCGTGATCATTGTACTGTTAAGAGATTTGTGGCTGATTCTGAGCACAGATGTGTTCGTGCTGATAAAGGCAGAATGAGGAAGTTTTCTGCCAGGCAAGTTCATCAGATTAAGAGAGCAGCTGCTAAAAAGCCATTACAAACCAGCAAACAGATCTTTGAAGCTGCTGGTGCCTCTGGAGTCCCTCGAACCACAAGGTGTGGGATGCTTCAAAGGCTTGCTGTGATGCATAAACCTACTATTCGGCCACCCCTAAACAGTGCTCACAAGCAGAAACGGATGCAGTGGGGCCAGACATACATGAAGACTAATTTTCAAACAGTCTTATTTACTGATGAGTGTCATGCAACCCTGGATGGTCCAGATGGATGGAGTAGTGGATGGTTGGTGGATGGCCACCATGTCCCAACAAGGCTGTGACGTCAGCAAGGAGGTGGAAGAGTCATGTTTTGGGCCGGAATCATGGGGAAACAGCTGGTAGGGCCCTTTAAGGTTCCTGAAGGTGTGAAAATAACCTCTGCAAAGTATATAGAGTTTCTGACTGACAACTTTCTTTCATGGTATAAAAAGAAAAAAACGTGCCTTCAGGAGCAAAATCATCTTCATGCATGACAATGCACCATCTCATGCTGTAAAGAATACCTCTGAGTCATTGGCTGCTATGGGCATAAAAGGAGATAAACTCATGGTGTGTCCACCATCTTCCCCTGACCTCAACCCTATAGAGAACCTTTGGAGTATCATCAAGCAAAAGATCTATGAGGGTGGGAGGCAGTTCACTTCAAAACAGCAGCTCTGGGAGGCTATTCTGACTTCATGCAAAGAAATACAAGCAGAAACTCTCCAAAAACTCACAAGTTCAATGGATGCAAGAATTGTGAAGGTGATATCAAAGAAGGGTTCCTATGTTAACATGTAACTTGGCCTGTTAGGATGTTTTGGAGTTAAGTAGCTTTTTTGTTCAGTGAATGTGACCTCCTAATGCTGCAAATTCCACAAATGAGCATTTTCAGTTCTTTAAAACAGATCAAATGTTCAGAAATTCTACTGTGCCTAATAATTTGATACAGCGCATTTTGAGTTTTTATTCATTTTGGAGATTATACTGTCATCATTGGGAGGTTTCTTCAATAAAATTTGATGTATACTCTAATGGGTGATGACTTTTATTAGACTGACTGTCATTTGCACCGACCACTTAGGAAAATCAGAGAAAAATATAATTTGCATAATAATTTGGAACATGGTGTATATGCCTTGTGGGCTGACCATACCACTTCGTCTGAGGTGGAGTTATTATCATTTATATCAAAGAAGTCTTTTAACTTGGTCTCTATTGACTCAAGGTTTTGTTTGGTGGTCAGTAAAAATTATTTAAACGCCACCTGTTAGCTTTGACCAATGAATCATTATCAGAAATAGCGAGACAGGAGCATAGTCAGACCACGAGATGCCTCAAGTGCACTACCTAGAATTCTATCAGCCACAAGAATATAGTCTATCCTGCTATAGGAATTAAATATAAAGGAGAAGTGAGAGCAATCCCTCTGAGAGCTGTGGAGATATCTCCACATATCATGTAAGTTATATTCTGAAATGAGAGATCTCATCTCCCCCCTAGAGGTACGTCTGTTTGAGCAATCTAAGACGACAGACATGGGGAGGTTGAAATCTCCACAGACAATTTTAAACCCCTGAACCCTCTTAAGTTTTCATCTGAAAAATGAAAAGTGGTGCGTATTTGGGGCATATAGAGATACAATCGTGTATTTAGTGTTATTTAAAGAACAATCAAGGAAAATAAAACGCCCCTCCGGATCACTTGTAGTATCATACAGTTTAAAGATTAGTGAGTCTCTTATTAAAATAGCCACTCCAGCTCTTTTAGTCTCGTTGTTTGCAAAGTACTGGTGTGGATATCGTGGGTTATTTAGTCGAGAAATATCCTGCGTCAACAAGTCCGTTTCTTAAACACAAATTACATCAGCAGTTTCTTTGCAGATATTCTTCCAAAAAAATGGATCTTTTACCTGGCGAATTCAAATCATTAGCATTTATAGATAAAACCGTAATATGCATTGTTAATACTATATACTGCTTTACGTGACACCACTGCTCCTAAATGAGTGACAAAAATGGGGAGGACGGAAAGGGGAACAAATTTGCTTGTTTATCCAGATGAAAAGATATCAAACCAAAATTTTTGCTTCAACATAAGAGGAAGTTCCCTTACAGTTCCAAAATCAAGCAAATAGTAAAGAAAAAGGAAAAAAGTGAAAAAACAGCTTGAAAAAGAGTGAAAAAAGACACTCTGTGGGCAACTTTGCCTGGTTTCAACACCGCCATGGAGGCACCAGGCAAAGAACAGAAAGCAGGAAACAGAGAACGGCTCTCCAGTAATCAATCATGCCTTAATGACCGTCAATACGTCTTTTAACTCATCTGAGTTATAAGAGAATAGCATCCCATACAGGTGACAATCCATCAACTGTCGGCTGTACACTATAGCTGACAACTTGCTGCATCAGCCATGATCAGTGTTGTCACCGTCCATATCTGTTTAACCCCTTAGATGCTGCTGTCAATATTGACTATATCATATAAATGGTTAAAAGAGTGTGGGGGCTTCCTCTTCATCCCCATCAGCACCCTGAGATCATGATTGTGTGTTCCTGATATCTGCCATGGCATTTCACGGCCAAATAGCGGCCTTAGAGTCTCCCGGCTACAGTGACCTGTTCAAAGGTTAGTGACATTTAGGTAGTAAAAATACACTTTTTCATTACTATCATGTCACTTTGTATTAATTCCTGAAAAACACCTGAAGGGTTAATAAACTACATGACAGCAGTTTTCAGTATATCAGGGGGTGTTGCTTTTAAAATGGAATCACTTTTGAGGGTTTCCCAATATATAGGAACTGTAAAGTCACTTCAAACCTGGCTAGGTCCCTAAAAAAAATAATTTAGTAAATTTCCATGAAAAAATGAAATATTGCTGCAATATTTTTAAACCTAAAATGCTAACAAAATTAAAGAACATTTTACAAATGGCGCTGATGTAAAGCAGATATGTGGGAAATGTTATTTATTAATGTTTTTCTGTGGTATGATTTTCTGAATTAAAGGGATGATCATTAAAATTGTTAATTCTTGTACAATTTTGTCAAATTTCTGATATTTTTTTATAAATAAACACAAAACATATCAACCTAAATTTACCATTATCATAAAGTATAATGTGTCACGAAAAAACAATCTCAAAATCACTTGAATTTGTTGAAGAATTCCAGAGTTATTACCACATAAAGCGACACCTGTCAGATTTTTAAAATTTGGCTCTGTCACTAAGGGGTTAAACCATTAAACCAGTCTGTGTCCAGTTTTTTTTTTCTGTGCCTTAGGAGCTCTTTTGTCATTCATATATATTATATGAATCTTCCTTTTTAGCAATAAATCTCCTTTTCCGGGGATATGCAGACAAATATGGAATTGTCCCTGAAGACTTTAAATTTCGTGGGGAACCCCCAGTTGTACTTTATCCCTTGTTCTCCCAGGGCTGTAGTATGCTGACAAATCAGGGAATACCTTCAGCTGGGCCAAATTATCTGGAAGTTTCTGCCTTTCCTGAGGCCAGCCATAAAAGTCTCCTTCACTATATAAAAATATATACGGGCAATAACATCTCGAGGTAAATCTGGACTGAGGCCTTTTGGTTTTGGAATCCTGTGTATTCTATCCACCATTAAGTCCTTGCTATCTGCAGAAGGGATCACTGTTTGTACAAAGCTCTGCAGAAGACCAGGCAAGTCTCTGTCAGGAGTAGATTCATCAATCCCTTTAATGCAAATATTATTTCTCCTGGACCTGCCCTCAAGGTCCAGGGTTTTGTTGTAGATTTGGGGAATTTATTATTCTAAAGCCTCATTAACATCTATTAGTTCATTATGAGATTTAGTAGGCTCCGCCAGTTTCTGCTCCAGGTGATCTGTTCTAGTGTCCAGCTCCTGCAGCTCTCCCTTAAAGTCAGATATCATTGTGTAGGGAAGTGGACTGGACCACAGGTACCTGCATGCCTGGTCCAGAACTGAAAGGGTTGCATCCTCAGTTTATGAGGGGAAGCTTGAGTGGGGCGGACCTTTCCCAGCTGTCTGAGGGAAGGAGGAGGGAGACGGGGCTTTTTGCTGACAGGAGGGGGCGGGGAGAGCCAGGGAAGGACACACAGCAGCACAGTGAAGGCAGGAGAAAGCGCGTGAAAGAGAGCAGTGTGTTGCCAGGGCAGAGCAGCATGCAGAACAGTGAGTGGCGCACCCTGCTTTCCTTGTACCCTGCAAGGGGTACCGACGCTGCGATGGATCGCATAGAGAGGGCCCCATCACCTGCAGAGCCAAGAGTGCCCAGCAACACTCTGGAGGGAGGGATCGCTGCAGAGCTGTACGAAGCAGAGCAGAACCATGCAGAGCCAAGCTGCATACACAGAGCTAAGCCGAGCCCAACAAGCAGAGCTGAGCTAGCCATGCAGCAACCTGAGAGAGAAGCGCCCGGCCCTGAGAGCACCCGCAGTGTGCAAGCCAGTGCCTGTTGTCGCCCGCTGCCAACATCTGGGACCAGAGAGAAAGAGACGCACGGTGTGAGTCCGGTCTCAGTGTCCGTGAGTACTACCCACGTCCCCCATACGAGTGACTGAGTACAGGACAGACCCTTGCACCCTGACCTTGCCGTTAAACAACCCCTGGGCCACGTGGGGCCCATACCAGTTCATGACCCCCTTTGCCGTCGACCACTTTGGGCCCACTTGACTGAAACTGTCTGGAGAGTTGTACAGGAGCCATATTGGGCTTAGCCAGCACTGTAGCCCATAACCTTTGCCGAAAACTCCAGTATATGGACAAGGGCAGTGGAAGGTACCAGAGACTGACCACTGTTACCAGAAGATGGGGTGTATTGTCTGTTTGCCCCATTAATGAGGACCCTGCATCGGCAATTGCCGGCATCTATGAGTTCGCAGCAGGAGCTGCAGTATTGACTTCTTATTTGTTTGCGAAGATTTGAACAGTTGTATTGTACTGTGCCTTTAATACTGTTTCTTTAATACTATTTAGCGCTTTACCTCCCTGCGTGGAGTATTTCCCCTGTAAATAAACCCGTTAACCCTTGCTATGCTGTCTGCGTTCCGCCATTGCATCCCGCGTTCCTGAGAATACCACAATTGCTTTTAGATCAGATTGGAGCTCTTAGCTCAGAGACTTCAGCAAAGCCTCCATTGTTTTTTGTGTAAGGGGAATATCTGTCTGTTCCTCCTCACCTCTTTCTGAGACTGCTGCCTGTGAGCCCCCCCTTGATGAGCAGGAAGAAAGAGCTGAGGAAGAAGAAGTTGCAGCCATTTTAGAGGCTGCACTCAGTACCTTGTCCCAGGAGAAATATGCAGTCACCTTCCTTGGGGAGCTCCTGCTCGCTGACCTGCCTCGCACCATCGGGCCACTGTGACTTTGTAAGGGAGGGCCCCGACTGTAGTCGTGACCTGGATTATCATAACATCCATGTCCAGCCCTTCCCCTACATGAAACTGTGTTCTTCCTCCAGGCATCAACGGTCTCTCTTCCTTGAGACCCCCAGTAATGGAGACACAGTCCAGAATAACTTGAACACATTCTTTACTTAACTCTTCACACGTTACATCCACACTTGGCACAACCGGTGTTACATTCGTTTCCTTTTCTCTCCCTGTCTTTCTCTCCCTGTCAATCACTATGTTTGGTGGCCCCCGGTGAAGCATTCGGCCCATCTGCACTGAACTCGTCGAAGCTCCAGCTCCCCTCAGTTCCTTGGTGCTACAAAAAACTTTTACCCGCTTTCCGTGAGCGGGACTTCTTTAAGGGCTACAGTGCCTGCAGTGATGCGGAACAGTTCAGTTATTGTTGTGCAACATCCTCCGTGTAGACAAAACAAAACAATGTTCAACTGCATGCACCGCATGTCGCTCAGTCCTCATCAGATTCCTCTTTGTACTCCTCCGCCGGGTGGTGAGCCGAGGCCACCTCTGCAGCCGCAGAGGTGGTTTCAGGAAACAGGCCCATGTCGTCCTCGTCGTAGTGGGTAACCGCAACTGCGTAGTACCCGCGAGGACAGTCCTCCTTGAATAAGGAGACCCGGTCTCCCTGCTTTAACAAGCATCCAAACTGGATGGACGCCATGTTAATGTAGACCTTGGCATCTGTTCCTTCCTCTCGGATAAAGCCATAGGCCCGGTCGATGTCGTTGTATACCAGCCATCCGCTGGTACGCTGTCCTACCAGAGCGCCTCTGCCAGGGCACCGCAGCTCCATCCAGACCTCCCTCTCCCGCTGCTTCTTATCCAGAATCACCCCCTCTACCCAGGCAGCCTTCCGGGACGTGGGGAAGGGGCCCTCCACAGCCGGTTGGGTGAGTATAGCCCCCAGGGCGGTGGCCGATGAGGAGGTCGATTGAGCCTCTGACGACTGGGATTGCGGTGCAGGCTTTCTAAGGGGAACGTGGGAACGGACGATGGCCTCCGGGGCGGAATTCAGTGGGGAAGGCCTCAGGAATCAGGGACAAAGGCACACTCACCCACTTCGATGAGGCCAAGGTCGTGGTGCTCTCCAGAACGGTGACTTCCTCCGCGGGATGGCCCGCACGCTTGACAGTCTGATGTAGTGTCGGCTCATTCTTGATTTCCGGCCGCGGTTGCTTGGGCACAGATGCCAGTTCCGGACGCTGCTGAGTAAACAGCCGGGGTTCCGGATCGCCAGTACCCTGGGCCTGATGTTGTATCGCTGGCTCCACCGTCTCGTCCCATGCTCTGCCAGGCTGGATCTGTTCTCTCTCCTGCCTCCACTGTCGCTTTATGCAGCCCACGCCTTGGCAGCTCCGGATACAGGAGTGCTTCATCGTGGCCGGTTCAAGTTCACAAAATGGCGCTGCTCAGCATCTTCCACTTTTTCTTCCAAGTCCCACCCGTCACCAGGTGGGACCACCTCCAGCTGTCCTTCCCCTCCATCGTTACTCAGTAGCAGGGGCAAGGCTTCCTCCTTTTCTTCCGCTCCCACCAGGGGCAGACACGGGCATATTGGAAGACAGGCTTTGGCGCCAGGACATGACGGCAACGCCCATGTAGGACGTGGTTCTCATTGTTGTTTGCTTCTTCTTCTCCATCCCCCGCCATTCTTACTGCCGCCATCTTTGTCACAATAAAGGGGTCAAACTTTTTCACCACATAGGCCAAGTCCAACTCAGTAGTTAAATCCGGTTTGTCACAAAATCAGTGATAGACAAGTCCAGTGGTTTACTCACAATTTCTTCTCCAGTTACAGCAGCTACTGGCTTTTTTTCAGGGTCATCTTCCAGGGTCACAGCAATTGCACACTCATCTTTCTCAGCAGATTCTCCCCATGGCAAGGCAATGGCATGCTGTCAAACTTCATCTTTCTCCAGCTCTTTGCTGACAGCGTTCCTATGCACGGTGTCAGCATCCTGCCAACTACGCCAAGTGTAAGGGAGGACTGTAGTCGTGACCTGGAATACCGTAAACTCCATGTCCAGCCCTTCCCCTACATGAAACTGTATTCTTCCCTCTGGCTTACCTGCATCTCCAGATTCCACTCTTCCTGGGCACCTCCCAGGCATCCAAGGTCCCTCTTCCTTAAGATCCCCAGTAATGGAGACAGACCAGAATAACTTGAACACATTCTTTATTTAACGCTTCACACGTTACATCCACAATTGGCACAACAGGTGTTACATTCGTTTCCTTTTCTCTCCCTGCCTTGCTGTCACTTCTGTGCAGTACACGCCCGGACCGGACCGTCCTAGACTGCTCCCCAGTTCCTTCCAGGCCTGACCTCACCATAATGACACTCCCTTCAGACTGCTTTGCCTCAGAACTGAATTCATCAATCACTATGTTTGGTGGCCCTCTGTGAAGCATTCGTCCCATCTGCACAGAACTCGTTGAAGCTCCAGCTCCCCTCAGTTCCTTGGTCCAGCCCTAAAAGCAATGGCCCAGGCAGTAAGACGCCACATCTTTCCTCTTCTGCCTAGACCCACTGCGAGACTTTGCAGCGGCCGTGGGTAACGTGGGTTGCTGCTTAGAACGTTGCATGGCTGCCAGTTGTCCTGGCCTAAGCCCTTGTGGACGCTTGGGCATGCTGGCCCCATCTGAGCTGATCTAACTACAACCTTCTCACTACTACCCGGCAGCCCCTCCTACTCTTAACCCTATGTGAAACTACCTAGCAACTATACTTAACAAGGCCCACTAGTATGCCCCCATCTAGTGGCCTGCAACAGAACTACACCTACCAGTATATGAGACTATATGCTAGAGTGCCATCCTCTAATGTCCCAACAGGATGCACTCAACTTTCCCTAAGCTATACATATGTGAAGAACATTAAACACATTACATAGTACAATGCTATACAAAGGAACACAAGACATAAGCAAACACACATATATATATATATATATATATACATAATGGTAACACATCATGATAGTGGCCGTACCATAAATAGTAGCATTAAGGCTAAGTGCACACGTTCAGGAATATTTGCGTTTTTTTTTGCGTTTTTTCCGCGATTTTCCACGGTAAAAACGCGAAAAAAACGCAAGCATTAAGCATCCTATACATGTTAATTGATTCCGCATGTTTTGGCCACATGTTGCGTTTTTTTCCGCGAAAAAAACGCTTCGCGGAAAAAATAGCAACATGTTCATTAATTTTGCGGAATGTAAGCGGTTCATGTGCGGTGGTACCCAGGATCTGGAGGAGAGGAGACTCTCCTCCAGGCCCTGGGTACCATATCCCTGGTAAAACAATAATTAAAATAATAAATAATGATATTCTCACCTTCCGGCGGCCCCCGCAGCCTTCCCGCCTTCAGCGACGCTCCCGGCAACTCCCGGTCCCAAGAGTCCTTTGCGAGAATCACCCAGATGGCGTAGCGGTCTCGCGTGATGCTACGTCATCGGTGTGATTTGTCGCAATGCATCCTTGGGACCGGGAGTTGCCGGGAGCGTCGCTGAAGGCGGGAAAGCTGCGGGGGCCGCCGGAAGGTGAGAATATCATTATTTATTATTTTTTTTATTATTTTTACATTAGATCTTTTTACTATTGATGCGACATAGGCGGCATCAATAGTAAAAAGTTGGTCACACGTGTCAAACACTATGTTTGACTCGTGTGACCAACCTGTCAATCAGTTTTCCAAGCGATGCTACAGATCGCTAGGAAAACACTAGCATTCTGCAAGCTAATTACGCTTGCAAAACGCTATTATTCTGGCGGGAATACGCATACAAAAAAAGTGCGTATTTCCCGCGGGAGAAGTGCGGATTGCGGCCGAAATTTCCACGGCAATTCCGCAACGTGTGAACTTAGCCTAATACATAAGATTATGTAGCAGTACCACTGAATGTTTATAACTATACAATGATTATTTACACAGGAATTATTAAGTACACTTAAGGGGCAGGGCTAAACAGTGATACTCCTTCACCCCCTTACATCTTCAGGTCACCAGGTAACTTGTCTAGGGTTTCCCAGAGCGATTTTTCACCTTGTTGTGCCGAGTTAAAGCCGATCGCTGTTGGAGCTCCTGCACTGAGCTCGGCCAGGCCCCGTGGTGGCCTCATCTTATAGCGGCAAAAAGAGGTGACAGGTTCCCTTTAAAAGTATCTGAGTTGAAAAATCCTTTACATTCACAATAGAATATTTTGCAGCACAGTGTCATGAAAGTGCAAGATTTGCAGATAAATATTTGACGTAACCACAGAATTACTCTGATAAAAAGGTCAGATGAAGGACAAATAGGATTTTTGCCTCTAGCTGGGTGAAGATAGCAGCTTGCGGGACAATAGCTCTAGGCCGCTCTTTCTCTGAAAAGCTCTTCTGATTCTTTCAATATGGTAAATTTCTAATATGCTCATTCAGCTAAAAATGCTAACAATGATTTAAATGAGTTAAAGTTATCATAAATATGTTAATTGATCCAATTAAAGCTACACCCCAGGTAAAACTTGCACAGTATGTGAGTGGTGAAGCTATAGGGAGGGCAGCAGTAGCATTAAGCCCGGCCTCTGGTGCTCAACAATCCCTCTCTCACATTATTATTATTATTATTTATTTCTATAGCACCATTGATTCCATGGTGCTGTACATGATAAGGGGTTACATGCAAATTACAGGTATCACTTACAGTAAACAAACTAACAATGACAAACTGATACAGAGGGGAGAGGACCCTGCCCTTTTGGGCTTACATTCTACAAGATGGTGGGGAAGGAGACAGCAGGTTGGTGGATCGCAGCAGTTCCGGTGTTGGTTGAGATGATATCTCCGGTAGTGGTGAGGAGGTAGCAGGGTCATTGCAGGCTGTAAGCTTACCTGAAGAGGTGGGTTTTCAGGTTCCGTCTGAAGGATCCGAATGTGGTTGATAGTCGGATGTGTTGGGGCAAAGAATTCCAGAGGATGGGGGATATTAGGGAGAAGTCTTGGAGGCGGTTGGGTGAGGAGCGAATAAGTGTGGAGGAGAGAAGGAGGTATTGGGAGGATCGGAGATTACGTGAGGGAAGGTATCGGGAGATTAGTTCAGAGATATATAGAGGAGACAGGTTATAGATGGGCTTGTAGGTCAGTATTAGTAATTTGAACTGGATACGCTGAGGGAATGGGAGCCAGTGAAGAGATTTGTAGAGGGGAGAAGCGAAGGAGTAGCGAGGAGAGAGATGAATTAGTCGGGCAGCAGAGTTAAGGATGGACTGGAGAGGTGCGAGGGTGTTAGCAGGGAGGTCAGAGAAAAGGATGTTGCAGTAGTCGAGTCGGGAGATGATGAGGGCATGCACAAGCATTTTAGTAGATTGTGGGTTGAGGAAAGGACGGATTCTTTAAATATTTTCGAAGCTGAAGGTGACAGGAGTTAGAAAGAGCTTGAATGTGCGGTTTGAAGGACAGGACAGAGTCAAGGGTTACTCCGAGGCAGCGGACTTCTGGTACGGGGAAAGCGTGATGTCTAGAGTTGAGCGATACTTTCCGATATCCAAAAGTATCAGAATGGTATCGCCGATACCCAAAAAATATCGGCGATACCCGATACCGATACCGGAAATCCAATGAAAGTCTATGGGAACAAAATATCGGAATTAAAAAAACCCCATTCTTGCCTTGTTGGTTAATTGTACATGAAGGAAAACAACAAAGAGTAATGTAGAACGTATTGGGGAAGGTTGAGGAGACATTAAAGGCATAGATGTTTAACCCAATCAAATGGAATAGCATAAATATTTTTTTTTTAAAGATGTTCGGATTGACGAAGAAATTGACAATGTTGTTAACGTTTTTTCTATTTTGGCAAATATGTATATTTCACAACTTCCATGCTCTTCACCTTTTTAACTTTTGACACACTTTCTCCTTCATAATCTTCAGCAGCATCATCTTTTTCATCAAATTATTCTTCATCTTCACCTTCTTTATCTTCTTCTTAAACTTCTTGCTATTCATCTTTTTGTTAACATTACTCATATTCTTCTTATTAAACTATTATTCTTATTCATATTGTACTTCATCTTCTTCATCATATTCTTATTTGTGACAGAGAATCCTGTACTTGTAATCTGTCAAAGTATGAATTTTTCATCCTTCCGTTCTTGCTGTCACAAAAGATTTAAATTACAACAGTATTTGTCCGTGTTCAGTTTAGCCTTCAGCAGCAGGCATTTTCCAGGGGCACCACGAGGAGGAGCGGACTCACCCCCATACACTGCTTAGTCTTCTTCTGCTTATAATTTAGAGCATATATTTTGCTCTTCATTTTGGTCTTATACTTCATGTTCTTCTGCTTTTTGATCTTCTGCTTATTGTTCTTAAGTCTCTTGTTCTGTATCTTGTAGTTTGTCTTAATCTTCTTAGTCCTGTTTGGTAATCTTTTATTTCTTCTTTGTGATGGTGTTTAGGCTGGTTGGCTTGATGCTCGTCGTCCTTGTGGTCGTCATCTTCTTCGGGGTGGTCATCAGGGTCGTCGTCTTCATTGTTGGAGATCCAGAGTGATTACCCAAAAAAGCATTGAAAAAATCTTCAATTTGTAAATGTAGCAGAAGGTACAATAGTCAATGCAAGTAACGAGGACCAGCTGACTGTGCTGGAACCCGGAGGGGCAGCAGAAGGAAAAGAGCCAATGGCACAACCGAGGACCAGCTGACGTTACTGGGACACGGTTACTAAGCAGGAGGTACCTGTGCTCCAAAGCACTACCAAGGACCAGCAGACGTTGCTGGAACTCGGATACCGAGATGGAGGCACCTAGGCCAAAGGCACTGCGGAGAACCAGCTGACGGTACTGGAACCCGGACGGGTAGCAGAAGGTACAAGAGCCAATGCAAGTAACGAGGACCAGCTGACTGTGCTGGAACCCGGAGGGGCAGCAGAAGGAAAAGAGCCAATGGCACAACCGAGGACCAGCTGACGTTACTGGGACACGGTTACTAAGCAGGAGGTACCTGTGCTCCAAAGCACTACCAAGGACCAGCAGACGTTGCTGGAACTCGGATACCGAGATGGAGGCACCTAGGCCAAAGGCACTGCGGAGAACCAGCTGACGGTACTGGAACCCGGACGGGTAGCAGAAGGTACAAGAGCCAATGCAAGTAACGAGGACCAGCTGACTGTGCTGGAACCCGGAGGGGCAGCAGAAGGAAAAGAGCCAATGGCACAACCGAGGACCAGCTGACGTTACTGGGACACGGTTACTAAGCAGGAGGTACTTGTGCTCCAAAGCACTACCAAGGACCAGCAGACGTTGCTGGAACTCGGATACCGAGATGGAGGCACCTAGGCCAAAGGCACTGCGGAGAACCAGCTGACGGTACTGGAACCCGGACGGGTAGCAGAAGGTACAAGAGCCAATGCAAGTAACGAGGACCAGCTGACTGTGCTGGAACCCGGAGGGGCAGCAGAAGGAAAAGAGCCAATGGCACAACCGAGGACCAGCTGACGTTACTGGGACACGGTTACTAAGCAGGAGGTACCTGTGCTCCAAAGAACTACCAAGGACCAGCAGACGTTGCTGGAACTCGGATACCGAGATGGAGGCACCTAGGCCAAAGGCACTGCGGAGAACCAGCTGACGGTACTGGAACCCGGACGGGTAGCAGAAGGTACCCATGGAAATTTAAGTTGACAGGCCGCGAGCCGGCCGCAGTTACCGAATCCCTCAGTACTACAGTGGGTGATTGTCCTATTGTCACAACGGAAACAGCCTTTATTTGCATATCCCGCAGCACACATAGGAAGCACATAAACTCCAAGCACCATAGAGTCGGCTAACCCGACCGCAACACGACAGGACAACTTATTGGAGGCTAAGTGATGTTTACACTGACAGGAAACAGATGGCGTGCTGTAACCAGTCTGGGCAGGAGTGAGTACCCGTGCCAATGACACTTCCGAGCAACAACTGGCGGTGTTGAAGCCCAGGGATGAGAAGACAACAGGGTGGAGGCAGCAGGACTTTTTGCCGTTCACACAGCAGGGGAACAGCTGACATTACTGAACCCCAGTAACACAGGAGCAAGTGTTGCCTGTGTTAACAACACTTCTGAGCAACAAATGGCGGTGTTGTAGCCCAGGAATGAGAAGAGAACATGGTGGAGGCAGCAGGACTTTTTGCCGTTCACACAGCAGGGGAACAGCTGACATTACTGAACCCCAGTAACACAGGAGCAAGTGTTGACTGTGCTAACAGCACTTCCGAGCAACAACTGGCGGTGTTGTAGCCCAGGAATGAGAAGAGAACATGGTGGAGGCAGCAGGACTTTTTGCCGCTCACACAGCAGGGGAACAGCTGACATTACTGAACCCCAGTAACACAGGAGCAAGTGTTGACTGTGCTAACAGCACTTCCGAGCAACTACTGGCGGTGTTGTAGCCCAGGGATGAGAAGAGAACATGGTGGAGGCAGCAGGACTTTTTGCCGTACACACAGCAGGGGAACAGCTGACATTACTGAACCCCAGTAACACAGGAGCAAGTGTTGACTGTGCTAACAGCACTTCCGAGCAACAACTGGCGGTGTTGTAGCCCAGGAATGAGAAGAGAACATGGTGGAGGCAGCAGGACTTTTTGCCGTTCACACAGCAGGGGAACAGCTGACATTACTGAACCCCAGTAACACAGGAGCAAGTGTTGACTGTGCTAACAGCACTTCCGAAACAACTGCGTGTTGTAGCCCAGGAATGAGAGAAATGGTGGAGGCAGCAGGACTTTTGCCGTCACACAGCAGGGAACAGCTGACATTACTGAACCCCAGTAACACAGGAGCAAGTGTTGACTGTGCTAACAGCACTTCCGAGCAACAACTGGCGGTGTTGTAGCCCAGGGATAGAAGAGAACATGTGAGGCAGCAGACTTTTTGCCGTACACACAGCAGGGAACAGCTGACATTACTGACCCCAGTAACACAGGAGCAAGTGTTGACTGTGCTAACAGCACTTCGAGCAACAACTGGCGGTGTTGTAGCCCAGGAATGAGAAAGAACATGGTGGAGGCAGCAGACTTTTTGCCGTTCACACAGCAGGGAACAGCTGACATACTGAACCCGTAACACAGGCAAGTGTTGACTGTGCTAACAGCACTTCCGAGCAACAACTGGCGGTGTTGTAGCCCAGGAATGAGAAGAGAACATGGTGGAGGCAGCAGACTTTTTGCCGTCACACAGCAGGGGAACAGCTGACATTACTGAACCCCAGTAACACAGGAGCAAGTGTTGACTGTGCTAACAGCACTTCCGAGCAACAACTGGCGGTGTTGTAGCCCAGGATGAGAAGAGAACATGGTGGAGGCAGCAGGACTTTTTGCCGTCACACAGCAGGGAACAGCTGACATTACTGAACCCCAGTAACACAGGAGCAAGTGTTGACTGTGCTAACAGCACTTCGAGCAACAACTGGCGGTGTTGTAGCCAGGAATGAGAAGAGAACATGGTGGAGGCAGCAGACTTTTTGCCGTTCACACAGCAGGGGAACAGCTGACATTACTGAACCCCAGTAACACAGGAGCAAGTGTTGACTGTGCTAACAGCACTTCCGAGCAACACTGGCGGTGTTGTAGCCCGAATGAGAAGAACATGGTGGAGGCAGCAGGACTTTTTGCCGTACACACAGCAGGGGAACAGCTGACATTACTGAACCCCAGTAACACAGGAGCAAGTGTTGACTGTGCTAACAGCACTTCGAGCAACAACTGGCGGTGTTGTAGCCCAGGAATGAGAAGAGAACATGGTGGAGGCAGCAGGACTTTTGCCGTTCACACAGCAGGGAACAGCTGACATTACTGAACCCAGTAACACAGGAGCAAGTGTTGACTGTGCAACAGCACTTCCGAGCAACAACTGGCGGTGTTGTAGCCCAGGATGAGAAGAGAACATGGTGGAGGCAGCAGGACTTTTGCCGTCACACAGCAGGGGAACAGCTGACATTACTGAACCAGTAACACAGGAGCAAGTGTTGACTGTGCTAACAGCACTTCCGAGCAACAACTGGCGGTGTTGTAGCCCAGGATGAGAAGAGAACATGGTGGAGGCAGCAGGACTTTTTGCCGTACACACAGCAGGGGAACAGCTGACATTACTGAACCCCAGTAACACAGGAGCAAGTGTTGACTGTGCTAACAGCACTTCCGAGCAACACTGGCGGTGTTGTAGCCCAGAATGAGAAGAGAACATGGTGGAGGCAGCAGGACTTTTTGCCGTTCACACAGCAGGGGAACAGCTGACATTACTGAACCCCAGTAACACAGGAGCAAGTGTTGACTGTGCTAACAGCACTTCCGAGCAACACTGGCGGTGTTGTAGCCCAGGAATGAGAAGAGAACATGGTGGAGGCAGCAGGACTTTTTGCCGTACACACAGCAGGGGAACAGCTGACATTACTGAACCCCAGTAACACAGGAGCAAGTGTTGACTGTGCTAACAGCACTTCCGAGCAACAACTGGCGGTGTTGTAGCCCAGGGATGAGAAGAGAACATGGTGGAGCAGCAGGACTTTTTGCCGTACACACAGCAGGGGAACAGCTGACATTACTGAACCCAGTAACACAGGAGCAGTGTTGACTGTGCTAACAGCACTTCCGAGCAACAACTGGCGTGTTGTAGCCAGGAATGAGAAGAGAACATGGTGGAGGCAGCAGGACTTTTGCCGTTCACACAGCAGGGGAACAGCTGACATTACTGAACCCCAGTAACACAGGAGCAAGTGTTGACTGTGCTAACAGCACTTCCGAGCAACAACTGGCGGTGTTGTAGCCCAGGATGAGAAGGAACATGGTGGAGGCAGCAGGACTTTTTGCCGTACACACAGCAGGGGAACAGCTGACATTACTGAACCCCAGTAACACAGGAGCAAGTGTTGACTGTGCTAACAGCACTTCCGAGCAACACTGGCGGTGTTGTAGCCAGGATGAGAAGAGAACATGGTGGAGGCAGCAGGACTTTTTGCCGTTCACACAGCAGGGGAACAGCTGACATTACTGAACCCCAGTAACACAGGAGCAAGTGTTGACTGTCACAGCACTTCCGACAAACTGGCGGTGTTGAGCCAGAATGGAGGACATGTGGAGAGAACTTTGGACACAGCAGGGAACAGCTGACATCTGAACCTAACCAGCAAGTTTGACTGTGCTAACAGCACTTCGAGCAACAACTGGCGTGTTGTAGCCAGGATGAGAAGAGAACATGGTGAGGCAGCAGGACTTTTGCCGTACACAGCAGGGGAACAGCTGACATTACTGAACCCCAGTAACACAGGAGCAAGTGTTGACTGTGCAACAGCACTTCCGAGCAACAACTGGCGTGTTGTAGCCAGGATGAGAGAGAACAGGGAGCAGCAGGACTTTGCCGTACAACGCAGGGAACACTGACATTACTGAACCCAAACACGGAGCAAGTGTTGACTGTGCACAGCACTGAGCAACAACTGGCGGTGTGAGCCCAGGAAAGAGCAGGGAGCAGCAGGACTTTTGCCGTACACAGCAGGGAACAGCTACATTACTGAACCCCAGTAACACAGGAGCAAGTGTTGAGGCAACAGACTTCCGCACAATGCGGGTGGCCAGGAATGAGAAAGAACAGGAGCAGGGACTTTTGCCGTACACAGCGGGGAACAGCTGACATTACGAACCCCAGTAACACAGGAGCAGTGGACTTGCTAACAGCACTTCCGGCAACAACGGCAGTGTTGTAGCCCAGGATGAGAAAGACATGGTGGAGGCAGCAGGACTTTGCGTACACAGAGGGAAAGTGACATTACTTTTTGAACCCCAGTAACACAGGAGCAGTGTTGACTGTGCAACAGCACTTCCAGAACAATGGGGTGTTTGCCCAGGATAGAAGAGAACGTGGAGGCAGAGGACTTTTTGCCGTACAGCAGGGGAACAGCATTGAGACCCGAAACAACACAGGCAGTGACGGCAAAGACTTCGGACAACGCGGGTTGTGCCGATGGAAAGAAATGGGGAGCAGAGGACTTTTTCCACACAGGGAATGACATTACGAACCCCAAACAGGGCAGTGACTGTGTAAACCTCGAGCACAGCGGTTTGACCCAGGATGAGAAAGAATGGGGACGCAGGATTGCGTACAGGGGAACAGCTGACTTTGACCCGTAACACAGGAAGGTGAGGCACGCATTCCGGAACAATGGGGTGAGCAGGGAGAAAGAGAACAGGTGGAGGAGCAGATTTGCCTAAACAGGGGAAGTGACTTCGACCCAACAGAGAGGACG
>JARQOD010000002.1:85768652-85807517 GCA_033576555.1 Oophaga sylvatica | reverse complement strand
CACAATGCAGGAATTGTCTGCAAGGCAATGAAACGCCGCAGCTATCTTTGTTGTGGTCGTGCAGTGATTGGCTGACAGCACAGCATCATCAGGGATATAAGAGACCGGACGCCACCCTGCTTGCTACATTCAGCTCCTGATTGAGATAGTCTAGGGAGAGCTGCTGCCGAGATAGGGTCAGATTTGTCGATTTCTTAGTGTGGGGTCTACCTTCCTAAACTACTCAAATCCAGATAAACTAACAATCCTTCTAAGGACTAATTCTGGAGTGTATATGTCCCAGTGTTAGGTAGGCAGGGTAGTGTACTTCACTCTGTACACATCAGTGCAAAGCCTGCAGGCACTGTATGTGTGTATATAGATCATTGAATACATCAAGTGGGTCCATTCCCTTCCTGTGTTCTGGTGCTGCTGCTGCTACCTGTATGATATATTGGCTGTATATAGCTAGCCTCAGGTGTAATTGGATTACAGGCCACACATTTTACGGTGTGGTATCTCAGTGCCAGCTCATATCTGTGTGCGCTGAAAGTTTGGCCAGTGTACGCCAGTTTTATTTTTTTGGCCTGGGTGTGACTGTACTTATATACACCAGTATTTAGCCCAAAAAAAAAAACAGGCCACACATGTTTCGGTTTGGTATCTCCATGCCAGCTCATATCTGTGCATGCTGAAAGTTTGGCCTGTGTACGCCACTTTTCTTTTTTTGCCTGGGTGTGACTGTACTTATATACACCAGTATTTAGCCAAAAAAAAAAAACAGGCCACACATGTTTCAGTGTAATATCTCCGTGCCAGCTCATATCTGTGCGTGCTCAAAGTTTTATTTTTTTTGTCCTGGGTGTCACTGTACTGATATACAGCACTAGTTAGCCCCAAAATAAAAAAAATACAGTGCACACATTTGTCGTACTGGTATCTCCGTGGCAGCTCATATCTGTGCGTGCTCAAAGTTTGGCCAGTTTAGGCCAAAACATTGTATTTTTTTTTAAGTCTGCTAACGTAATTATTAAATCTGATAAGGCCAAAAACATTTTTACCTAAAGTCCAGATAGGTAGAAGTGTGGTTTTCAAGCACATGTATCACATACAAGTTGACTCCCAAATCACCCTTTTGTAGTGAACGTGTATAATATTCTGTTCCATTTACAATGGGCAAGGCGCGTGGCAAGGGACGGGGAAGTGGACGTGATGGTGATGGTGCAGGCCGAGGCCGTGGTCAAGCTGAAATTGGCCCACCGAAAACACCCACATCTTCTCGCTGGACTTTAGTGTCCGAAGTCCTAGGGGACCACGGCAAGACAGCACTGTTGAAGCCCGAGCAGTATGAAAAGGTTGTTAGTTGGATAGCGGATAATACGTCCAGTTGATTATCCACCACCACCAACACGGTCAAGTCACAGTAGCCGTGAATCTGGACCGCATATTCCTTACCCTGATGCTCCATCCTCCCACCACGCTGAGTGCCCTGAGACAACTGATCCCACACTCAAGACTCTGAAGAGCTGTTCAGTTTTCGATTTGGAGATTCGTGCCTCTCACCCACTCCACTAGAAGAGGGGCAAGATGATATTCCATGTAGTGATGCACAAATCTTTGAGCAGCAACCAGTCACAAGAGGTGGACGATGATAAGACACCATTGCCGGAAAGTCAGGAGGAGGACTAGGGTGGGGAAGTGGAAGATGAGGTGGTGGATGATGTAGTAACAGACCCAACCTGGCAGGAGGACATGCAGACCGAGGACAGCAGCACACAGGGGGAGGTAGGCGTCGCACCACTTCAGGCAGGAAGAAGCAGTGTGGTGGCCGCATACAGAAGGTGGGCAACTGTTCACTGTAACACCAACATGACGGAAGTTGCCAGTCCAACTGTTAGGTCTTCCTGAGCCTGGTTATTTTTTAAAGACTCTGCCGATAACCCAAAATAGGCCATTTGCAACACCTGTCATGCCATCAGCAGGGGAAGCAAAACTACTAGCCTTACCACCACCAGCATGATCAGGCACATGGCAGCAAAACACTCGACTTTGTGGGCCCAACGCCAGGCTCCAGGAACAGTGTCTGCATGTGACACCACTGCTTCTTCCACTGTTGTGCGTGCAAGCCAATCCCCTGTCCACGGTGAATGCGAAGATGCCTCCTGCCCGGCATCTGCCATTGACCACAGTCAAATAGCACCATCATCAAGCACGTCCACGTCCTTGTTCCAGCACAGCCTTCAGTTGTCCATACCCCAGTCATTGGAACGTAAGCGGAAATACGCAACCAATGCCCGATAGGCCACAGTACTCAATTCTCATATTTCTCATCTGCTTGCGGTTGAAATGTTGCCTTTTAGGCTCGTGGAGATGGATGCTTTCTGCAACCTGATGGCGGTGGCTATCCCAAGGTACTCTGTCCCCAGCCTCCACTATTTCTCCCGCTGTGCCGTCCCGGCATTACATAAGCACGTGTCCCAAACATTACCCATGCCCTCAACAATGCAGTTACTGGGAAAGTACACCTAACCACAGACACGTGGACAAGTGCTTGTTGCCAGGGACAGTACATCTCGCTGATGGCACACTGGGTTAACATAGTGGAAGCCGGTACCCAGTCAGACCTTTGGATTGAACATGTCCTCCCGACGTGCCCCCAATGTGTACAGCTCCTGCACCACCTCCTCCTCCTTCTCCACTTCAGCCTCCATGTCAGAAATGAGCACATCATTCACAAGCTGGAAGCAATGCAGCACTGCCAAGAGGCTGTGCTGAAGCTAATTTGCTTAGGTGACAAACTGCACAATGCTGAAGAGTTGTTGACAGCTCTGAAAGAGCAGGCAGATGTGTGGCTGACACCGCTAAATCTCCAGTCAGGCATGGTCATGTGTGACAATGGCAAGAACATGGTGGCGGCTTTGAAGCGTGGAAAACTGACATATGTACCATGCCTGGCCCATGTGCTGAACCTCGTTGTTCAACCAGCCGGATCAGCTGGTTAAAGTATGCCGCCTGTGTGCGCATTTTAGAAAGTCAGCTGCAGCTTCAGCTGCCCTTGCTGGGCTTCAGCAGCGATTGCAGATTCCGGCTCACCGACTGGTGTGTGATGTCCCCACGCGTTGGAACTCTACACTGCATATGTTAGAAAGGATTTGTGAGTAGAAGCAGACAGTTGTTGAATAACAGCATCAACAAGGCCGTCGTTTGTCAGGTTTGACTCCACACATAAGACCTCAGGAGTGGACATGGATGTCAGACATACGTAGCATCCTCCAAAACTTTGAGGAGCACACCAAGAAGGTGAGCGGCTATGATGCCATTATTAGCATCACCATCCTGCTCATCTGCATTCTGAAAAGCTCTCTGTTCACAATGAAAGAGGAGGCATTGCAGGCGGAGCACAAGGACAATGATCAAGGAACCACACAGGGTGATTACACACAGCCCAACCTCGTGTCATTCCAACGTGGATTGGTTGACATTGAGGAAGAGGAGGAGGAGGAAGAACAGGAGCTACTTTCATGCGCTGTAGACGGGACTACAACCACAACTGTCATTTCATCTGTTCAGCGTGGATGGCCTGAGGACAGGGAAGAAGAGGAAGAGGAGGCGGACACCTTGGTCAGTCTTCCTGTTGGTGAGGACACGGAAGGCTTGCCTGTTACCAGTCTGACATGCATGGCTGACTTTATGTTGTGCTGCCTTTCCCATGACTCTCGTATTGTTAAAATATTGGGTACCAGTCATTACTGGCTAATGACACTTTTAGACCCACAGTACAAGGATAACTTTCAATCTCTTGTTACAGAGGCAGACAGGTGTACCAAAATGGTGCAGTACCATAGGACCATTGTTGCAGAATTATTAAAAAAATTCCCATCTCAAAACACTGGCGGTAGAGATAACAGTTCGTTGGCCAACCAAGCAGGACAGGCGAGACAGACACAAGTCCACTCCATTAATTCCATAATCCTATTTACACTAGGCTGTTAGCACTTCAAATGTAGATAATAAACACATATTTGCATCAGTAATAAAAAGTGACTGGAAAAGAGAGTGAATTAAAAGGTACATTTTATTGAATACAAAAATATATTTAAAAACTGTGGTTAAAAAGACAGGGGAAGGGGAAGAAAACCTCCAAATAAGTATCAGGGATTGGCACAGTTAAAGCATAGATTGTACCTGCAAAAAACAACCAAAGTGCTCAAGAGAATAAAGACTGCAGAGGGGGAAATGAAGGACGTCATTATATGTACTAGCAGAGTGCAACAAAGTCAAAGTGACTGAAAGTCTCTAAGAAGTCCACCTCAATGCGACATACTCAAGAGGCACTTGAAGCAGAAAACACAACAAAGGCAATAGCGGTCAACTGCTAAGGATGAAAATAGCAGTAAGAATTGCTGTTACCTGAGCAAGAGGAATATGTTGTTTGAATCTGCAGTGCAATGCGGTACGGCTGAAGAGAGGGTGCTGTGGCCAACCCTACACCCGACAAGCGCCGTTTTGCTAAGAGCTTCTTCTTTGCCCCAATATTGACTTGGTAGCAGGGCAGGCCTTGCAGTCAATGAAAAAAAAACAGAATTGGAGGACAAAATGAATAATGTGAAGTGGATTTTCCTGGGTCCATCCAGTACCTGTGTTCAAATTCCTATTGGGGTGCATAGGACTTGGTAGCAGGGCAGGCCTTGCATTCAATGCAACATTTTTTATGGAAGCCATCCTGGACATCTCGTGAAAGGGGTATTGGGGTGCGTTGTAATTCTTGGCAGCCCATCCACTCACTGCATAGGCTATAATAGTTTAGGAGACCCACTGTTTAATAATGGCCCTTTAAGCGTATTAATGCTGCCTGATACCCCTGTAAAAATAGGCTCTGTGACTTTAAGAGTCCCTCTTTCATAAATGAAACAAGATATGTCTGCTTATGTGTCACACACCACATGGCCAGCTAGGGTTCGTAAATGTTGCAATGACATTTCCCAGTGAATGCATTTGTTTTGGTTGAAAGCAATGTTAAAGTTGAAAAACGCTTCAAAAACGCTGCTGATGTGAACACTTTTAATCTTGCTTCTGAGTTTGGGCTCCCTCTGGTGGTTGCTGCTGGTAATGGAGCTGGTCGGCCTGACAGAAGTCAATCACCTGAGGGGGATGATTTGAGATCAGGTGTTACTGACTGGGAAGATTTAAGCGAGTAGCCTTCCCCTAGTGGCTGCCGGTGATTTGGTCTGCTTCCTGAGCCTTTTGGAAGTCTGCTTGCTCCCTGCTTTGTCCTGCATCTTTCAGATAAGTTATTTGTCGGTTTAAATTGTGGCATTTGTTTCCGTTTTGCTTTTTCTGTTTTCTGCCTTGCTGTGTGAGTTCAGCCGGGTCCCCGGCTGGGGCCCGTGCTGGACTCTGTTTTCATTGCCACTGCGTAAGTTAGTCTTTCCTGTATTTTAGCACCCTGTTATTTCAGTATCTGTTGTTTTGCGTCCAGTTCACTCCAGAGTTCTGATATAGAGGGGGAGAGGTCGTGTGGTCTCAGTATTTTTGCATTTCAGACGTGTTGGAATTTTTCTTAGGGTTTTTTGCTGATTGCAGACAGTATCCTTTCCTGTCCTGTTCTATCCAGACAGTTTGGGCCCCAGCATTTGCTTACTCTATTTTCTGTCTGTGTTTGTGCTTCATCTGACTCACCAGCAATATATGTTTGGGGGCTATCTATTCCTTTGGGGCTCTATTCCGGGGCAGTTAGCTTTCCACTTTCTTTAGTCTTAGTTAACTCTTTGACTGTGTCGAGGTGTCTAGGGCATCGTAGGTACGTCCCACGGTTAATTCTAGTTGTGTTGTCGGTTTAGGGGGCCGCAATCTGCTAAGTTACCAACCTCTCTGTGTGTCTGGTTGCCTAGACATTTTTCCTGTTATCCTCCTCGGTTACCGAATCATAACACGCTGCGTCTGAACATAGCCCAAGTGGTGGAGGAACATTTTGGTCTGGGGTTAACTATTTTGCCTTATATAGAATCATAGAATCATAGAATCATAGAATGGTAGAGTTGGAAGGGACCTCCTGGGCCTTCTGGTCCAACCCCCTGCTCAAAGCAGGATTCTCTAAATCATCCCAGACAGATGTCTATCCAGCCTCTGTTTGAAGACTTCCATTGAAGGAGAACTCACCACCTCTTGTGGCAGCCTGTTCCACTCATTGATCACCCTAACTGTCAAAAAGTTTTTTCTAATATCTAATCTGTGTCTCCTCCCATTCAGTTTCATCCCATTGCTTCTAGTCTTTCCTTGTGCAAATGAGAATAAAGATGATCCTTCTACAATGTGACAGCCCTTGAGATATTTGTAGACAGCTATTAAGTCTCCTCTCAGTCTTCTTTTTTGCAAGCTAAACATTCCCAAATCCTGCAACCGTTCCTCATAGGACATGGTTTGCAGACCGGTCACCATTCTGGTGGCTCTTCTCTGAACTTGCTCCAGTTTGTTATACAAGTCATTAACCTGGAAAGGATGTAACTTAACATATTTCCCTGCAAAATTAATTTTCGTTTCGTTTTGGTATGCTTTTTGGTGCACCGGTAAAAATGGCATGAAACTCCAACAACATTGTTTAAAGCTGTGAACTAGGCGTCAGGAATGTTTCCAGGGGCGATCCTCATGATGTCATTTGAGTAGTGTTTCCATCATTTTCAGACGGATTTAGACCTTAAAAGGACCCCCAAGGGGATCACGGCAAAAATACTCGGGTCTCCCATAGACTTATGAGCCGCACAACACTGGGTTCTAGGGCTTATGGGGTACTCGGCACCGAGCCCATTGAAGTCTATGGGGAATGTCACAAGTAGCTCAGCTCGGTCCGTTGCCCTGGGCGCTCATTCAAAGGGGGGTAATTTACAGGGGATTTTAGGAATAGTTTGTGACGCCACCTGTGGTTTCTGATCAAGTAGACCAGTGCTGCAGGGTGAATCTTCTGAGGGGATGTTATTAGGCAGCCAGATGTTAAGTCCCCCACAGGTGGGACTGTTCCCTCAAAGTCTATGGTGGTGCAGGGTGCAGGCAATAAGTCAGTCACACACAAGTTGTTCTCTTTCCATACCTTTACTGTAGATGGTTGCAGGTATGTCCTGGGAAGCTGTTCAGGGTGGAGTATGCACATCCAGGTAATTGCCAAGTAGGTTTAGGGCCTCCTTTCCCTTTAAAGTGTATGAGTCCTAACCTGCGTGAAGTCAGGTTTAACTCCGTATAGCACAGCTTCGCCCGGCCAACATTGTGGTGGAAGTCTTCTGCTTATTCTGGTGACCAGAACATTGGTGACCAGAAATTGGAAAGAACTAAGTCTATATCTGCAGCTTCCTGCTAGACTTCTGTTCTGCCTGACCCCGGTTACGTATCGGCACTTAGGGCTACCTTCTGCGACTTGAAGTCCAGCAAGGATTCCGGTTTTCTATCACTAGCCGTGAAGGTACCAGCAATACTTCGGACCCGGTGTCCGGTTAGTTGAGTGAAGGTGATCTGTCACCGAAGTCACTCCTTCCTAGGGTAACCACTCGCCCGTCGCCCTACTCTCCTCCTTAACATAAGCACAGGGCAGCAGTAGGTTCTGTCATTAGCTTTCTTCCTTCTTTCCAAGCTCACTGACCAACTCACAGTTAACTCGATCTTCTGCAACCTGTAGTCCCCTTCCTTCTTTCCTTCAAAGACTCTGTCCAGAGCAGCTTTCAGGACGTTTCGTCAGACTGATTACAAGCCCGCTCCGAGAGTCACTCTCCACTTCCTGGGTTTCTAGCAGTCTGTCTGTTCTGAGTTATCAGCTTGCAATCTCTCTCTTCTGTCTCTGACAGGAAATCTCACACACGTCTGTCTCTCCAGCTCCAACTGAGCTCTGACAGGAACTTGAACTTCAGTCTGATCTGACAGGAACTTGAATGGCTACTGCTACGTCTCACTACTTTATATATCCCAGAATCCCTCTAGTGGAAGTGTTGGGAAGTGTGAGATGTGAATGAATATCAGGTTACGCAAATTACCTTTTCTGTGCACTCTCCTGGAACATGTGTACCAAGCGCAGCTGGGCCACACACTTACATTGGGCTTGTTGTTCTGTCCGAGTACCCGAGTATTCCAATTTGCTCGACCCGAGCAACAAGCACCTGAGAGTTTTGTGCTCGCTCATCACTAATAATCATTTTATGAAACATTACAAATCAGGCAGCGCTGAAACAATTTTTTTTCTATGGTCAAAGGTCATGCTTTGCCAAATCAAAATGGTTGAATTTCCCAGACACTCTACTGACCATAGCCACCATCTTCTTCAAGCAGGAATATTTATTTTAGAAATTTTGAACAATTTAATTGAGGACATGCGCCATGCAGGAACCATGCGTCACTTTCCCAAATGTAGTACAACCAGAATGTTTTGAGCATTGATGCTTTATCGATGATGCCAACACTCTTTTGCTGGATTTTTCAGGAGATGAGCCATATATCTTTTCCAGAGCCTTTGTGCAACCAGTAATGCGGAAACCTCATGTATTTTAATTGACAGATGATGGACCTTAGTGGGGACTTGTTTTTTGAAGTGTAAGCTGAAGGTTTCATTAGTACCATTTGGAGTATGTAACATTTCAGATCACTTTTAAGACTATGCTCACATTTATCCTGTTCTCTACGCTGAGCACTTGCATCTAAATCTGTGCAGTACATGATTCAGATAGGACACCCAATGTATACATTCACTATAAGGAGGCAGCAGTGTTACTCTGGGCTCTGTGTGGCCTGTGTTCAGCGGTGTTTATGTTTTCAGATTTGCCAAAAACTGTGGTCGTCTATGCTTTTGTGCCCTCACCAAGATAGGACTCGACTGAATCAGAGGCAAGAAAGAGTCCAAAGTGACTTCATCTGCCTCATTATAATGATTGTTTCATTGTGGTTTTGTCTGATTCCTATTTTTTAGAGTAATGGACAAAACTCTCAGCAGATGCTTGAATTAACAAGATAGTTCAACAAATTACTATTTTTATGCTGTTCAAGGTAATGTATGGTATCAGTGAAATGACAGCTTTATTATATCAGTTTCTTATATTTTGCTACTTTAACACAATAAAAATGCTTTTTTAAAAAAAAAAAAAAAAATTTACACTACCATTTTTTAAAAGCTATAACTTTTGTATTTTTTCACCAACAAGGCTGTATGAACGCTTCTTGTTTTGCTGGATAAGTGGAAGTTTTCATTGGCACCATTCTGGGGTATAGAATTTTGATTGCTTTCTATTACCATTTTTGGGAGGCAGAGTAAATAAAAAATAGCAATTCACCAATGGTTTATTTTTTTCATACAGTTCACTTTGCGGTAAAAGTTAAAAAAAACAGCTCTACTCTTCAAGTCAGTATGACTACGATACCAGATTCATTTTTTATGTTGTGCTTCTCTTTTTACACTTAAACGATATTTAGGAAAAAATATTTGTTTTTGCATTGTCATATTTTGAGAGCTATAATTTTGTAACTTTTTAAAATTTACATATGATTTTTTATTGCATTTTATTCTACTTCCTGTGTGGTAGTATGATGAAAAAAAAACATTTTTCTGTGTACTTTTTTGTTTATGCTTGTTTTCACATAAAAATACCTTTTAATTAGCAAACTTATTTTGTGATCTTTAGTTCTTCATATTGTTCATTTTTTAAAAAAAAATTCTTAATTTTTTTTTAAACTGTGTTTTAACTTTTTTTTTTTACCTAGTCCCACTATGGAACATTTTATATCCTGATCGCTTGTCAAATGTATTGCAATACAAATTTATTGCAATGCATTAGACCTGTCAGTGTTAGGGCTTATTGAATTGCATTTGTACCACTTTCATCCTATGATTCTTCTGTCAATGCTAGTGTTGAGCGATACTGCTCGATATCTAAAAATATCGTATCGAAATGGTATCGCCGATATCACTAAATATCGTCGATATCCGATTCCGATACCGGAAGTCCAATGTAAGTCTATGGGAACAAAATATCGCAACTAAAAAAAACCTTTATTTCCTTGTAAACACTAAATATACACACATAGAATACATATATATATATATATATACATGTCATTGTGACATATATATATATACATATATGTATAGTTTATACACTTCTACATAGTAAAATATCCTCTGATTCAATTGCCGGGTAAAGCCGGCTTCTGTGAAAAGACAGAAGCACCCGACATGAAATGACACTTGGTGTACATAGGGTTAACCATGTCTTTTCATGTCGTTTGCAATCTGATTTGCACAAACAATTACATCAGTCTATGTGTGCAAAATTTCACACCTGTAGGGGTTAATTAAAGGTGTAAATTCGTTGTAAAAAAAACGGACTTTTTTGCTACGAATTTACACCTTTAATTAACCCCTACAGGTGTGAAATTTTGCACACATAGACTGATGTAATTGTTTGTGCAAATCAGATATCAAACTACATGAAAAAACATGGTTAACTCTATGTAAACCAAGTGTCATTTCATGTCGGGTTCTGCATTTTCACAAAAGCCGGCAATTGAATTAGCGGCTATTATACTATGTAGAAGTGTATGAACTATAAATATAAATATAAATATATATGTGTCACAAATTTAATGACATGTATATATATATATATGAGGTGTAAAATTGCTGAAAAAAAATGCGTGGGCTCCCGCCCTATTTTCGCAACCAGACAGACAAAGCCAGTGAGTGGGGGCAGATAATAATAGCCCAGAGAGTAGGGTTCAGCATTCCGATACTTCCGATACTTCCGATACCTGAAATCCAATGTAAGTCTATGGGAACAAAATATCGGAAGTAGTGTTGAGCGATACTGCTCGATATCTAAAAATATCGGATCGGAATGGTATCGCCGATATCACTAAATATCGTCGATATCCGATTCCGATACCGGAAGTCCAATGTAAGTCTATGGGAACAAAATATCGCAACTAAAAAAAACCATTCTTGCCTTGTTGGTTAATTGTACATGAAGGAAAACAACAAAGACTAATGTAGAATGTATTGGGGGAGGTTGAGGAGACAATAAAGGCATACATATTTAACCCAATGCATTGGAATAGCATTAATATATATTTTTTTTGGAAATACGTTTGGATTGACTAACAAATTGACAATGTTGTTAACCTTTTTTCTATTTTGTCAAATATGTATGTTTCACAACTTCCATGCTCTTCACCTTTTTAACTTTTGCCAGTGCCACACTTTCTCCTTCATAATCTTCAGCAGCATCATCTTTCTCATCAAATTATTCTTTATCTTCACCTTCTTAATCTTCTTCTTAAACTTCTTGCTATTCATGTTTTTTTTTACATTACTCATATTGTTATTATTAAACTAATTAATCTTCTTCATATTCAAATTCTTCATCTTCTTCCTCTTCATCTTCTTCATCATATTCTTATTTGTGACAGAGATTCCTGTACTTGTAATCTGTAAAAGTATGAATTGTTCATCCTTCCGTTCTTGCTGTCACAAAAGATTTATATTACAACAGTATTTGTCCGTGTTCAGTTTAGCCTGCAGCAGCAGCAGCAGGCATTTTCCAGGGGCACCACGAGGAGGAACGGACTCACCCCCATACACTGCTTAGTCTTCTTCTGCTTAGAATTTAGAGCATATATTTTGCTCTTCATTTTGGTCTTATACTTCATGTTCTTCTGCTTTTTGATCTTTTGCTTATTGTTCTTCTGTCTCTTGTTCTGTATCTTGTAGTTTGTCTTAACCTTCTTTGTCCTGTTGGTGATCTTCTTCTGGGTAATCTTTTATTTTTTCTTTGTGATGGTGTTCAGGCTGGTTGGCTTCATGCTCGTCGTCCTTGTTGTCGTCATCTTCTTCTGGGTGGTCTTTAAGGTCGTCTAATTTCCGAGAAACAGCTGACGTTACTGGAACCCTGACGGGTATCAGATGGAGCAAGAGACAATGAAAGTAACGAGGACCAGCTGACTGTGCTGGACCCCGGACGGGTAGCAGAAGGAAAAGAGGCAATGTCACAACCGAGTACCAGCTGACGTTACTGTGACACGGTTACTAAGCAGGAGGTACCTGTGCTCCAAAGCACTACCAAGGACCAGCAGACATTGCTGGAACTCGGATACGGAGATGGAGGCACCTAGGCCAAAGGCACTGGGGAGAACCACTTGACGGTACTGGACCCCGGACGGGTAGCAGAAGGAAAAGAGGCAATGTCACAACCGAGTACCAGCTGACGTTACTGTGACACGGTTACTAAGCAGGAGGTACCTGTGCTCCAAAGCACTACCAAGGACCAGCAGACGTTGCTGGAACTCGGATACGGAGATGGAGGCACCTAGGCTAAAGGCACTGGGAGAGCCACTTGACGGTACTGGACCCCGGACGGGTAGAAGAATGCACCCATGAAAATGTAAGTTGACAGGACGCAAGCCGTCCGCAGTTACCGAATCACACAGTCATACAGTGGGTGCTTATCCTATTGTCACAATGGAAACCGCCTTTATTTACATATCCCACAGCACACATAGGAATCACCTAAACTGCAGGCACCATAGAGTCGGCTAACCCGAATGCAACACGACAGCACAACTTATTGGAGGATAATTGACGTTCACACTGCCAGGAAACAGCTGTCGTGCTGTAACCAGGCTGGCCAGGAGTCAGTACCCCTGCCAATTACTTACGAGCAACAAATGGCGGTGTTGTAGCCCAGGGAGTAGAGTTCAGGTGGTAGAAAGATGAACATAACAGGAGACATGGAAAACGTTGCCAAACAGTTATTTAATCTGAAAACGGACAGGCAAATTCAGGTGAGATCCATGCCTTGTTCATTTTCAGAAAAGTAAGCCGGTCTACATTCTCTGAGGATAGTCGCATGCGACGGTCTGTTACTACACCACCTGCAGCACTAAAGACACGCTCAGATAATACACTGGCAGCAGGGCAAGCCAGCACCTCCAATGCATACTGGCTAAGCTCTGGCCATGTATCCAACTTAGAGACCCAAAATTTGAAAGGGGAAGAGGCATCTGGGAGTACACTTAGAGGGAAAGCCAAGTAGTCTGTCACCATCTTACGGAAACGTTTCTTCCTGGTGACTGGAGCCGTCTCGGATGGTGTAGACCTTGCTGGCGCTGTCACAAAACTTTGCCACATTTGTAACATACAGTTCTTGCCATGTGCAGAGGCGCTGCTTCTGATCCCTCTTGTTGTAGAGGTGTCTACACTGCCTCGACGCACAGAGCTGCTTTGTAAAGCAGTAGCAGCAGCAGCAGCAGCTCTCTCGGCTGGAATGTACAACAGTATGGATTGCACCAGTGTGTCTTGGTACTCCTGCATTTTACGGTCCCGGTTCACCGGTGTGATGAGGGTTTGTAAGTTGTCCCGGTAGCGAGGGTCTAGGAGGGTGTACACCCAATAATCTGACGTGCTGAGAATGTGGGCGATGCGGCGGTCGTTTCTCAGGCACTGAAGCATGAAATCAACCATGTGCTGCAGACTCCCAACTGGCCAACAAAGGCTGTCCTCTGGAAGAGGCGTCATCTCTGCCTCCTCTGCATCACCCCACCCTCGCTCTACATACTGACTAGAGCGTTGTGTACCTCCCTCTGTAGGGATTTCTTCTTCCTCCATTGACTCCTCCTCCTCCTCATCCTCCTCACAAAGTGAGCCCTGCCCAGCCCTTTGTGAGGAACCACGTTGCGCTGACTGTCCTGAAGGTAATTGAATTTGTGACTCCTCATCCTCCACCTCTTCCAAAACCTCTTCCTTTAGTGCTTTCAGTGATTTCTGAAGCAGGCAGATAAGGGGGACAGTCATGCTGACTAGTGCATCATCTGCACTCGCCATCCGCGTTGAGACATCAAACGCACGCAAAACGTCGCAGATGTCCTTCATAGAGGCCCACTCAGTAGTGGTGAAGTGTGAACGGCGCAAATTGCGAGTTGATTGCGCCTCTTGCAGCTGATACTCCATTACTGCTGGCTGCTGCTCACACAACCGCTCCAACATATGTAACGTGGAATTCCACCTGGTGGGTACGTCACATATGATGCGATTTTCAGGAAGGCGAAATCTGACTTGCAGAGCTGCAATGCGCGATCTGGCCATGCTGGAACGTCGCAAGTGAGCGCACTCTAGGCGGACCTTGTCCAGCAGTGCATCAAGATCCGGATAGTCCCTCAAAAAACTCTGCACGACCAAGTTGAGCAGATGTGCCAGACATGGTATGTGAGTGAGGTTGCCAAGGCCCAGAGCTGCCACCAGATTTCGGCCATTGTCACACACTACCAAGCCTGGCTGGAGATTAGCTGACAAAAACCACACGTCGCTCTCCTGCTTGATGGTATCCCAGAGCTCCTGCGCTGTGTGGCTTCGATTACCCATGGGAATTAATTTCAGGACGGCCTGTTGACATTTGGCCACGGCTGTGCTCATATCGGTCGCAACAGGTAAGCGTTCACGGGTCCATGTGGAGGTATACCGTGACGGCTCGTGCAGCGATGATTCTGAGGAACTGGAGTAGGAGGAGGAATCAATGTGCACAGACTGGATTCCTGCAATCCTTGGAGTTGGCAGAACACGTACAGCGCCACTGGCAAGATCTGTACCCGGCTCCACAACATTGACCCAATGGGCAGTGAGGGAAAGGTATCGTCCCTGGCCATGGGTACTGGTCCACGCATCGGTGGTCAGGTGGACCCTGCTACTGACGGCGTTTAGTAGCGCATGTTTAATGTTTCCCTCGACATGTTTTTGCAGAGCAGGGACAGCTTGCCTGCTGAAATAAAATCGGCTTGGCACATTATATTGTGGGACTGCCAATGCCATAAAGTTCCTGAAACTGTCAGTCTCCACCAGCCTGAATGACAGCATTTCAAGGGACAGGAGTTTTGCAAGGCCAGCATTCAGAGCCTGTGCTCGTGGATGGTTTGCCGAGTATGGCCGTCTTTTATCCCATGCCTGTGTTACCGATGGCTGTTTTTTGTTCTGGGAGTGTGACGATGACTGTGAACTTGCTGCAGTGGGTGGAATAACAGTTTGTCTATGGACAACAGTGACCGAGGTTCTTCCATGCAGATCCTGTGAGGAAGCCGAAACAGGTGTGTGAGAGCTGGAGGTAGAGGCTCGAACATGACCTAAAGATGTAGGTGCTGCTGTAGGTTGGCCTACATCTCCAGTGTGTCTTTGGAACTCAGCTACGTGCTTTGTCCGTACATGTTTCCACATATTTGTGGTATTCAGGTTCCTGATATTTTTACCTCTTTTAACTTTTTGCTTACACAGCTTGCATTGAACATAGCAAATATCATGTACAAGTCTGTCAAAAAAGGACCACGCAGTGCAAGTCATGGGAGCGCCAATTTTGACAGTTCTAAGAGAACTGCTCCCAACAGGTGCCAAACTGGAGGCTACAGGCAAGCGAGTCTGCAGCCTACCTCTCCCTCCTCTTTGTACCGTTGGGACAATCCCTTCCTCAGAGCTGCTCCCACCACTTTCCTGTTGCTCACGTCATGTTGGGTCTCGGACTTCATCATCTCCACTACCCTCTTCCAACACCTGCTGCTGTTGGATGGTCTGGGCAGCACCATGCTCCACAAAATCTGGCACCTGAGTCTCATCATCATCATAAGATGCGTTCTGCGGTGTGCTGTCCATCGGCACTGGCTCACCCGCCTCTTCAGATTGAGAGAGACACAGCTGTTGCGCATCACTGCATACTCCCTCTTCTTCAAATTGCAGAATGCTGCTTGCCTGTGCCCGTGTTTGCGAGCCAACAGATTCTGAGAACAGAAGCAGAGACTCAGCTGGCTCCTGTACAGAACTCTCTGACTGCCTGGGCAATTTGACAGGCGGTGAACAGACAGATGGTTGCTCAACAGTGTTGTGTTCCTGAGAGGAGGTGGAAGGAATTGAAGTCGATGCATTGGCTGCCATCCAACCAACAACGGCTTCAATTTGTTCTTCCAGCAGCAGGGGGGCACGCCGAGCTCCTACCAAAGTGCGCATAAAGGAACGCTAACGGGGATAAATGGTGGATGCTGTGTCACTGAGGGCGGCAGCAGCCACAGAATCCCCACGTCCTCTCCCTGCTGAAACTCCACGGCCACGACCACGTGCCTTACTCCCTGCCTTCTTCATCTTGGTAGATTGATAAAGAAAGTCAGAAAAGTTATAAGGCCTAAGTGTGGTTATTCCTCAGAGACTGCAGTGAACACTGAAACACAACTGTTCACAATCTGGGAAAGGCTACTCCTTTCTGTACTTCTATAGTGTTTGCAACCAATGTATTGTATACGGATGGAAGCGCGTCACACTAATAGATTATATTTTAAATGGAATGGAGCAGAACCAATTGGAGATAAATGAAAAGGATGAGGCACTGAGACACGCTCAGCAGAGTACAAGCAGCAGTGCTTGAACAAGTAACTGGAGCGTGATGTGCACTCAAAAAATAAAAAACACAGACTGAAGTGAACACTGAAACACAACTGTTCACAATCTGTGAAAGGCTACTCCTTTGTCTACTTCTATAGTGTTTGCAACCAATGTATTGGATACGGATGGAAGCGCGTCACACTAATAGTTAAATTGCATGGACCTGCAAGAATTACACTGAAGGGAAAAAAAAAGAGTCTGTGAGTGACATGTGCAGATGCCTACAGACAGCATTGCATGCAGAGCAAACTGCAGCGTCACCTGCACTCTCACACACACACCTTGCAGAGCTGTTAAAACAACACTGCAGGCAAAAGGAAGCTTTACACAGCGGTTGGTGCTAGCCTGCCTACAGCACAGTACACTAAATCGCAATCTCTAACTGTCCCTCAGAGTCAGCACAGCAGCGTTCTGTCCCTTACTGAATTCACAGCACAGTGACGCTAAAATGGCGGCGGCGCCTTTTATAGTGCATTCTGACATCATTTCAGCATCCAATCACAGCCATGCCATTAGTTAACATGACCGCAGCAGTACAGGATGTGCCCACACTTCTTAGGATTCCTCATTGGCTGACTAAAATCACATTGCCTCGCAAAGAATTATGGGAACTTCCGATTCCGGTATTCGCTAAGACGAAAATATCGAAACGAAGTATCGAAAGACCGATAGAGCTAATATCGGCCGATACCCGATATTTGCAGTATCGTATCGCTCAACACTAATCGGAAGTACTTCCGATATTTTGTTCCCATAGACTTACATTGGATTTCAGGTATCGGAAGTATCGGAATGCTCAACCCTACCAGAGAGGGACCATTATTTTTGGCCCCCCCCCCGGCTACTAACATCTGCCCCCAGACACCCCAGAAAGGGCAAATCTCTAATTAGATTTGCCCTTTCTGGCACTTTGCCCGTCTATTCCCATTGCCCTGTAGCGGTGGCGAATGGGTTAATAAGGGGTTAAAAATGACCTTGCAATTGAAAGGTCACTTTAAGCCAGGTTAATAATTGAGAGCTGTCAATTAGACAACTATTAATTATTAATCCTATTGTATGAAAGAAAAATCAAACACACACACTTTAATAAAAAAGAAGTTTAATGAAATAATCACACAGTTTTTGACCATATTTTATTTTCCTGCTAAAACCATTTCCTGTAATAAAAATAAAATAATAAAGCAAAATTATTCTTACCAATCCGATGTACAGTCAGGTCCCACGGTGTAATCCTTCAGAAAGGGTTAATGTTTACTGCAGGGACCGCAGCTAATGCTGCAGCCTCACAGTAAACCCCCAAATGAATGAGTTCCTCTCCTGGCTGACAGGAGAGGAAGTGGAAAGCTTAATTGATTGCTTTCCACTTTCACTTCAGGTCAGCCAGGGACACAATCAGTGACGTCAGAGGGAACTGGTAAACAAAAATAGGGGATCCCCTCGAAAAAAATTGGCGTGGGGTCCCCCTATTTTTGTTAACCAGCCAGATGAAGCAGACCGCTGAGGCCTGGATTTTCAGGCTGTTAAGGAGCCAAGATCCATGGACCTTTCCAGCCTGATAATACCAGGCCACAGCAGTCTGAATATCTTGGCTGATTAACAAAAATAGGGGATCCCCTCGAAAAAAATTGGCGTGGGGTCCCCCCTATTTTTGTTAACCAGCCAGATGAAGCAGACCGCTGAGGCCTGGTTTTTCAGGCTGGTAAGGATCCAATATCCATGGACCTTGCAAGCCTGATAATACCAGGCCACAGCAGTCTGCTTAGCTTGGCTGGTTAACAAAAATAGGGGATCCCCTCGAAAAAAAAAACGGCGTAGGGGTCCCCCTATTTTTGTTAACCAGCCAAGTAAAATGCAGACTGCTGCGGCCTGGTATTAAAAGACTGTCAAGGCCCATGGATTTTGGCCCTCAACAGCCTGATAATACCAGGCTACAGCAGCCCCACATTTGGCGCATCAAAAGATGTGCCAATTGTGGCACTTTACCCGGCTCTTCCCACTTGCCCTGTAGCGGTGGCAAGCGGGGTAATAAGGGGTTAATGTCACCGTTGATTGCACGGTGACAATAAGCCCGGTTAATAATGGAGAGGCGTCAATAAGACACCGATCCATTATTAATCCCAAAGTTATTAAATGCATAAAAAAAAGACAAAGCAAGAAAAAAGTATTTTAATGAAATAAAAGAGACAACACAGTTTTAATTTCTTTTATTGTACTCTCATTCCTGCGACGCCATCGATCTCCTGTAAAAAAAGAAAAAAAACAAACCAACAGTATACCACCTGTCCGACGCAGTCCATAGTAACGACAGTCCCACGACGATCCAGCTCTGCTACATCGCAATGACAGGCAGAGCCTGTCATCGCGACGCAGCACAGCTGATTACCTGCTTCCCGGCGGTGACGTCATCGGACTGACTGCTTTACGGCCGGGATTACCCAGCAGTCACTGCAGTTATCGCGAGAAACTGCATGTGACCGCCGGGGAGAAGAGGATGGCGGCCATGAAGCAGTCCGGGATGTGACCGCCAGAGATCTTCTGCCAGGTAAGTGCCGCTGACTCCTGACAGACCCGACCGACGGACACTGACAGTGACAGACCCGACCGACGGACACAGACAGTGACAGTGACAAATCCGATTCCGGTATTCGATAAGACGAAAATATCGAAACGAATTATCGAAAGGCCGATAAAGCTAATATCGGCCGATACCCGATATTTGCAGTATCGTATCGCTTAACACTAGAGTTGAGCGATACTTTCCGATATCCTAAAGTATCGGAATCGGAATGGTATCGCCGATATCACTAAAATATCGGCGATACCCGATACCGATACCGGAAGTCCCATGTAAGTCTATGGGAACAAAATATCGAAATTAAAAAAACCCCATTCTTGCCTTGTTGGTTAATTGTACATGAAGGAAAACAAGAAAGAGTAATGTAGAATGTATTGGGGAAGGTTGAGGAGACATTAAAGGCATAGATGTTTAACCCAATCAAATGGAATAGCATAAATATTTTTTTTTTTAAAGATGTTCGGATTGACGAAGAAATTGACAATGTTAACGTTTTTTATATTTTGGCAAATATGTATATTACACAACTTCCATGCTCTTCATCTTCACCTTTTTAACTTTTCACACACTTTCTCCTTCATAATCTTCTGCAGCATCATCTTTTTCATCAAATTATTCTTCATCTTCACCTTCTTTATCTTCTTCTTAAACTTCTTGCTATTCATCTTTGTTAACATTACTCATATTCTTCTTATTAAACTATTATTCTTATTCATATTCTGCTTCATCTTCTTCATCATATTCTTATTTGTGACAGAGAATCCTGTACTTGTAATCTGTCAAAGTATGAATTTTTCATCCTTCCGTTCTTGCTGTCACAAAAGATTTAAATTACAACAGTATTTGTCCGTGTTCAGTTTAGCCTGCAGCAGCAGGCATTTTCCAGGGGCACCACGAGGAGGAACGGACTCACCCCATACACTGCTTAGTCTTCTTCTGCTTAGAATTTAGAGCATATATTTTGCTCTTCATTTTGGTCTTATACTTCATGTTCTTCTGCTTTTAGATCTTCTGCTTATTGTTCTTGTGTCTCTTGTTCCGTATCTTGTATTTGTAGCACAATCTTGTACCAGCTGATGTTACTGGGACACGGTTACTAAGCAGGAGGTACCTGTGCTCCAAAGCACTACCAAGGACCAGCAGACGTTGCTGGAACTCGGATACCGAGATGGAGGCACCTAGGCCAAAGGCACTGCGGAGAACCAGTTGACGGTACTGGAACCCGGACGGGTAGCAGAAGGTACAAGAGCCAATGCAAGTAACGAGGACCAGCTGACTGTGCTGGAACCCGGAGGGGCAGCAGAAGGAAAAGAGCCAATGGCACAACCGAGGACCAGCTGACGTTACTGAACCCCAGTAACACAGGAGCAAGTGTTGACTGTGCTAACAGCACTTCCGAGCAACAACTGGCGGTGTTGGAGCCCAGGGTCAAGGAGGATGTTTAAATACTAGATCAAGTAATTTCCTTGTTACCTGTCAATTTTAAATGTCTATACTTCAAACAAGAGAAAGATAACCTTTACTACCATAAGATGATGATTTCATTTAAACTAATATCTAGATAAATAAAGAATTGACAAACATAAACACATACATTAACATGTTGAACAGCAATGCAAACCACAAAATAAATTAGTTAAGGAATCTGCTATACGGTTGTACATAAAAGCATACAAGTACATATCTGAATCCATTAATGATGGATAAGTAACAGTATGTACACCATTTTTATTGTATAGACAATGAATGTCTGACTTCAAAACATCATCAGCATTACAAGTTATCTGTGATATTACTAAAATGTTCCATTTGCTGAATAATGTCACTAAATATTTTATACAAAATTATACAATTTCCATCATGTAATACTCATAATATGTGGCAATAATCATTTTTATTAACAAACATAACCTTTAAAAAGTGCATAGTGCATAGTGAAAATTGCTATTTATGGCTGACTGTCGACTTGGAAGCATGACAACAGATAGATAAGGTATATATAGATGAGACTGCATAGCCACAGATGGTGAATGGCGATGTAATACTGTACCTCAATAAAGTGTGCGTCACTACTACATAATTTTTTTTATATAGCTTTATAAACAGGGTACATGGATGTATGCTTGTGCCTTTGTTTTGACGCACAGACTGCCTTCCTGCTGAGACGCATTGGGTAGTGAACAGTTGTGTGCAGTGTTCACTGCAGTCTCTGTGGAATAACCACACTTAGACCTTATAACTTTTCAGACTTTCTTTATCAATCTACCAAGATGAAGAAGGCAGGGAGTAAGGCACGTGGTCGTGGAGTTTCTTCAGGGAGAGGACGTGGGGATTCTGTGGCTGCTGCGGCCCCCAGTGACACAGCATCCACCAGTTTTCCCCGTGAGCGTTTCTTTATGCGCACTTTTGTAGGAGCTCGGAGTACCCCCCTGCTGCGGGAAGAACAAATTGAAGCCGTTGTTGTTTGGATGTCAGCCAATGCATCGACTTCAATTGCTTCCACCTCCTCTCAGGACCACAGCACTGTTGGGCAACCATCTGTCTCTTCACCGCCTGGCAAATTGCCCAGGCAGTCAGAGAGTTCTGTACAGGAGCCAGCTGAGTGTCTGCTTCTGTTCTCAGAATCTATTGGCTTGCAAACAGGGGCCCAGCCAAGCAGCATTCTGTAATGTGAAGAGGGAGTATGCAGTGATGCGCAACAGCTGTGTCTCTCTGAATCTGAAGAGGCGGGTGAGACAGTGCCGATGGTCAGCACACCGCAGAACGCATCTGATGATGATGAGACCCAGGTGCCAGTTTCTGTTGAGCATGGTGCTGGCCAGACCACCCAACAGCAGGTGTTGGAAGAGGGTAGTGGAGATGATGAGGTCCAAGACCCAACATGGCATGAGGAACAGGAAGGTGGTGGGAGCAGCTCAGAGGAATAATAATAATATTTATTTATATAGCGCCATCATATTCCGCAGCGCTTTACAGTTTAGCAGTTTCAGAACACAAGTCATAAGTAACAACGTTAACAATACAATAATTTAAGCTAAATAAGTCGCCCCTGCTCGTGACAGCTTACAATGTACAATGAGATGGGGGAGATACAAAGTATAGGTGTTTATATACAATGGTGCATTTACAATGATGTTCCAGCCATCTTAAGGGACTGAGGGATGGAGATAGTGAATGGGCTAGAGACACACACACACTTACACAGAATACATAGAATGACTTTGATTAGTGAATGTGATAGGCCGCTCTGAACAAATGTGTTTTGAGGGAGCGCCTGAAACCATGCAAATTGTGGATAGTCCTAATTTCTTGGGGTACAGCATTCCAGAGGATTGGCGTAGAGCAGGAGAAGTCTTGGAGTCGGGAGTGGGAGGTACGTATTAGTGCAGAGGTTAGTCGAAAGTCGTTTGCAGAGCGCAGCAGTCGGTTAGGCCGATAGATAGAAATGAGGGAGGAGATGTAGGAGGGGTGCTGCACTGTGGAGAGCTTTGTGGGTGAGAACCAGTACTTTGGTTGAAAGCTGGGAGAGGCCTAGAGAAATGGTTAGTGATAGAAGGAAGATAGAGGAAGACATTGCCCCAACGGTACAAACAGGAGGGAGAGTTAGGCTGCAGACTCGGTTGCCTGTAGCCTCCAGTTTGGCACCTGTTCGGAGCAGTTGTCTTCCAAAAGTCAAAACGTGCGCTCCCAGGACTTGCACTGCGTGGTCCTTTTTTCACACACTTGCACATGATATTTGCTATGTGAAATGCAAGCTGTGTAATCAAAATTAAAAATAGCTAAAAGTGTCAGTCACCTCAATACCACAAATATGTGGAAACATGTGCGGACAAAGCACGTAGTTGAGTTACAAAGACACACTAGAGATGTAGGCCAACCTACAGCAGCACCTACATCTTCAGGTTGTGTTGAAGCCTCTTCATCGAGCTGTAATGTATGTGGTACAGTTCATATAGCGTCTTGTGCTTGGGTGCGATGAAAATACTTGAGACACAGGTTGATAAAGAAAGTCTTGTATTGCTTCATACAAATTGGCAAAAATAAACTCACAGGTTGCAAACACAGAAGCAGGAGACACAGCAGGCCAGAGTAATCTAAGCTCAGCAATAACTCTCCACAACAGATTCAGATCTTCTTCTCTGTTACCGCAAGTCCATGCAAACGTGAGGCTCTCAAGAGCAGAGTTCAGAGTCCACAAGTGCTTCAGAGTTCCTCAGTAGGAATGGCTGGAGTACAAGGTCCAAGGCTTCAGGAGTCAGAACACAGGTTCACTGCAGGCTAGATTCTGAAGCACTGATTACTCAGCTGTGGCTGTTTAAGAAGCAAACGGAGAGAATCAGGGCGGGAACATGCAAGCTGGAAAACTCCATTTTGACTGAGGGCAAGATAGCTGCAGCAAAACAGAAAGCAAAATGGCCGACGAACAAACTGAGTTTCAGAAACAGATACACAGAACCTTACATTACTCCCCCCTTAGGGACAACCTCCGGATGACCTCAGACCAGGCTTGTGTGGGTACCTCTGATGAAACTGACGGAGCAAGCGAGGAGCATTAACGTTATTGACTGGCTCCCATGAGTTGTCCTCCACTGGGTAGCCCTGCCATTTAATCAGATATTGTAACTGATTTCTATACAACCTGGAATCTAAAATCCTTTCCACCACAAATTCCTCCTGACCATCGACTAGCACTGGGTCAGGGCAAGGAGAAGAACGTCCAGGAAACGTATTGGGTGTCGCAGCCTTTAGTAGGGATACATGAAAGACAGGGTGGATTCTCATAGTTCTGGGCAATTGAAGACGACAAGCAACGGCACTTATAATTTTACTGATTTTATAGGGTCCAATGTACTTATGTCCCAACTTAGACGATGGAATCCTTAACTTAAGATTTCTGGTTGACAGCCAGACCAGGTCTCCTACCTTAAAAGCTGGTGCAGGTTTACGAAATTTATCTGCTGCCTTCTTGTACCTTTCCTGAGCCGATTCCAGATTCTCCTTTAGAAGATCCATATTCTTCTGTAAAGTCGTGACTCTTTCAGCCACTGCTGGCAAAGGCGTCTCTATGGGAAATCGTGGTAGAATGTTAGGATGATAACCTAGATTAGAGTAAAAAGGAGACTGTTTAGTGGAGGCACTCTGAGAGTTGTTGTAAGAGAACTCAGCCAATGGAAGTAGATCCACCCAATCATCCTGTAGGTGGCAGATAAAGCAGCGGAGATACTGCTCCAGGGTTTGATTGGTTCGTTCGGTTTGTCCATTAGTCTGGGGATGAAAAGCAGAAGAAAGGTTTACTTTAATGTCCAATGCTGCACAGAAATTTTGCCAAAACCTAGAAGTGAATTGCACCCCTCGATCCGAAATAACCTCATCCGGTACTCCATGTAAGCGAAACACATCTTTAATCATCAAATCTGATGTCTGTTTTGCAGTGGGTAAGCCGACACAAGGGATAAAATGAGCTGCCTTTGTTAGACGGTCAACTACCACTAGAATAGTGTTCTTCCCTTGAGAGGTTGGTAATTCCACAATGAAGTCCATAGAAATGGATCCCCACGGGCGGGACGGGGTGGGAAGAGGCTGTAACAGACCAGTTGGTGAAGAGCGAGGTGTTTTGCATCTTGCACAAACCTCACACGAAGTGACATAGTCCAAAACATCCTTCCTACAAGTGGGCCACCAAAAGAAACGAGAAAGAAATTCCTGTGTCTTTAGAATTCCTCTATGCCCGGCTATTCTGGAATCGTGAATGAGTTGCAATACTCTCAATCTGACTGTTTCAGGTATATACAGACGTTGTCCCAGAATCCACACACCATTCTTAAAGACAAGACTTACGTCCCTTGGGGGTTGAGCCAAAAAAGAATCCGCATGGTATGCTTCCTTGATGTCTTTAATTAGGTCTTGATGATGAATCACTCCTAGGAATCTAGAGTCAGGAAGAATAGTCTTAGGAGGAGTAATTGGACGTGTCTCTGCTGAGTAAATCCTAGAGAGTGCATCAGCCTTTCCATTGCGCGATCCTGGTCTATAAGAAATAATAAAATTAAATTGGTTTAAGAAAAGATTCCAGCGAGCCTGGCGAGGAGTCAGGCACTTAGCCGACCTGATAAACTCAAGATTACGATGGTCTGTCAGAACGACTATTTGCTGTGCAGCTCCTTGAAGAAGGTGTCTCCATTCTTTGAAGGCGGCAATAATGGCCAACAACTCTCTATTGCCCACATCGTAGTTCTTCTCAGCCGAAGACAACTGCTGGGAAAAGAAGGCACAGGGATGCAAGACATTCTTCTCACCTGTTCTCTGAGAGAGTATAGCTCCCACGGCACAGTCTGAAGCATCCACCTCTATTATGAAGGCAAGCTCTGGGTTGGGATGTACTAGGATAGGTGCAGTGGTAAATTTATCTTTTAGACGGGAAAATGCTTCCTGGGCTTGGGGAGTCCAGGAGAACTTAGACTCTTTTAAAGCCTTCAGCTTGGGCCCCGCCAGGGGTAGATCTTACCAAAAGGTATCTCTGCTCCAGGCAATAATTCAATTGGACAATCATATGGACGGTGAGGAGGAAGCTGGTCAGCGTTCTTCTTGTCACATAAATCCACATAGTCCTGGTATACAGCTGGTAGTTCAGGGACTGACATGGTTCCTTTAGGAACAGAGCAAGCTGAAATTTTTGGACTCATCTGTTTCTCTGGAAAGTGTAATTCCTTGGTCTCCCAGTTAATGGTAGGATTCTGAGCCTGCAGCCATGGTAGCCCTAGAATAATGGGAAAGTGAGGAGAAGAGATAAGCATAAAGGACAGTTTCTCTTGATGATCTTTACCCATAAGAACCTTTAAAGGCTCTGTTTCCTGATCCACTGGTCCAGAGGTCAGCAGGGAGCCATCCACAGTTTCCATCTGTACTGGAGTAGCCTTCTTCACTGAACGTATTCCCTGTTTCAGAGCAAAGGAGACATCCATAAAATTTCCACTTGCACCTGAGTCGATCATAGCAGAGCTAGACACCCAGGCTGAGTCAACCCAGAGTTTGATGGAAAGAAAACAGTGAGAATTGTTTTTTTTACAACTCAGCTGGGACACCGCTGAGGAAACTTGAAAGATGGCAGCATTTACACAGTCAACGTCCTCAGAGGTAACGGAGTTTAAGTCCGAGAAATCAAGATCTGTTGCTGCAGATCTCTCTGGAGCCTGAGGCTCGGACCTGACAGATCCCCTCTCGCAACACTCACAATGAATGAGTGCTGCAGTAGTCTTGCGAGAACGGCTGGGGCAGTTAATAATAAAGTGCCCTGACTTACCACAATAAAAACATAGATTCTCCTTAAAACGATGTTCCTTGCGTGCATCACTAACCCGTCGTAGTAAAGAGTCTACCTGCATGGGTTCAGGTTCAGGTTCCCGTGTAATCCTATTCAAAGGTTCCTTAGCTGGAGAGGAAGGTAGGAAAAGGTTAGTACGATTGCTTTCGAACCATCTCTCTTGCCTGCGTTCAGTTAAACGAGTATCAATACGGATGCAGTAGTTAATAAAGTCACCTAACGCAGTGGGAGGGTCGGCACGAGCAAGTTCATCCTTAATCAGTGGGGATAACCCCTTTCGAAAAATAGATTTTTTGGCGGAATTGTCCCAGGTGGTATCAAGGGCCCATCTCCTGAAATCCAAGGCATATTCAGCTACCGAGTGCTTACCTTGGCGCAAAGCTAACATGGCTGCTTCAGCTGTTGCACCTCGATTGGGGTCATCAAACACCTGCCCCATGGCTGAAATAAAATCATCAAGGTGATTCAAACAATCATCCTCAGTCTCAATCATAGGGTTTGCCCACATCAAAGCCTTGTTGGTAAGCAACATAATTATAGTAAGCACCTTAGATCGTTCAGTAGGAAATTGTGAAGCATGTGCAGAAAAAAAAAGATTGCATTGATTAACAAATCCCCTGAATTTTTCACGTTCACCACCAAAACGAAAAGGGGGCAACTTGGGAATCCCAGAACTCGGGGCCACGGCAGGAGCCTGGACTCGCCCCTCCAGAACCTCAATCCTGGCTCGCAAATCCTGGGTAGTCTGTCCAACCACTTGCAAATTGTGATTATTTAGGTCCTGAAGATTTGTAAAACGGGTCTTTATATTCTGCAAATCTGCAAGGATATTATCAGTCACTCCGCAAAGTTCCTTTATGCGGGCCTCCATTTTCTAGATCTTTTAAGACAGGATACTAGAAGAAGAGGAGAAAAAAAAAAAAAACAATAGTGTTCACCTGTGGCAACACTGAAGAAAGAAAAAACTTTAAGGGAACTGCTCACCTGGAATGGTTGTGAGAAGTCACAACCACTATCATCACAGAAAGCTTTCAACCAGACATCTGATATCCAGAGTTTCAGCAGACAAAAAGAGAAGAGAAAAAAAAAAAAAAAAAAAATAGTGTTTACCTGTGATAACACTGCAGAAAAAAAACTTAAGGGAATTGCTCACCTGGAATGGTTGTGAGAAGTCACAACCACTGTCATCACAGAAAGTACAACCGGACATCCGATATCCACAGTACAGCAGACAAGCCTTTCCAGACCCAGCAGACACTAACGTTTGGCTTCAGAATCTTGTAATGTATGTGGTACAGTTCATATAGCGTCTTGTGCTTGGGTGCGATGAAAATACTTGAGACACAGGTTGATAAAGAAAGTCTTGTATTGCTTCATACAAATTGGCAAAAATAAACTCACAGGTTGCAAACACAGAAGCAGGAGACACAGCAGGCCAGAGTAATCTAAGCTCAGCAATAACTCTCCACAACAGATTCAGATCTTCTTCTCTGTTACCGCAAGTCCATGCAAACGTGAGGCTCTCAAGAGCAGAGTTCAGAGTCCACAAGTGCTTCAGAGTTCCTCAGTAGGAATGGCTGGAGTACAAGGTCCAAGGCTTCAGGAGTCAGAACACAGGTTCACTGCAGGCTAGATTCTGAAGCACTGATTACTCAGCTGTGGCTGTTTAAGAAGCAAACGGAGAGAATCAGGGCGGGAACATGCAAGCTGGAAAACTCCATTTTGACTGAGGGCAAGATAGCTGCAGCAAAACAGAAAGCAAAATGGCCGACGAACAAACTGAGTTTCAGAAACAGATACACAGAACCTTACACGAGCTCACACACAGCTGGTTCTGCTTCCTCACAGGATCGCCATGGAAGAACCTCGGCCACTGTTGTCCAGAGACAAACTGTTATTCCACACACAGCAGCAAGTTCCCTTCATCCTCACACTCCCAGGCCACAAAACAGCCATCGGTAGCACAGGCATGGGATAAAAGACGGCCATACTCCGCAAACCATGCACGAGCACAGGCTCTGAATGCTGGCATTGCAAAACTCCTGTCCCTTGAAATGCTGTGATTCAGGCTGGTGGAGACAGACAGTTTCCGTAACTGAATATCATTGTCAATCCCACAATACAATGTGCCAAGCCGATTTCATTTCAGCAGGCAAGCCGTCCTGGTCTGCAAAAGCATGTTGAGGGAAAAATTAAACATGCGCTACTAAAAGCCCTCAGTAGCAAGGTCCACCTGACCACCGATGCGTGGACCAGTACCCATTGTTATGATCTGCTACAACCAGTAAGGAAAGAAGGGAATTCTGTCCCTACAATACAACTAAGCTGAATCCCTACGATGTAACGGGGAACCTGATCCTGCGACCAGACCCGCTAAAGTCCTCATCTAGTGTGAACGAAGACCTATAGTTGCGAGGGAGTAATCCCTACAAGATCTAGGGACTGTGAGAAAAGGTGGACACCTCCTAACATAAATTGTAGCATGGATAATTAAACAGAAAAATAAATACTTTGTGATCCTAACATCAAGCAAAACTGACAGATTAAGGCACCTAAGCACCCGGCTAGCTTAACAGTAGATAATACAATGAAGTCAAGCAAAGCCAGAAGGGCGGAGCCAGACTAAATAGGGAAAAAAGGTCATGTGACCAGCAAACTGAAACAAAACCTAACAAGAGGGTTCTAACACCCATGGCCAGGGACAATACCTTTCCCTCACTGCCCATTGGGTCAATGTTGTGCAGCCGGGTACTGATCTTGCGAGTGGCGCTGTACGTGTTCTGCCAACTCCAAGGATTGCAGGAATCAAGTCTGTACACATTGATTCCTCCTCCTATTCCAGTTCCTCAGAATCATCGCTGCAGGAGCCGTCACGGTCTACCTCCACATGGACCCGTGAACGTTTACCTGTTGCGACCGATATGAGCACAGCCGTGTCCAAATGTCAACAGGCCATCCTGAAATTAATTTCCATGGGGAATCTTAGCCACACAGCGCAGGAGCTCTGTAATGCCATAAAGCAGGAGAGCGACGTGTGGTTTTTGGAAGAGAATCTACAGGCAGGCTTGGTAGTGTGTGACAATGGCCGAAATCTGGTGTCAGCTCTGGGCCTTGGCAACCTCACTCACATACCATGTCTGTCATATGTGCTCAACTTGGTCGTGCAGAGTTTTTTGAGGGACTATCCGGATCTTGATGCACTGCTGCACAAGGTCCGCCTAGAGTGCGCTCACTTGCGACGTTCCAGCATGGCCAGATCGCTGATTGCAGCTCTGCAACGCAGATTTCACCTTCATGAACATCGCATCATATGTGACGTACCCACCAGGTGGAATTCCTCGTTACATATGTTGGAGCGGTTGTGTGAGCAGCAGCCAACAGTAATGGAGTATCAGCTGCATCAGGCGCAGTCAACTCGCAATTTGCGCCGTTCACACTTCACCACTACTGAGTGGGCCTCTATAATAAGAATAATAATATTATTTATTTATATAGCGCCATAATATTCCGCAGTGCTTTACAGTTTAACAGTTTCAAAACACAAGTCATAAGTAACAACGTTAACAATACAATAATTAAAGCAAAATCAGCCGCCCCTGCTGGTGAAAGCTTACAATCTACAATGAGGTGGGGGAGATACAAAGTACAGGTGTTTATATACAATGGTGTTTTTACAATGATGGTCCAGCCATTTTAAGGGAGTGAGGGATGCATGGAGATAGTGAATGGGCTACACACACAGAATTACACATAGAATGACTTTGATTAGTGAATGTGATAGGCCACTGTGAACAAATGTGTTTTGAGGGAGCGCCTGAAACCATCCAAATTGCGGATAGTCCTAATTTCTTGGGGTAGAGCATTCCAGAGGATTGGCGCAGCGCGGGTGAAGTCTTGGAGTTGGGAGTGGGAGGTACGGATTAGTGCAGAGGTTAGTCGAAGGTCGTTTGCAGAGTGCAGCAGTCGGTTAGGCCGATAAATATAAATAAGGGAGGAGATGTAGGGGGGTGCTGCGCTGTGGAGAGCTTTGTTGGTGAGAACCAGTAATTAGAATTGGATCCTATAATGAATGGGCAGCCACTGCCAGTGTAATGAGTGGCGAATAACTCTATGAAGGATATCTGCCACGTTTTGCGTGCGTTTGATGAGTCAACGCGGATGGCGAGTGCAGATGATGCACTAGTCAGCCTGACTGTCCCCCTTATCTGCCTGCTTCAAAAAACACTGCAAGCACTAAGGCATGAGGTTTTGGAAGAGGTGGAGGATGAGGAGTCACAAATTCCATCACCTTCTGGACAGTCAGCGCAACGTGGTTCCTCACAAAGGGCTGGAGGACTTTCAAAGTACCATGCTGTATCAACAATTGAACCTCCAGAGTCGCTGTCTATATTTTCATAACCATTACAAACTTTTAATGTATTTACAAAGCACATAATGTACATTTTTTGTCTATCCTTTTGTAATGCTATTGTGTTTCCATAAACTGATGTTACAGAATTATGATACAAAGTTTTTAAATTTTGAGTTTTAAATTTTGTAAATTTATATGTATTTGAAGGACTTTGTGAGGAGGATGAGGAGGAGTCAATGGAGGAGGAAGACATCGCTCCAGAGGGAGGTAGACAATGCTCTAGTCAGTATGTAGACCAAGGGTGGGGTGATGCACAGCAGGCGGAGATGACGCCTCTTGCAGGGGACAGCGTTTCTTGGCCAGTTGGGAGTCTGCAGCACATGGTTGATTTCATGCTGCAGTGGCTGAGAAACGACCGCCGCATCGAACACATTCACACCACGTCTGATTATTGGGTGTACACCCTCCTAGACCCTCGCTACCGGGACAACTTACAAAGCCTCATCACACCGTTGAACCGGGAGCGTAAAATGCGGAAGTACCAAGACACACTGGTGCAATCCATAATGTTCTCCATTCCAGCCGAGAGCACTGCTGCTGCTACTGATTTACAAAGCAGCTCTGTGCGTCGAGGCAGTGGAGACAGCTCTGCAACAAGAGGGAGCACAAGCAGCGCCTCTGCACAGGGCAAGAACAGTATGTTCCAAATGTGTCGAAGTTTTGTGGCAGCGCCACCAATGTCTACACCATCCGAGACGGCTCCAGTCAGCAGGAGGCAACATTTCCGTAAGATGGTGACAGACTACATGTCTTGCCCTCTCAGTGTACTCCCAGATGGCTCTTCCCCATTCAAGTTTTGTGTCTCTAAGCTGGATACATGGCCAGAGCTTAGCCAGTATGCATTGGAGGTGCTGGCTTGATCTGCTGCCAGTGTATTATCGGAGCGCGTCTTTACTGCTGCAGGTGGTGTACTAACAGACCGTTGCATGCGACTATCCTACGATAATGTAGAACGGCTTACTTTTCTGAAAATGAACTAGGCATGGATCTCGCCTGAATTTGCCTGTCCGGTTTCAGATTAACTAACTGGTTAGCAACGTTTTCCATGTCTCCTGTTATGTTCATCTTTCTACCACCTGAGCTATACTCCCTGGGCTACAACACTGCCAGTTGCTGCTCAGAAGTGTCGTGTCCACAGACCAATACACAAGCTATAGTGATAGTGGGGTTCAGTAACGCCTGCTGTTCCCCTGCTGTGTGTCCGGCAAAAATTACTGCTACCTAGCTACACATGTTGAAAAAAACATGACATGTTAAAGTGGCTAGTGCTACACATAGATATCAGGCTACACCCTTATTTCTAAGCTGTAAACAAGTGAAACGTCAAATTTAAAACCATTCAATGATTAGTGTTGGTAACAAATCTGTAACTAAATAATTGTGACATATTATGGCAGATATCCACATGTCTAACACAAATGCTAACACAAAAGCATACTTATGCTATAGGGTACTGATGGTGAACCTTCTCACTCCATAACTTTGACCAATCCAACTCACATCATGCCTCAAATGCTGCAATGTTGGAAGTGCATAATGTGGGTTGAACTTTGACAACAGCTGCAGTGCGAAGGTTATCCTTCTGTGTTCTTGGCTTTTAAATAAAAGCATACAAGTAAATATAATAATACATTGTTGATTAAGGGACATGATGTACACCTGTAATATTGTGCAAACAATGGATGTAGGACTATTCCTCTTCAACATTACTTATATTTGTGTCATTTGAAAAAATACATATTTTAGTTAAAAATTAAAAACCCATGTTCAGTAGCTGTGAAAGGCCCGTTTGTGTACTTCTATATTGTTTGCAACCAATGTATTGTATACGGATGGAAGCACGTCACTGTAATAGATTTGAATTATTTTAAATAGAATAAAGCAGCACCAATTTTAGAAAAATGACAAGGATGAGCCAGTGACAGACACTCAGCAGAGTACACGCAGCGGTGGTTGAAGAAGTAAATGGAGCGTGATCTGCATTTTAAAAAAAAAAAATACCTCACAGACTGCAGTGAACACTGAAACACAACTATTCACAATCTGTGAAAGGCTACTCCTTTGTCTACTTCTATAGTGTTTGCAACCAATGTATTGTATACGGATGGAAGCGCGTCACACTAATAGATTAGATTTATTTTAAATGGAATGTAGCAGAACCAATTGGAGATAAATGAAAAGGATGAGCCACTGAGACACGCTCAGCAGAGTACAAGCAGCAGTGCTTGAACAAGTAACTGGAGCGTGATGTGCACTCAAAAAAGTAAAAACACAGACTGAAGTGAACACTGAAACACAACTGTCCACAATCTGTAAAAGGCTACTCCTTTGTGTACTTCTATAGTGTTTGCAACAATGTATTGTATACGGATGGAAGCGCGTCACACTAATAGATTAGATTTTTTTCCACTAAAATGGAGCAGCACCAATTAGAGAAAAATGTGAAGGATGAGGCAGTGACACACGCTCAGCAGACTACAACCAGCAGTGGTTGAAGAACTAACTGGAGCGTGATCTGCACTCAAAAAATCAAAACCTCACAGACTGCAGTGAACACTGAAACACAACTATTCACTATCTGTGAAAAGCTCCTTTCTGTACTTCTATAGTGTTTGCAACCAATGTATTGTATACGGATGGAAGCACGTCACACTAATAGATTTGATTTTTTTCTAATATAATGGAGCTGCACCAATTCCACTAAATAAAATTAAAAAAAAAAGAGTCAGTGACACGTGCAGATGCCTACAAACAGCGGTGGATGCAGAGCAAACTGCAGCGTCACCTGCACTGTCACACACACACCTTGCACAGAGCTGTTAAAACAACACTGGCAAAATGAAGCTTTACACAGCGGTTGGTAAACTAGCCTGCCTCAAGCACAGTAGTACACAAAATCGCAATATCTAACTGTCCCTCAGAGTCAGCACAGCAGCGTTCTGTCCCTTACTGAGTTCACAGCACAGTGACGCTAAAATGGCTGCGGCGCCTTTTATAGTGCATTCTGACATCATTTCAGCAGCCAATCACAGCCATGCCATTAGTTAAGATGACCGCAGCATTACAGGATGTGCCCACACTTCGTAGGATTCCTCATTGGCTGACTAAAATCACATTGCCTCTCAAAGAATTATGGGAACTTCCGATTCCGGTATACGATATAGAAAAAGTATCGGAATTAAGTATCGGAATTCCGATAACGCGAATATCGGCTGATACCCGATACTTGCGGTATCGGAATGCTCAACACTACTTAACACTAGTCAATGCCATTTTTTTCCTGCTCTGATCGGACAGAAGAGAAAACTCAGCATTCTGTGCTTGCATGCAAAATTCGGATTGCACTAAACCATATAAGTCTATGGGTGCATGTCAAACATCACACTGCACTCGGATATCATCCAAGTGCAGTGCGATTCCCGCGGATGCTTGCAAAGGAAGAGATGGAGAAATTAATTTCTCCATCTCCTCCTGTCACGCTGTGATGGTCTTCAATAAGGAAGGGAGGCCTTAAACTGTCCCTGGAACTGGGACCCTATCTATCCCTGTCCCAGGTGTACTCTTAAACGTAGAGAGTCTGAAGTCTTCGACCTTACTATGCTCCTGTCAAACCCTGATCTGAGTCCTCTCACACCCCATGAGGTATAGGACAGAAATGTAAGGTAAATAAGACACAGAGACAAAACAGGGATAACAGTAGAGGTATAGAGATATGTAGGGAAGAATAGGAATGTTCCAACCAAATGGAAATAGGACAATGAGGAAAGCAGTGTATAAAGATAAATCGTGTGCACAGCCTGAAAGGTGCCAGAGTAGGTTCCTACACCGTGAAGATAATGAAAAGAGAACTCGGCACTCAACTTAGCGAAAAGGGTAAATATTTATTGTAGTCCACGGTAGTGAAACGTTTCGGTCCTAAATTTCGGACCTTCATCAGCCACATTAAGTACCGGGAGGGGGTAGAAATACCCAATTCAGAGGTAAGCCGTAGATACTGTTGGGATCAGGTAGATCTCCAAAGTAAGGGTTAAAGGTGAGTATCTGGGTGAGAGTTTTAAGTCAGGTCTCCGCTGCATGCCGTGGGAGGGACGCGGCGGATACCGCGTCCCTCCCACCTATCCTCAAAAAGCCCTCTCTTGACCCATCCTCTGTATCTAGCTATCGCCCTATATCACTTCTCCCCTATGCCTCAAAACTTCTGGAACAACACGTCCATCTTGAACTGTCCTCCCACCTCTCATCTTGCTCCCTCCTCGACCACCTACAATCTGGCTTCCGGCCACACCACTCCACTGAAACTGCCCTAACTAAGGTCACCAATGACCTACTATCTGCCAAGGCCAAGCGACACTACTCTGTCCTCCTCCTCCTGGACCTGTCCTCTGCCTTTGACACAGTGGACCATTCCCTATTACTACAGACCCTCTCATCTCTTGGTATCATAGGCTTGGCCCTATCTTGGATCGCGTCATACCTAACAGACCGGACATTCAGCGTATCCCACTCGCACACCACCTCCTCACCGCACCCTCTATCTGTGGGAGTCCTGCAAGGTTCAGTCCTAGGGCCCCTGCTCTTCTCCATCTACACCTTCGGCCTCGGACAGCTCATAGAATCTCACGGCTTTGAATATCACCTCTATGCTGATGACACACAGATCTACATCTCTGGACTAGATATCACCTCCTACTAAACAGAATCCCTCAATGTCTGTCCGCTATTTCATCCTTTTTCTCCGCTAGATTCCTAAAGCTTAATATGGACAAAACAGAATTCATCATCTTTCCCCCATCTCACACAACCCCTCCAATGGACCTATCAATTAATGTAAACGACTGCCCACTCTCTCCAGTCCCACAAGCTCGCTGCCTCGGGGTTATCCTTGACACTGATCTCTCTTTTAAACCACATATCCAAGCCCTCTCCACCTCCTGCCGACTTCAATTCAAAAATATCTCACGTATCCGTACATTCCTCAACCAAGAATCTGCAAAAACCCTAGTCCATGCCCTCATCATCTCCCGCCTCGACTACTGCAACCTCCTGCTCTGTGGCCTCCCCCCTAACACTCTTGCACCCCTCCAATCTGTTCTAAACTCTGCTGCCCGACTAATCCACCTGTTCCCCCGCTATTCACCGGCCTCTCCCCTCCGTCAATCCCTGCACTGGCTTCCCATTACACAAAGACTCCAGTTCAAAACCCTAATCATGACATACAAAGCCATCCACAACCTGTGTCCTCCATACATCTGTGACCTCGTCTCCCGGTACCTACCTGCATGCAACCTCCGATCCTCACAAGATCTCCTTCTCTACTCCCCTCTTATCTCCTCTTTTCCACAATCGCATACAAGATTTCTCCCGCGCATCCCCCCTACTCTGGAACTCTCTACCACAACATATCAGACGCTCGCCTACCATGGAAACCTTCAAAAAGAACCTGAAGACCTACCTCTTCCGACAAGCCTACAACCTGCAGTAACCACAGATCCACCAAACCTCTGCACGACAAGCTCTACCCTCGCCTACTGTATCCTCACCCATCCCTTGTAGATTGTGAGCCCTCAGGGCAGGGTACTCTCTCCTACTGTACCAGTCGTAACTTGTATTGTCTAAGATTACTGTACTTGTATTTATTATGTATACGCCACCTTACATGTGAGGAGGGGTATACATAATAAAAAACAAGTACAGTAATCTTAAACAATACAAGTCACGACTGGTACAGAAGGAGAGAGGACCCGGCCTGCAAGGACTCACAATCTACAAGATATCACTTACCAATCACAGAAGCACTGCTGATGGCACCACTCACATCCCTCTATCCCTAACTACTACACTTATCTTCTTCACTGCTGCTGTTGTATAGCACAATACTTATGGAGTATTTGATGTTTTAGGGCTTTCTTTTCCTATATGTATTGCTGAACTGTGATCTGTGATGTCCTCTCAGTATACTAAACCTGCTGCATTCCCTTCCTTAGCTTTTTTGCAGGCTATGATAGTCCCTCCTAATTGGCTGCTCTCAACATGTTCATTGAATCATCTATCATAACATAGTGAACAGAGAGGTCTACAGTCTCACTGCTCCCATAGTAAATAAGCCACCTTTTTATAATTCTGTGCAATCCATTTAATGTACTAAATATTCTGTAACGTTTACTATAGGCCTTCATACACATTTGGACTAAAGATGGACAAACTATTGATTGATTTTTGCCGATTTGTCCACTCTTCCATGAAATGAAGGATCTAGCTTGTTGAATTTGCAACTTTCGTTTCTTTTATTCTTTGGGACATAAACCACTGACAGAGAAGTCTGTTAGCGGCCCTCTCATAGAGTACATAGAATGGAGCAGACGGAGGAAACAGTTATCCAAAGTGTATAGGAGCATTAAATCAGTGTGGTTCTGATTCTGCAGACTAGTTTTACACTATAAAGAATGAAGACAAATATATTTATTGCAAAACTGTACTTCATATGTTTACAATAGATCTATAAAATTTGTATAGAAGATAAATGTGGTAACTACTCAGCCAATAAATCATTACAAAATGAAGATAAGCTTTGCATAAATTACTATTACCAACACACTAGTTGGAAATCTTTACCTACTAGGCAAACACTCCCTTCTCTTCATTAAGTTGTATCAAATCAACAAGCTAAGGAAATTATTTTTGGCAGCTTGCAACTTCTTACTAATATACATTTTAGCCTCTGAGCAAATAATTAGATCAACTTTAGGTTAGAGAAGATTTCTAATTGTTTCAAAATAAGGGAATCCCTGAAAAAAACGTGTATCTAGCTGGGGAACTTCCTAGAGGAAGCACAAAGCTGCAGAAGCCCATTTAAATGCCAAACCTCACCGGTGCCTATAATATAATCATTTGAAGCTGGCCTTAAGGACCATGTAGTCATCAGACTGATCTTGGCTGAACTGCCAATATCGGATCAGTTGGCAGTGTAATGTGTATGGAATGGAGGCCTCCTGAGTCTTCCCTTATGATAGGAGAGTGAAGGATCTGGCAAATTCAATTTCTACATGATCATACTTTTATTCTCCGAGAGTTAAGCCTCCACCAGTAGAGTCTGTCATTGTCTCTCTCATAGAAAATACAAATGCTCACGAGTGAGCAGAGCGTTCCTGTGTATGGGGACCTCAGGAGAGTAAAGGTACTGCCACACTAAAAATCCCGCTAGCGATCTCGTTAACGTCGCATACTAATGAGATCGCTAGCGTGATTGTTATAATATCGCTAGTAGCTGCCTAATTTAGCGATGTCGTTAAGGACGCTATCGCGGTTAGCGATCTCCTTAACGACTTTGGCGGTACAAAAACACCGCACATCGCTAACAAAAAGGTGCCACACTCAGCGATATATGCTCACCAGCGGGACGCCAACGATAAAAATAGGGTCCAGAACGACGTGAACGATGAACGAGATCACAGCAGGGGCACAGCAGGGGCCACGTCGCTAGTACATGCCACACACACCGGCGTCACTAACGAGATGCTAAATAGTGACGTTTTTTTAGCGATCTCGTTAGCGACGCTGTTTAGTGTGGCATACCCTTTAGCTGTCGGCCGAGTGATCTTTCATCTGACATCTACCTATTGTGTATGGGGCTTTAGACTGTTTTATTTACTCCACTCCAAACATATCTGAATGCACTGTGGATTGATCTACTATTTTCTACAATTAATTGAAAGCATTCTGCAAGTGAACCCATGGCTAGGTTTCAAGAAAATCCATGGTTCCACAGAAACACTATTTTAGGTAAATAGTCTTTATTCATGCTATACATGTGGAAATTCATGGTTTCTAAAGAAAAGTAAGAAAGGAAAAAGGGGGGATAAAATAAAACATGCATATGTATAGGTGCTAGTATGTTAATAAAGTAAATTGGTGAAGAATATCAACATGCAGTGTAAATGTCATCAGCTCATAGGGAGTGTATTATTTTGATCTAATAAAGCTAATTTTATACTGGTACTAGTGATGGGTGAACCGTGGATGTTTGGGTCCGGCGGGTTCGTACGAATATTTAAGAAAAAATTTTGGTTCAGGTACTAGAATGGTACCCAGACTCTACCCCATTCACATGAAAAGGGGGCATAGCAGAGAGAGAAGGCGGGGCTGATGGG
>JARQOD010000002.1:85624381-85768552 GCA_033576555.1 Oophaga sylvatica | reverse complement strand
GGGCAGCCCCGTATAGCGCTTTTTTGGGACTTATACCTGACGCTTAAAGCATCACTATTTTATCATATGAACTTTCCATGTTAATAACTTTTTATTTTCCAAAGAACAAGTCAATATTTTATCTCTCAGGGGCATCCAATTCTATAACATTGTGTACCGCTTGATTTTATCTGATATTGTTTGAATAAGGCATCTATAGGATTTAGCCTATAGGGATTGCACTATAAGTCACTTTATGGCACTATAGTCACTTTTTTTTCTCTTCCTTTCCTAAAGGAAAACTGTATTGGACATTATCCATATAGATTGTCCAGTCCAGTGTTGGTTACTTTTACTAAACATCTAACCTCTTTCTCCATTTACAGCTTACTGTTTAGATGTTAGATATTATGACTGTAATGCAATCCATTTGTTCCATTTGTTCCATTTGTTCCACTAATCACTCTTTATCCTTGAGTCTTGTTTGAGGTTCCAAGAGAACCACGCATTTGTATATTTTTTATACTTTTTATCCATCCCCCTTTTTTTGATATTTTCCTTTACTGGGCATTGTGCTACATTCTTACACCATCTTATGCGTACTTCATTTTGTTTATAAATATTCATTGATAAAAATATTGTTCCTTTATATTAGGTGGGTCAAATAGCGAGGTTATTGTGCACAAAAAATTATCATTTCTTTTATTTATTTACCTTTTTGGCAAAGTAGTGGTCTTTGTCTTATTTTTGCAACACTTTAGTATTCACTCTAGCGCTACTGTACCCTTGATTACTCTTGAAAAAATAATAAAGCATGGGAATATTCTCATGTACCGAGCGGTGCCGTAAGTGAGGTAACTGGGGTTCATCAGCTATGAATTCCAGTGATCTTTCTCACATCAGCACTACACACTGCAAGAGCTTAATTATGTCCCTGTCTCTGTGTGTTCTGGCTGGCGTGGAGAGCATTCGCATCATTGTTGTGACCCTCTGCGAATTATCTGGATTGTCATGAGACATGACCATTAATGGATTATCAATGGACAGGTAATATGGTGTTTTATTATTTTTATCTTTTACAATAGGACATGGGCATCGATGGATTGTTGTTGGGCAAATGAGGAATATAGTGTTTTATTATTTTTTGTCTTATGGACGCCTCTCCATTCCTAACCTGTGGGTTTGATGTCAGCGAACATTACAAAGTTGACATCAACCCCACAAATATTACCCCACTTGCCACAGCATCAGAGCAAGTGGGAAGAGCAGGGCAATCTGAAAATACCAGCCCCAAGCTGTCTACTTTAGCTTGGCTAGTTGTCAAAAATGGAAGGGACCCCGCGTTGTTTTTTAAATTATTTAAAAAAATGATGTGGAGACCCCTCTATTTTTGATAACCAGCCAAGTTAAAGCTGACAGCTGCGGGCTTCAGCCCGCAGCTGTCATTTTTCCTCTAATGGTTATCAAAAATATATGCGACCCCATTTTTTTCCTTTTTTTTTTACACAGTGTGCCAGCCAATCACAGCCATGCCAATACTTGACATGGCTGATATTGGTTGCGCTTGAAGGGTATGAATTAATGATGAGTTCTATAAACAAAGGGTTGTCCTGTTTTCTGATAAAAGTCTGCAGTCATTTTATGTAACTCATTTCAAGGTACTTATTTCTTTCACCTTGGCACATTACATGAAAGTGGGGGTCCTGGCTACGTATGTAGACTTGTGCTGTAAGGGCACTATGCCCGTGCAGGCCACATGTAACCAAAGACACTGGTGTGCTCTCGTTAGGGACATAGAAAGATGCGGCATTGCTCACATTGGATCTTAGGTCCTTTCTCTATGCACTCTGAGCCCCATTCTGTCTAGTCACAAACTTAACTCTAAGTGTTCCTATTAACTATCTGTTGCTGGGCAAAAAACAGCCTCATCACCAACAACACAGTTCACTACACATGCAAATATCATCAACACATAAGTGCCAGGCCTTTCCTTGCCAACAGTCGCTTCCACTCTGCCATTATCACTTGCCACTCGATCACCGTATTACACTGCTCTCTCTTGTACTCTCAATCAACAAATGGCACAGTCTCTTTCGTTGCTTGGTACACATTATGGCTATGCTTTTTGCTAGGTCGGATTTTCCTCAGCTCACCATTCCATTACTTGATCTCTTCTGACCGTTCTCTTGAGTCACACCCTACTGGGTGGGCCTTTTCCTTTCACTTTGTCCTCCTACAATGGGCACTCCTTGCTTGCTGAAACTGGCACTTCCAGTTCCAATATTCCTTCTGAAAGGCTGGACACTGTTTCATGCCCTTTTGTAACTTCTATACCCAAGATGGGCGGGACCTACTCGTTGTTCTGCGCCACTAACCATCATTACAAAATCCATGTTCGCACCATCTTAGAACACGTAATAGTCGCCATCCTCCACATAACTCGAGTCTTCCCCTCATCACTCTGCTCTTCCGGCTGCGAGACTCGATCCTGCCGACTACGCCAAGTGTAATGTGGCGCTGCGTGGTAGCCATGGGCAAGTCACTCATCTCTTGCACCCAGGCACATTACATGAAGGTAAAATTCAGAAAAAACTATGGAATTAAAAAATGGCAAACATAATTACATATACTGTATGTTTGTCAATTTTTAATTGCATAGTTTTTTTTCTGAATTTTTTAGATTTTGTTTGTATATTGATTATATGCAAATTCTTTCTCACCGAGGTGCATAAAAGGAAATGACATAGTAATTGTTACATCTGGACTCATGGAAACATGCTAAACGCGAAACGGCCATAGTCCTGTTCTTTTGTCTGCATGCCTGCATTTGTCCTGCCCTCACAAACCTTTTCCATGTGAACTTTTCTTAAATAAAGGACTTAGGTTTTTATGATACGCTAAACGGAGTGTGCTGCTTTTTCCTTATTTTTAGGATTGCCTAATGTGTGCTTTTTCAAGCAAGCACCTTCACTACTGTGATTTCACCCAGCAAAGTGTCGCTGACTTAGAGTCCACCCACTCCACCAGTAAGTAGACTGTTTCTTAGTGCCATTCTATTTTTTCTTTTTTGGTTTACATATCTCTATTCACATTACTAACCAATATAACATTACACGTGTTCTGCAAGGGGGAAAATAGGCAAAATGTCCATCTTTTTACACTTGCATACTGAATGTTGTCAGGATTTAGAAGTCTGCAGTAACATAGAATGATTGCAGACTTTTATTAATATAGTGTTCAACCCCTGTAACAATTACTTGTCATTTGTAATCCAACTGATAAATTGGTGATTGTCAAGATTACCGGAGAGAGGTCCTCTAAGATAAATGACTGTTGGGGTCTTTTGGCTATACTTGTACACTACAATCCCTACATACAGTACATCCTATAAAAGATTTACTGCATATTATTTTCTGGTAATGAATTTTATTTTGATCACAGCAGAAGGAACGTGTTATGAAAGCTATGCTAACAATGCAGTCATAGTCAGTGATCATCTTGTGCTTGAGCAGACTTAGACCCATTTCTTTTGGGTAGACCTTGGTCGTGTGTCTCACATTATAGATTCCACTCATAGTACAGGAACCAGAAGCACTGGCTAATTCTTATGTCAACTTTTTTTTTAGGGGGAGAGAGACTTTTTTTATGCTTTTTTGTTTTCAGGCATATGGGTGTATGTGATGTGTTTCTGAGATAAGAAATTGCTCTATTACACTGTCTTAAAAAAATCCAGTAGGTCTTCAAAGTTTATATAATAGTGAAGCACCAACATGTGGACTGAACCAAATTTTAAACCCTCATGTCATGGATGTTTAAACCCCACACCATCATGGGCTGCCTATTTTGATATTTGCTGTGGAATTCACCCTCCTCTATATATACCACTAGTGCAAATGTAATATGACAAGCTACCACATAATTGCTGTAATAAAATCACAACTGCAATATTTTAGTCTCTCACTGATATAATCCTACCCATACAAAATCAATGTGTTATCATATAATTCATTATCATGAAGTGCCATTAGATTAGTTCAGTGTGTCAGCATATTACGAGCACACATCAATTTTCATCAGTTCTGTGATGACCACTTTCTATACAGGGTCTGACATGATTTGCTTTTTTCACTATTTAAGTCACATTGTAATCAGTTTTTAATCAGTTTAGACCAATTGCTAAGTAATTAATGCAATTAATTTAGTTAATATAACACAGGTTGGTCCAGGTGGGACCGGTCACATCCCATTATGAATGTCTACTATTTCTTTTCATTACTGCCACCAAAGAATGATAAAGTCTGGTGACAATTGTTAGTCACTACAGTCTTTGTTCTATTAGTGTACCCTTACTCTTTAAGTCTACAGTCATAGAATCATAGAATATTAGACCTGGAAGGGACCTCAAGGATCATTGGGTCCAAGCGCCTGCTCAATGCAGAACAGAATTCACTAAACCATCCCAGAAAGATGTCTGTCAAGCCTAAATTTGAAGAATTCCATTGAAGGAGAACTCACCACCTCTCGTGGCAGCCTGTTCCACTCATTGATCACCCTCTCTGTCAAAAAGTTTTTCTTAATATCTAATCTGTATTTTCCTCCTTTTAGTTTCATTCATTGCTTCTCGTGTTTCCATGTGCAAATGTGAATAAGGATGATCCCTCTACACTGTGACATCCCTTCAGATATTTGTAGACAGTTATTCTCTTAACCTTCTTTTTTGCAAGCTAAACATCTAAAAGTTTTGAGATGGACCCAAATTTGGGTTTACACAAAAACATTTTGCTGCTTGAATTATTACGGTGGCAATTTGCTTTTACTATAGATTGTTATGAAAAGTAATGATAACATGTATTGCAAAAGTGTGCGATGTCAGCCCTTGTCATGAAAATTAACTTAACCACATAAACCTCACTTCAACAGAAATTAGCTTTGCTGTGAATAAGGTTTCAGGGTACCCAAGAAAGTCCAGCAAGTGCCAGAACCATCCCCTAAAGAAGATACACATACAGTGTTGGTTCAACCACAGTGCAGAGCTTGCTCAGGAATGGCAGCAGGCAGATGTCTGTACATCTGCATACACAGTGAGGAAATGGGCTGGTGTCAAGTGCAGCAGAGAAGCCACTTCTCTTCCAGAGAAATATCAAGGATAGGCTGACATTCTGCAGGAAGTACAGAGACTAGACTGCAGAGGTCAATAGTAAACTTATTTTCTCTGATGAAGCCCCATTCAGACTTTTTTGGGACATCTACTGTAATATAATAATTATTTGCAGAAGATAAGGTGATTGCTTCCATGAGTCATACCAACAGTAAAGCATCCTGAAGATGCTTTTTATCCAAAGAAGTAGGATCACTCAGAAGTTTGCCTAAAAACAGTGGCATGAATAAAGAATATTATCCAAAACATCTTTTCAGAGCAACAACTTCCAACAATCTAGGAGTAATTTGGTGATGAACAATGCTTTTTCCACCATGATGGACTCCATGTCACAAGTCAAAAGTGATTGCTAAGTGGCTTAGAGAACAAAATATTTAAACTTTGGGTCCATTCCCAGGAAACTCCCCCGATCCTTAAAAAAATGGGTGGACGAATAAACCCTACAGAAATTTTGGTTAACTCAAGCACTGATTAGGCAGTTCTTTTACAATATCTCTACTCTAGGCATAGATTTATATATATTATGTAAGCTTGGTTCTTCTACCATATGTCAGATCTAGACTTGGACTTTGTATCTATGCAATAAGTTTACAGTTGAAGCAGCTGCCATGTCAGTGAGACAACTAGGACATGCTAGAGTGATAAAACATTGCTCCATTCATTTAAAGTTAATAAGAACTGTTACACTATAGAAATAGTGTAATACACCAAGGACTGCTGTGTTAATAACATAATCTCTGTATATACTTAATATCTGTATACACAAACTAAGCAAAACCATGTTTTTCATGTAATGTCCCAAAAAAGAGCATGCTGTACTATTTCTACCAACCCATAAACGGCTGCCTATCCACATGGTATGTAAACGTCTATGGAAAAACTTATGCACAGTATATGGAGAATGAAGAGAATGCATATAATAATTTAAATAATATTCTATCTCACAGCTTGTCACTTGTACAATGTCAGATCATCCAGCTTGTCAAGGCCGGATATTAAACACTTCAAGTGAGTTGTACTTTCTTGCACATCATAAAAAAATGAACATACGTAAAAAAAATAAAAACGTTTTTCCATTGTTTTTCCACAATAATTCTGATTTGCTGCAGATTTCAAACCTGGTCAAATTATTCAACCATGCCTGCACATAATTATTAAGTGCAAGGACATTAATCATTCATGTTACAATTGAAAAAAGAAGCTGTATTCAGGCTACTATTGATAAGTTTTCACCTGCTACTTCTGCAGAATTAGAGCCTGGGAGCACTGTCATTCCTGAAATAGTATTTTCATGAAAAGGCATGTCAAGCAAATGTAACTTGTAAATTGATCTCCTTGCAGTGATGTACACTGGACACAGGGTATATATATGAGGAATTTCCAAATCTTGAACACAGTGGTGTCCAGTCTCATCCACTCTTCTCATTTCATCACATGATCTTTTCACCACCTTACAAGCCACAATGAGTCAATTCAAGCAATTTGGTGGTGGAGTCCAAAAGAAGGGCTTTAGCTCATTCTCTGTGTCGAGAGGCAGTGGAGGTTTTGGAGCTGCTGGCGGAGCTGGTGGTGCTGGTGGAGCTGGCGGTGCAGGAGGCTTTGGTAGCAGAAGCCTATACAACATAGGTGGAAGAAAGACCATTTCTATAAGCACTGCCGGTGGCCAAGCATTTGGAGCTGGAGCTGGAGGTTTTGGTGGTGGATATGGAGCTGGTGGTGGCTTTGGAGCTGGTGGTGGCTTTGGAGGTGGCGCTGGAGGTTTGGTTCCTTTGGAGGCCCTGGGTTTCCAGGAGGAGCCCAAGCTGGCATTCAGGAAGTTACAATCAACCAAAGTCTTCTAGCCCCACTGAATTTGGAGATTGACCCAAACATACAACAAGTCAGAGTTCAAGAAAGGGAACAAATCAAAACACTGAACAACAAATTTGCTTCATTCATTGACAAGGTAATGTTTTGATGTGAACTCATGCTTCTGTGCTAGATTGGAAATTTGTAACCAGTCTATTTTATATTCAGGCTTCTGGCCTTTAGATGTGAATACTAATCTGCTGAATATCATGTTTGTTTCACCTCTTTCATTGCTCATATTGCTGCCATTCTTGAAGTTTTGATACCTCCAAAGTAATGATAAAATTTGTCCAGGTCATATACTTGTATATAGGTAAAATATAATGACATTGTCTATATTTTGACATTAGGTACGTTTCCTTGAGCAACAAAACAAGGTACTTGAAACAAAATGGACCCTTCTGCAAGAGCAAGGAGGACAAATCAAGGGAGCAGGACCCCGAAAGGGAAACGCTGAAGTTATTTTTGACGCATACATTAACAGCTTAAAAAGACAACTGGATGCTCTCCAAAATGATAAGTTTAGGCTGGATGGAGAACTTAGAAATATGCAAGATTTGGTGGATGATTTCAAAAACAAGTAAGTATACCAAATAATAAAAAGAATGAAACATTTCCATTATATGCATTATTTTCTCTTTATGAGACTAAATAATTTGTTTAAGTGAAAGTAGAAATCTTATAGTGCTGTCTATGCTTTGGTTTTGAATAGAAATTAGTGAATTTGTTCGGATTCGGTTCCGAATATGACTTGGCATCGAATATTGTTTTTGCAATATTTGTCGAACACAGTTGAACGTCATTAGAGTCAATGAGAGTTGAAATTACCGAATTTGTTCAGAACCGATCATTAAACATACATTCGTCACAAAAAGTGTTCAAATATGGCACGAATATGTCAAAATCAGTTTCGGAGACAAAAACCGAACAAATTCGCTCATCTCTGGTTTTGAACCATGTTGAGGTGTGAAAAGGGCGTGGCACTGTTGTTGCAGACCATCAATTTCTATTGTACTGAGCAGGAAAAAGGACAGGGTGTAACACTGAAATTTGTGGCCACCTATTAATTTCTGCTGTACTATGTTCTGAAAAAACAGGGTGTGGCAATGATATGTGGCAAACTCCAACACACTGTATTGTCTTTTGTTAGTAAAGAAAAATGATTACAAAAATATCGGATGAATTGTCCAGTTGATCTTCTATCACCAAATGATTTAATCAATTTTTTTTATTTGCAGATATGAAGATGAAATTAACAAGAGAACTTCTGCAGAAAATGAGTTTGTTGTGATCAAAAAAGTGAGTAGAGCATAAAAAGAATGGCAAAACTTATCAACTATTTTAGTATGCCATATTAGATATTTAAAATTTTAGATATCAATAGAAAATCTAACAGATAGTGAAAATGCTCGATGAGTGCATGTGACATTGAGATATGTAGTGTTTTCTAGGGTGGTTCTAGGACAACTGAATGAGTTTTACTCTTAGTTATTAATCATCTCTTTTGGTTGCCTATGGTTTTAAATGCATACTTAAAAGTCCAAAACTAGAAAACACATTTGCATTTTATTCCACAAACAGCACCACTATTAGGCCAATAATGGTACTGTGCTTAGTGTTGTAGCGCCTGAAGGAGGCTATGTCATAATATTGCACACAGCTCATATACACTAATGCAGGGGTCTCAAACTGCATTCCTCGAGGGCCGCAAACCGTGCGTGTTTTCAAGATTTCCTTAGCATTGCACTAGGTGCTGGAATCATTATCTGTGCAGGTGATTAAATTATCACCTGTGCAATACAAGGAAATCCTGAAAACATGACCTGTTTGCGGCCCTTGAGGAATGCAGTTTGAGACCTCTGCACTAATGGATCTTTTTTTTTAGGTTTTTTGCTTTTTTTTAAGATCAATGTTTTTTTAATTAATACTAACCCATTTTATGCTAAACTCGTACTTTAATGGAAACTATAAGAAAGTTATATGTAAAATGTCCATTTTCAAAAACAAACCTAAATACTTTACGCAGCAAATTTTCAGAATGATATATTTCAATATAATATTTTTAAAAATATATATAATTTTTATTTCAAATTAATTTTTTATGTGGTTTTTATTGCCCAAACTGTTCTGGCCTGACCAACAGAAACTTATGATCTCAACCACTTAAAATTATAAGGATCAAGACTGGGTGTATAGTTTAAACCTTCTTACGTTTAGGTTCTCATGTTTGCTTGTGGTGGCTTTCAACTCGTCTTTTTCTGGCATTTGTAGGGTGGATGTTTTTTAGGCAAGGTCCCTCATTTTAGCTTCAAGATTTGAATAATATATTTTCAGAAGGGGAAACTAATTTTAAAACAGTCCACACCCTTCCTAGTTAACCAAGTAATGTTTTTTTGTTTATGTTTTGTAGGATGTGGATGCTGCCTACATGAACAAGGTTGAATTAGAAGCCAAGGTTGATGCCCTGACTGATGAAATCAACTTCCTTAGGTCCCTATACGAACAAGTAAGTTGTACTTTATTATCTCTTGGCTTGCTTTTATGTTTTAGGCTTCATGAGATTTTGATATTCTTGAGTATGTCCCTAATGGTTCACCAACATTTTCATTGAAACCTTCAGGAAATGGCACAACTGCAAGCTCAAATTTCAGACACGTCAGTCATCCTTTCTATGGACAATAACAGAGCATTGGATTTGGACAGCATCATTGCTGAGGTGAAGGCTCAGTATGAAGATATCGCCAAAAAGAGCAGAGCAGAAGCTGAGTCTGTGTACCAAGGCAAGGTAATGGCATATTTTGGAATACAATAAGGCCAATACCATGTTCATCTGATTATGTCTTCAGTCTTTGTCTTTGGAAAATAATATGTAATGCTCTATCTTTTACAATAGGTAAAAGAATTGCAAGCCTCTGCTGGCCAACAAGGTGATGCTTTGAAAACTAGCAAGAATGAGATTTCTGAGCTAAACCGCAAACTTCAGAGGCTTCGAGCTGAAATTGAAAATGTGAAGAAACAGGTAAAATTGTACATATGATGGATTGAATGGATTTGTCCATGTATAGGTTTGTTTTCTCATGGGTATAGATTATGCTCAGCACATACTAGTGCTAAATAATGTGGACATATAAAAAATAATACATTCATTTGCAAGGGATTCTGTTTCATAAAAGAGCAAGATAATAAAAATATCACCACCACACACATTTTTTCTTATTTTTCTTTTTTAAAGAATGCTAAACTTCAGACATCTATTGCGGAAGCAGAAGACCGTGGTGATGTTGTTCTGAAAGATGCCTATGCAAAACTGGCAGAATTGGAGGCTGCCCTACAAAAGGCTAAACAAGAGATGGCCCGTCAACTTCGTGAATACCAGGAACTCATGAATGTCAAACTGGCCTTGGATGTTGAAATTGCCACCTATAGGAAACTTCTGGAAGGAGAGGAGATTAGGTATAACTTACAGTAATGACATTATATTGTAGATAAAAAGTTATGCGTTCTACTGCCCATTCTTAGCCCCTGAATGGCAACTACCCATGGCATAGTTCAGGAAACGTTGTTTACTCAGAAAGTTTTCATCTTACAATTTTTGTTGAGAATATACGTATATATGTTAGTGATTAGTGAACGTGCTTTCATAATTCTTATCCGAACATGCTCGGATGTTATTCGAACATCTGGGAGTGCTCATATATTATGTTCTAGTCCCCACAGCTGCATGATATGTGGTTGCTAGACAGCCTCAACAAATGTGTGAAATGCCTGTTTGTTAGGGGATCCCCACATGGGTTGAGGCTGGCTGTCTAACAGCATAATCATGCAGCCGCGGCGACTAGAATATAATATTCGAGCACTCCCAGATGCTCGGATAACACCCAAGCATGCTCGGATAAGACGTTATCTAGTCTAAATATAAAATTAAAGACTAAAATAACATAATATAATGTATTATGTAACAGAATGTGGTTTGAGTGATTTTGACCTTTAGGCCGGAGTCATACTACCGTACAATACGGCAGAGAGCTATGCGATAAAATATCGCAAAGCACTCAGCCCAGTGTTACTCCATGGGCCAGCTCACATCTACGATTATTTTCTCCTGCCGAATCATGCTGTGATTGGCATAGACCCTTGGCGATACTAGTCTCACTCACACCCATATAAGACTATGGGTGATAGTGACCCATATACAGCACTTGGATATCATCCGAGTGCATCACGATATACGCCGATGATGTCAGCAGAGGAGATAGGAGATGGAGAAATTACTTTCTCCGTCTCCACCGCAGTTGTGCTCCGATCCTCTCTGTGCGAGAGAATCGGAGCACAGTAGCATGATTCTAGGCTCCCACCCGTGAGCAGAGCATGAGCCAAGTGTCATTAGCATATCACATACAATGCTCCTACCTTAGTTTTATTTTTCTGCTTTTTTTGCTACACCTCATTTGGGAAAAAGCTATAACTATTGCCTATGGCTTAACTCTATTGTTTAATATAAGTCTGAACTTTTCTAAAATCCCCATTCTGCTATTCTTATTTTAAACAGCAGCTTTTTTTGTAGAGTGGTTGCAATGTAAAAACCTGAAATAAAAAAAATATATATTTTTTATTTTTTGTAGTGATTATAGAAAGACTAGTAACATACATTAATGGAAATTGAGGATAATGTCCTGGAAATCTACTTTAAGGGCAATGTATGAAAATTAATTTTGAGTAGCATCTTTTAAATATTTTTTCTTTTACTTGTAGGTTGTCCACAGACAGCAATGTCAGCATCTGTAAGTATAGTTTATTATATTACAATGGTTTTTAGTTACGGTATTTTCATGTATTTAAATACATCACAAAATACAATAAATGTAGAATATGGTAGGAAATATTGAAAAATGCTAAACAATTAGTCATTGCCAAAACCAAATTCATTTGATGGTTCAAAGAAAGTAACAAAAGTGATAGTTTGGAAATTCAGTCCAAATAGGATCTGGTGACAGATGTTGGCTTGAAGAAACATGCCTTAATTAGCGAAATGACTCAGAGGACTCATATGAATGTGTCAAGGCTTAAAAGAAAAGTTGTGTCATCCATTTCAACTTTGCTGAATGTTGTAGAGAACTCATAAAACAACACGTAACATATGTATATTCGGATGTCAGCTGTGATATTGGCTTTTTCAGTACACTGTCTGTCATTTGATTATTATCAAAAATTATGCCCTGCGAATTTACATCAGTATCAGTTTTATCTCATGGTTAATCAAATAATCTTACCTCCTAGTGATTGTATCATGTAGTAGAACTGCACATTTTCTACTTTCAGAAATATGTTGTCAGTTTACAAAACGATGGATAACCAAGATATACCATTCTTCTTTTTTACAGCTGTCGTCAGTGGAAAGACAAGTCTGGCAGCGGTGGTGGTGGTGGAGGAGCTGGAGCTGGAGCTGGTGGAAGCTTCGGCTTTGGTGGTGGAGCAGGAAGTGCTGCCGGAGGCTTTTATGGAGGAAGTGGATTCAGCAGCGGCTCAAGCTTTGGCATTTCTTCTGGTGGTGGTGGTGGTGGCAGCAGCAGCATGAGATTTGTATCCAGCCAGTCAAGCTTCAGAAGCTAAATCTGTGAGGCTGCTCCAATGTAAAACCACTGCTTGAAAAAAAAACCCATAATACTGAAATGATTCTCCTTTATCAGTCCTGATTTCATGTTCATATAAAAGTTTAAATCTAAAGCAGCTGTGTAGCTAGGCTTTTCTTCACCCATTTAGCTGCCCTTGACTTGTGTCTATAATGGGCAAGGCCAAAAGCCTTTTTGGCACCCTACTCTTCTGCACCCAGTACCCAAGGCCCAGGCACTGCCCGCCTCCCTATCTACACTTTTTATATAAGTCCTGACAATACATCTAAAGATTAGACCCCAGTCTGTATTATCAGGTTAGCTTATCCTGCATACATCATAGTAGCACAAGCTATAACTCTGACATATCAGAAAGTTAAATGGAAGACACAGAGCATTACAAACTAAAAATACAAGTGAAAATGGAAACTTTTCTAGACATGAAAGCCTAAATATCTAATAAGAAATACACTGTACACTGGATAGTCATTGTAATGTTTACAGCTTATGTGTACTGAACCACAAATAAAGTCAACTCTTCCATGTGTAAATCTTTATTAATGGCTCCATTGTCTAATTGGTATTTGCATGGTACTTTTTACAAAGAATTAAATATCCAAAATCTGAATTCTCTGCATCCATGAGACGTGGAGCCAAATGAGAGATTGGCCTAGTATTACATATTGACAATATTGGGAATATTTAATTATGTTGGTTGTCTCAGCACGACAACCCATTTTGAAAATTGAGCACGCTCAGTGATCAGCTGATTGGCATGGGTCTGGCTTCTAAAGCCCCTGGTAATTACAAATTTTTATCAAGGGTGAAAGTTGATGAAAGCCATGCATTTCCTGTGAAGTAGAAAATATATTTTATAGATTGGGTTAGTAAAATTGAGGGCCACTGACAAATGAGTAGGGCTTAATGTAATACATAGGAGGCCAGGCTCTCTAATGGGGGCATCACTTATAAGGCCACAATATACATTAGATAAAAGGGGACCTTACATACCGATTTTGGCAGGATTGGCTCACTTTCTCATATGTATGGAGGACTTTCAATTCTCCCACGACACATGATGTTGTTGTGGGAGAGAAAGATTGTGCCTGTTGAATTTCAATGGCCTATTCTTAGACTCAATGAGAAGAAAAGCATAAGAGTAGCAGCTCTTTCACACAGGAGTGCTTTTCAAAACTGAGCAATTTTGCCTTATAGTAGAGTCAGGAGAGATGGCTGTCAGGCAATCGATGGTTCGGCCAAGAGATATCTAATGTGTATGGGGAACTATACTCAGCAGCTCTTGCACATAATGTCTGTATGCTCCAGAAGGGTAAATGGAAATTATTGTCCTGATGAGAAGTCTCTACGAACACAACATTTTCCCATTTAGTTTTTCCATTATGGTGTTTGTAGAAACTATGCAGTTTTTTGGGGGGTCACTGTGGTTATTTAAAACGACTATTACTTTTTGCAGTTATCTATGTGGCATTTACTATGAGATAATACATTGATGTGGTTTTCTCTAGATGCAATTTTAGACACAGTACTTTGAAAAAAAAAGGTTTTGCTGCAGTTTGATGTGGCTACCTACTGAATCAAGGCCGTCACAGGTAATTAGTAACTGTACAATGCCCAATTCAAACTGAACTTCAGCATCAACCACTAAAATGTGAATGTGCCAATGTATTAGAAAGGGGGACAAAACAAAGGCTAATTAAAAGTGATACTTTTACCATTCAAAAATAAAGGATTGAGCTCTTATGTTACGTCTAGACAGGGTTTATAGCATAGCATAAGTTCACATTTGTTACAGAGGCAGAAATGAGAGTCATGAAGAAAGGGACCCATCCCTAATTGGTCGTATCCACTTTGGTTCTGACCACCAAACTTGTACAATGCTCCCTTCACTAGAAGAATGCAATTGATGACAAAGAAGAGGAAAATCAGCCCAAGGGTCATGTAAATGGTATGGAGGGTAAAACACACATAATGCTCTTCAATAATGATGGGGAAAGTTTTAGTGAAGAGGTCTATCTTTTTCTATTTTTGATTAGGCGATTACAGTATTGTGGCGGGCGCACTATCTACTCACAAATGTGACATTATATGTGGCATTAGAAATTATGCGAGAACTGCAGAAAAAAGACATGGACTGTACATTCAAAAATGATGCGTTGATCTAATGTTAGGAAAAATGTAAAAAATCACAGCAACAATGGCAGCCACACAGCACACCACTGGCTCACAAATTGGCCAATTGTTAAGCTAAGTACTTTGGTTTTTAATGTAAGCAGTTCTAATTGCATATTCTCATTGTTTGCATATTATAGCATTTCTGAATACAGCTGTTTTTTCTTGGAAAATATAAAACATTATTTAAAGAGAATCTTCCACCTGTTTCAAGAGAATCTTCCACCTGTTTTACCATGTTAAACTGGCCATATTATGGACTAGTGAATAAAACATAGGTTGTTTTAATACCTCATTTCTGCTGCGGAGATATTAGCTTGTAAAATTTAGATTCAAATTTTTTATTAAGACTAAGGGAGTGTTAGTGTTATAACTAACAAAGCACACTCACACAGGTAATGTACAAACCATGGAGACAAATACCTGAACCTGAGATGTCCCAGTCCAGACTAAGCAAATCCTTTCTCTGACCCTGGTCTGTCCCTGCCTGAATGCAGAGGTTGACACCCTAAAATAAAATGGCACCCTACTCGACAGCGGCTTATCCTGAATATCTTTAGGAGCTCCTAAGATAACCAGAATAGCAAGAAGGAATCTGCCAGAATAGCAGAACCCATACACTCAGAGAAAAAGTGAGTCTCCTGTGACTCAGCAGAAAGAAAAGATGACGACAGAACACAAACTCAAGGGATCAAATTTTCGAAAAATGGAAAAATATACTATAAAAAATGGTTTGTGAGTGGTTTTCATCAGTAGTTTGCACCTATGCTTCCCCCGCCTTTATCATGGGGATCTGCTTCATCTTACTAGTGCATTTGTAATCTGACTTGGTGTTGGTAAGGCTATTTCTTTTTCTGGAATTATTTTTGAATTTATGTTCTTTGGTGAGACGTTTTTAACTTTAGTGTTAGGACTCACAAGTGTGAGAACCCTTGACCTGAGTTGCATGCTTGTGTATTTTGGCCAAAATATCGATCAATACCTCATGCAATGTATTTATCGTATACATTATTTTTCATTTTTTATAGCACATTTTTTATAGCACATTTTTTCTGCTTGATGCAGCTAGTCCCTTTAGTGTTAATTCGGTGAACTTGGGTGTCTGTTGTTGTGGGTTGCACTCATATAGTGCTGAAAAGTGTGCTGAAAAGTAGTGATGAGTGAGGACTAAAATCCTTGGGTACTCGTTGCTCGGGTTGACAAATTGGAATGCTCGGGTGCTCGACCCGAGCAACAAGCCCAATGTAAGTCTATGGGAAAACTTAGCATTTTTGCCGCTACCCCCCCGGGGTCCTTTTAGGGTCTAAAAATGTGTGAAATTGATGGAAACAGTGCTCAAATGACATGGGAACATCATTGGGAATACCCCTGGAAGCATTTCTGACACCCAGGTCACAGCTGTGAACAATGTTGTCAGAGTGTTATGCCACTTTTACAGGAGCACAATAAAACATACAGAAATGATACCAAAATGGATTTTCCTGGGAAATATGTTAAGGAATATCCTTTCCAGGGTAATGACTTGTATTAAGGCAAAATAAATAACCAAAAACAAAAATGATCCTCTACCACTTGGGCTATGTTCACACCTAGCGTTTTTGATGCGTTTTTCAACTTTACCATTGCTTTCAACCAAGACAAATGCATTCACTGGGAAATGTCATTTTAACATTTTACAACCTTATTTGGCTATGTGGTGTGTGACACATCATCAGACACATCCTGTTTCATTTATGAAGGAGGGACTCTGAAAGTCCCAGTCTTTTTTATAGTGCCAGCAGTGGGCCCTCACTTTTCTTAGAAAGCCATCAACCGACTATGCTTTGTTGTTCCCATTGTTAAACAGTGGGTCCCTTATACTGTATGCAGTGAGTGGCAGGGGTTCCCAAAATTTGGACGCACCCCAACAACCCTTTGAACAGATGTCATGGATGACCACATGCAACCAAAGTTCCAAGTATTCATTTGGTACTCCCATACTTTTTGCCTATGCATTGAATGCAAGGCCTGCCCTGTCCCAAAGTTACACGCACCCCAATAAGCCTTTGAACCAACTTACTGGATGACCACATTAAACCAAAGTTCCCATTAAGCTTTATTTGGTACTGCCATAATGTTTGCCTATGCATTGAATGGAAGGCCTGCCCTGCCCCAACGTTACCCACATCCCAATAAACCTTTGAAGCAACGTGCTGGATGGCCACATTAAACAAAAGTTCCCATTAAGCTTTATTTGGTACAGTCATACTGTTTGCCTAAGCATTGAATGCAAGGCCTGCCCTGCCCGAACTACACACACCACAATAACCCTTTGAAGCAACATACTGGATGGCCACATTAAGCCAAAGTTCACATTAAGCTTTATTTGATACTGTCATACTGTTTGCTTATGTATTGAATGCAAGACCTGCCCTGCCCCAACGTTACACGCTCCCCAATAAACCTTTGAAGCAACATACTGGATGGCCACCTGAAAGCATTGTTCCTAGTAATTTGGTACTCCCATATTGTTTGGCTACGCAGTGATATGTTGAGCCTGAAGAACCTGCATTGGAGAATGTCAGTGTTGAGGATGAAGACCCGGCAGTGGAGAATGTCAGTGTTGAGGCTAAAGAGCATCTGACAGTGGAGCATTTCATTGTTGAGGCTGAAGAAACTGCATTGTTGAATGTCAGTGTTGAGGCTGAAGGACCAGCAGTGGAAAATTTCAGTGTTAAAGCTAAAGGACCAGCAGTGGAGAATTGTGTTGTTGAGGCTGAAGAACCTGCATTGGTGAATTGCAGTGGTGAGCCTGTAGAACCTACAGTGGACAATTGCAGTGTTGAGGCTAAAGACCCAGCAGTGGACAATTGCAGTGTTGAGGTTGCAGACACAGCAGTGGAGCATTGCAGTATTGAGGCTGAAGAACCTTTATTGTAGCATTGCAGTGTTGAGGAAGAACACCCGGCAGTGGAGCATTTCAGTGTTGAACCTGAATAACCAGCATTGTGTTATTGCAGTGTTGAGGCTGAACAACCTGCATTGGAGCATTACAGTGTTTAGTATGAACACCCGGTGGTGGAGCATTTCAGTGTTGAGCCAGAAGAACCTGCAGTGGACAATTGCAGTGCTGAGGCTGAAGACCCAGCAGTGGAGAATTGCAGTGTTGAGGATGAACACACAGCAGTGGAGCATTGCAATGTTGAGCCCGAAGAACCTGCATTGTAGCATTGCAGTGTTGAGGAAGAACACCCATCAGTGGAGCATTTCAGTGTTGAGCCTGAAGAACCAGCAGTGGAGAATTGCAAAGTTGAGGTTGCATTGGTGAATTGCACTGGTGAGGCTAAAGACCCTGCATTGTAGCATCTTAGTGTTGAGGCTGAAGACCCTGCATTGTAGCATTGCAGTGTTGAGGCTGAAGAACTGGCAGTGGAGAATTGCATTGTTGAAGATGAACAACCAACAAAGTTCACATTATTAGGAAGTGGGTTTCCCATACTGTTTGCCTATGCAGTTTATGCAAGACCTGCCCCTAATTTGGACGCACCCAATACCCCTTGGTAGAGACGTGGAGGACGGCCTCCTAAAAATCTGTTCCCATTACAAAGGAGTGGGTTTCCTATACTTGTAATGCCCATACAGTAAGTGTTTGGACTGACAAACAATTACCCTAGGGGGTTACACATCAACATACTGTGTTAAACATTTTTGTTACAGGCATCCTAAACATCCTTCAAAACAATAACGTGGCTGTTGTATCATGGAACACGTTCACCCTGGTGATCTAGTGGTGGAGTTGGAAGAGACGTGGAGGATAGCCTCCGAAAAATGTCTTCTCAGTTTAAAGGAGCGGGTCTCCTAAATTTGGAATGCCATACACTAAGTGTATTGCCTGAAAAACATTTTCCCTGGGGGGTACACATCAACCTACTGTGTAAAAATTTTTGTTACGGCCATCATAAACACCCTTGCAAAAAACTATAGGGGCTGTTGCATCACGGAACACATTCACCCTTGTGTTCTAGTGGTTGTGTCTGAAGAGACGTGGAGGATGTAATCCTATAAATCTTTTCCAAATTTAAAGGAGCGGGTCTCCTATTCTTGTAATGCCCATACACTAAGTGTATGGGCTTAAAAACATTTTCCCCTGGGGGGGTACACATCAACCTACTGTGTAAATATTTTTTTGTACGTGTATCATAAACACCCTTGCAAACTATAACGTGGTTTCCTACACAGTTGCTGCTGGGAAGGTGCAGGTTTTTAGCAGAAATATGGCTGACGAGTCGTTGGAATAAGTGATTAGGAAAAGGGGCATGGTGTCATCAGGAATAGGAATGTACAGGACTAATAACAGGGGGGCTATGGGAGGTATGAGATCCAGGATCCAGCCTACAATGATTAGTCATTTACCCACCACCAATTACCTGAAATAGAGATAGGTGTAACAGATGCGCATCTGAAGCTCGGAATAAAAGATGCCTGTGAGAAATGCCAAAGACACACGTGTCTGTATAAAGGGTAAAGCGCAAGATGCTCGTGAGATGCTTAATTCTAGAAAGCAGCAAATCAGTGTTGGTGGAAAACCAAACAAACTGATGGATGCTCGTGCAAAACTAAGTTTAAAGAGGAGTGCACTAGCTGTAACTATCAACACACCTGTGGCACAAGGTTCTTCATCTTCACCCATACATATTACCAAGAACATCCAAATTTCACAGCCGAAAACTATTTGTTCCGGTGTAACAAACACTGTTAAAGGAATGCCAATAAACGTAGCTAACCACGAAACTGGGAAACAACAGATTTCCTCTTTACAAGGTATGGACGATGATGGTTTTGATGACGACTTGGAATTTTCCACATTCCCACCAAGAAGATGAAGATCACAGCTGACAACAATGTGCAAAAAAGTCCGTGGATGTCTGGAAATTCATTTTCTCTTGGGCAAACTTTACCTCTTAATAAAGTGGTACAGAATGAGGCATACACAGCTCCCATGTCTACTCAGCACAAGACTTCGCCACCTTTATTGCACACAAAGGCTCTAACCAACGTGTCATGGACACTTGTCACAAAGGAGGCCAGTTAATCAGTAGGGCCCACTCTAAAAGAGTCTGTCTTTAGCACTTTCAAAGGCACAAAAATTACCATTAATAATTTGCATCCAAGAGTCAAAGAGGAAGATATCGTGGAGCTTTTCTGCGTATGCGGTGCCTTGAAGTGCACCTGCTTGTTGAGTTCTGGAGTTGCAGAGGTTGTGTTTGTAAGAAAGGAAGATGCAGTTGGTGCCTACAAAAAAATATAACAGATACCTAGATGGACAACCAATGAAATGCAATCTTCCTTTGAATGGTAGTGTGATAACATCAGACCAGCCCATACTTCTAAGATTAAGTGACACCCCATGAAAAAAGGAAGGTGAATCTAGAGGAAACACAACCTCCTCCTCCAGTGTTGCTTAAAATCCTTCAGCTGAAGTTTATTCTGATGCTATCTTAAAAGGACTCTTAAAATCCTCAGGGTCATCAGCAGTCATCCAACCACCTGCATTTAAGATTAAGCTCTGATGACTCCAACACAACTTGGAGACTGTAATAAGAGAGATTCACAATACACATATGGGCACAGAGACACCATTAAAAAAACTTCATTTTTCTTCTTGGTTTTTGTTTATTGCTGGTGATCACCAGCAGGTAGTTGACGTTTGAAGGAATCTGGCATCAGACACCGGACAATTAATCCTGTTCCCAGCATTGTAGTACAGTTCACCTTCATTGTGGGGCAGTTGCGTTATTGCATCAAGAATTTCCGTTTTCCCCTTGCTCTAGTATTGTGATACAGCACGATTATGGTTCTACTGTTCTGTCAATGGAGGCTAAATAAATGTTGACTATCTTGTTTAAATTTCTTCAATAATCTGTTTCTACTTAAAAGATAATCTCTGTTGTTTTGTACTTTTAATATCTGGATTCCTACAAATGGATCTAAAGACCTTCATATTCCAGTAAATGGGGGGAATTGCTAAGTGTCCACCATCTGTGTTCTAGACAAATAAATTTTTTATTCCTAATTAATGTTTCACACTGTAAAAATGTCATCCAGAGCTGTTCACTCATAGGCAATACATATTGCCCTGCGGCTGAAGCATGTTGTGATATCTGTGATCTGAAGACCGAGAAATGCTGAAGGGAAATAGATCACGCTAATAGTGATATAAATACTGAGATGTGTACACAGGAATGCTGGGAGGATACAGATTGTGGTTTTCTATCAACTTCATCTGCATTTCAAAATTTGTATTTCATGCTAGTAATTAAAAAAAAGTTACTATAGTTTTGGCAAGGCGCAGTGCCATACCACGACTATCTATTTGCTCTTCCTGTACAACCATATATATTTTTTTAAATTGATATTTCTTTGGACTCCTCATTGGGAGGGGAGCAGACACAAGAAACGATAGGTGAGCTCTGCTGAGCAAAAAAAGAGGAAAAGTCTGTGTCAGAAATGAGAGGAGAAGGAGGAGGTGCTGGGGAACGGAGTAAAGAATTGAAAGTTTTGAAAAGCTGTTTAGAGTTGTGAGACAGGGAAGATATCAGAGATGAGAAGTAAGTTTGTTTTGCAGCAGTGAGCATGGACTTGCAGCTGTCGAGGGACTGCTTGTATGCGATAAACTGCTCTGCAGAACGGGATCTCTTTCATCTCCGCTCAGTGACCCTGGAAGCCCGTCTCAGTTCTTTGGTCAGGCTGGTCAGCCAGGGTTGCCTGTTAATTGTGCGAGTTTTGCTGGGCATGAGGGGGGCAGCCAAATCGAGTGCTGCTGTTATTCTGGTGTAATATAAAGTGGCAGCAGCATCTGTGTCATTTAAGAAAGCTATGTCTGTAAGAGGGAGAAGAGACTCAGAGAGTGAGTTTAAATTGAGGTGTTTAAGATTTCTGTGAGGGTGAGTGAGTTTGTGGAGTGGGGGTTGCGCACTAGGAGAGGAATGGGAAGAGAATAATCAGTAGGTTGTGGTCAGACAGAAGGAGGGGTGAGTTAGTGAGATTAGTAAGGGAATCGAGGCGGATGAAGATAAGGTCAGTGTGTGACCATCTTTGTGAGTGGCCACAGAGGACCATTGAGTGAGGCCGAAGGAGGCAGTCTTTGAAAAAAATGTTTAGAGGCAGCTGAGGTGGAAGTGTCAATGGGGATATTGAAGTCACCCATGATGACAGAGGGGATGTCAGCAGAAAGGAAATGAAGTAGCCAGGTGGTGAAGTGGAAGAGAACGGTGGAGATGGCTAGTTTTGGGTGGTGGTAGATGACAGCCAGCTGGAGGTTGGAGGGGAATAGATGTGGGCGGAGTGCACCTCAAACAAGGGAAGAATAGCAGAGGGTGGTAGCGGAATTGTGGTACAGGATCAGGTATCGGATAGGAGCAAGCCAACTCCTCCACCACGCTTGTTGCTAGGGCGTGGTGTTGTGAGAGAGATTGAATTCACCATAAGAAAGTACAGCTAGAGAGGCTGAGTCAGAGGGGGTGAGCCAGGTTTCAGTGATGCCAAGGAAAGAGAGTTTGTTGGTGCTGAAGAGGTCATGTATATACGACAGTTTGTTGCATACAAAAGCGTGTGTTCCATAGTGCTCCAGGTAGGGGGACCAGGGGAGTTGAGGCTGGACGAATGGGTATGAGGTTATCATCATTGTAAAAACTTGTAGAGGATCGTGGCAGGGTGTTAGAAATGAGTGTGAGGATGTGTTGAGGAGTGCCAGGATTTGGGGATACGTTACCAGCAAGGAGGAGTAGCAGACAGAGCGTTAGACGGTGGGAGCAGGATAGGACATTATGTGGCCGTGTGTGTCTGGTAGGGTTGAGCATTCCGATACTGCAAATATCGGGTATCGGCCGATATTGGCTGTATCGGAATTCCGATTCCGAGTTCCGATATTTTCGTCTTATCGGATACCGGAATCGGGATTGTCACTGTCACTGTCAGTGTCCGTCTGTCGGGTCTGTCAGGAGTCAGCGGCACTTACCTGTCAGAAGATCTCCGGCGGTCACGTCCTGGACTGCTTCATGGCCGCAATCTTCTTTCCCCGGCGGTCACATGCAGTTTCTCGCGATAACTGCAGTGACTGCTGGGTAATCCCGGCCGTAAAGCAGTCAGTCCGATGACGTCACCGCCGGGGAAGCAGGTAATCAGCTGTGCTGCGTCGCGATGACAGGCTCTGCCTGTCATTGCGATGTAGCAGAGTTGGATCGTCGTGGGACTGTCGTTATGGACTGCGTCGGACAGGTGGTATACTGTTGGTTTGTTTTTTTTCTTTTTTTACAGGAGATCGATGGCGTCGCAGGAATGAGAGTACAATAAAATTAATGAAAACTGTGTTGTCTCTTTTATTTCATTAAAATACTTTTTCTTGCTGTGTCTTTTTTTTATGCATTTAATAACTTTGGGATTAATAATGGATCGGTGTCTTATTGACGCCTCTCCATTATTAACCGGGCCTATTGTCACCGTGCAATCAACGGTGACATTAACCCCTTATTACCCCGCTTGCCACCGCTACAGGGCAAGTGGGAAGAGCCGGGTAAAGTGCCACAATTGGCACATCTTTTGATGCGCCAAATGTGGGGCTGCTGTAGCCTGGTATTATCAGGCTGTTGAGGGCCAAAATCCATGGGCCTTGACAGTCTTTTAATACCAGGCCGCAGCAGTCTGCATTTTACTTGGCTGGTTAACAAAAATAGGGGGGATCCCCACGCCGTTTTTTTTTCGAGGGGATCCCCTATTTTTGTTAACCAGCCAAGCTAAGCAGACTGCTGTGGCCGATGGTATTATCAGGCTTGCAAGGTCCATGGATATTGGAGATCCTATACCCAGCCCTGAAAAAAACAGGCCTCAGCGGTCTGCTTCATCTGGCTGGTTAACAAAAATAGGGGGGACCCCATGCCAATTTTTTTCGAGGGGATCCCCTATTTTTGTTAATCAGCCAAGATATGCAGACTGCTGTGGCCTGGTATTATCAGCCTGGCAAGGTCCATGGATCTTGGCTCCTTAACAGCCTGAAAATCCAGGCCTCAGCGGTCTGCTTCATCTGGCTGGTTAACAAAAATAGGGGGGACCCCACGCCAATTTTTTTCGAGGGGATCCCCTATTTTTGTTAATCAGCCAAGATATGCAGACTGCTGTGGCCTGGTATTATCAGCCTGGCAAGGTCCATGGATCTTGGCTCCTTAACAGCCTGAAAATCCAGGCCTCAGCGGTCTGCTTCATCTGGCTGGTTAACAAAAATAGGGGGGACCCCATGCCAATTTTTTTCGAGGGGATCCCCTATTTTTGTTAATCAGCCAAGATATGCAGACTGCTGTGGCCTGGTATTATCAGGCTGGCAAGGTCCATGGATCTTGGCTCCTTAACAGCCTGAAAATCCAGGCCTCAGCGGTCTGCTTCATCTGGCTGGTTAACAAAAATAGGGGGGACCCCACGCCAATTTTTTTCGAGGGGATCCCCTATTTTTGTTAATCAGCCAAGATATGCAGACTGCTGTGGCCTAGTATTATCAGGCTGGCAAGGTCCATGGATCTTGGCTCCTTAACAGCCTGAAAATCCAGGCCTCAGCGGTCTGCTTCATCTGGCTGGTTAACAAAAACAGGGGGGACCCCACGCCATTTTTTTTTCAAAGGGAACCCCTATTTTTGTTAATCAGTTCCCTCTGACGTCACTGATTGTGTCCCTGGCTGACCTGAAGTGAAAGTGGAAAGCAATCAATTAAGCTTTCCACTTAAGGGCCCGTCTCACATAGCGATATCGCTACCGAGATCGCTGCTGAGTCACTAGTTTTGTGACGCAGCAGCGAGCTCACCAGCGATATCGCTGTGTGTGACATTCAGCGACGATCAGCCCCCTGCCGGGTATCGCTGATCGTCGCTGAAATGTCAGGACCTTTTTTTGATCGCTGGTTTCCCGCTGACAGGCACGCATCGCTGCGTGTGACAGGCGGGAGACCAGCGATCCGCTGGTAACCAAGGTACACAGCGGGTTTCCAGGCGCGGGGCTGTGCCTAGAAACCCGCTGTGTACCTTGGATACCAGCGCCCTGATGCAGGGAGCTGGTATCCAAGGTACACAGCGGGTTTACAAGCGCTGCGCGGTGCCTGGAAACCCGCTGTGTACCTTGGTTACCAGCGGATCGCTGGTCTCCCGCCTGTCACACGCAGCGATGCGTGCCTGTCAGAGGGAAACCAGCGATCAAAAAAAGGTCCTGACATTTCTGCGACGATCAGCGATACCCGGCAGGGGGGCTGATCGTCGCTGAATGTCACACACAGCGATATCGCTGGTGAGCTCGCTGCTGCGTCACAAAACTTGTGACTCAGCAGCGATCTCGGTAGCGATATCGCTATGTGAGACGGGCCCTTAAGCGATGTTACCCGCAGTGTCGCTGTCCCAGATCGCTGCCTGAGCTGCCTGTTTGGCAGCTCAGCAGCGATCATGTAGCGATACACCAGCGATCCTGACAAGTGCATATCGTTGTCGGGATCGCTGGTGTATCGTTATGTGACACCCAGCCTTTACTCTCCTGTCAGGCAGGAGAGGAACTCATTCATTTGGGGTTTACTGTGAGGCTGCAGCATTAGCTGCGGTCCCTGCAGTAAACATTAACCCTTTCTGAAGGATTACACCGTGGGACCTGACTGTGCATGGGATAGGTAAGAATAATTTTGCTTTTTTATTTTATTTTTATTACAGGAAATGGTTTTTGCAGTAAAATAAAATATGGTCAAAAACATGTGTCTTTATTTCATTAAAATGATTTTTAATTAAAGTGTGTGTGTTTTATTTTTATTTCATGCAATAGGATTAATAATTGATAGTTGTCTAATTGACAGCTCTCAATTATTAACCTGGCTTAAGGTCACCTTTCAATAGCAAGGTGGCTTTAACCCCATATTAACCCATTCGCCACCGCTACAGGGCAATGGGAATAGACGGGCAAAGTGCCAGAAAGGGCGAATCTAATTATAGATTTGTCTTTCCTGGGGTGTCTGGGGGCAGATGTTAGTAGCCGGGGGGGGCAAAAATAATGGTCCCTCTCTGGGCTATTATTATCTGCCCCCACTCACTGGCTTTGTCTGTCTGGTTGCGAAAATAGGGCGGGAGCCCACGCATTTTTTTTCAGCAATTTTACACCTCATATATATATATACATGTCATTGAATTTGTGACACATATATATATATATTTATATTTGTAGTTCATACACTTCTACATAGTATAATAGCCGCTAATTCAATTGCCGGCTTTTGTGAAAATGCAGAACCCGACATGAAATGACACTTGGTGTACATAGGGTTAACCATGTCTTTTCATGTCCTTTGCTATCTAATTTGCACAAACAATTAAATCAGACTATGTGTGCAAAATTTCACACCTGTAGGGGTTAATTAAAGGTGTAAATTCGTAGCAAAAAAGTCAGTTTTTTTTACAACGAATTTACACCTTTAATTAACCCCTACAGGTGTGAAATTTTGCACACATAGACTGATTTAATTGTTTGTGCAAATCAGATAGCAAACGACATGAAAAGACATGGTTAACCCTATGTACACCAAGTGTCATTTCATGTCGGGTGCTTCTGTCTTTTCACTGAAGCCGGCTTTACCCGGCAATTGAATCAGAGAGGATATTTTACTATGTAGAAGTGTATAAACTATACATATATGTATATATATATATATGTCACAATGACATGTATATATATATATATATGTATTCTATGTGTGTATATTTAGTGTTTACAAGGAAAGAATGGGTTTTTTTTAGTTGCGATATTTTGTTCCCATAGACTTACATGGGACTTCCGGTATCGGTATCGGGTATCGCCGATATTTTAGTGATATCGGCGATACCATTCCGATTCCGATACTTTAGGATATCGGAAAGTATCGCTCAACTCTAGTGTCTGGATAAAAAGTATTGTATGTGGAGGAACATTTCTGAGGAGGAGGTGAGATTGCTGGGGAGGATGGAGGGAGAAATGACTACTTTCTAACTAGGTGGAGGGATTATAGGAGATAGGAAGATAGAAAGTAGTATGGAGGTGAAAGTGAAAAGAAACTGAAACATTATAGTGGTGTTCTATCCAATTACCTTACAGTCAATTCCAGTCTAATTCTAGTCTACTTCAATGTATTGTACTTCAAAATCTGTACTTTGAAAGATGTAATTTGAAAGATTTGTGGATCATACAGATGATGTGTGGATCAGTGGATGATATAGTAACTGACCCAACTTGGCAGGAGGACATGCAGAGCGAGGACAGCAGCACACAGGGGGAGGGAGGAGTAGCACCCCAACAGGCAGGAAGAAGCAGTGTGGTGGCCACAGACAGAAGGCGGCCAACCATTCCTTGTAACACCAACACGATGAAAGTTACCAGTACAACTTGGCCAGTACAAGATGGCTGAGGCATTACAGTGTGTGTCAGACAGTCCCTGCATATTTATTGGTGCTCTAAAGCGCGCCAAAAATGCAGGGAGGGGACCCGAGCTGCCGCTGAATAATCTGGGAAATGCTCGGTGCTCGCCGAGTACCGCGAGTACAGCGATGCTCGGGCGAGTACCGAGCATTACTGAGTATGCTCGCTTATCACTACTGAACAGTCAACCTGAAGTAATAGTACGGACGTCATTAATAGGCTGTAAGACAGACACTATGCATCACATGTACCTGTGTGACTGGTTTTCTATGCAAGCCTCATTTGTGTGCATTTTTACTAGGCAGCCACCCCCTCCATGAATTGATAGGTTTGCGAATGGCTCTTTTCATCAGTATTTTGCTTCTTGCTACTGCATTTGTAATCTGACTTGGTGTTGGTAAGGCTGTTTATTTTTCTAGTATGTTTTTGAATTTATATTCTGTGGTGAGCCGTCGATATGGATAACCAGGGAAATTAGGTCATACAGAGTAGCGGGAATGTCTGGATCTGCCAGTTCAGCCTTGATCCTTCCGGACAATTGCTCCCAGAAGGTGGCTACCTGCAGCTCGTTGTTAAAACTGAATTCAGAAGTTAGGTGCTGAATTGGACGGCATATTGGCCTACAGTCAGGTTTGCCTGGTCCAATTTTAGGAGGGAGGATGCTGCAGACGTGACATAATCTCGCTCGTCGTAACACCTTGCGGAACGCCACTTGGAAGGCCTGCAGATTAGAAGTTACAGGGTCCCCTCTTTCCTACAAGGGATTGAGCCACGCCAAGGCCTCTCCTCCAAAATGGGACATTAAGGCTACTTTTGTGAGATCAGAAGGGAACTGGTGAACCAGCAGTTCAAAGTGCAGCGAGCACTGGCTGATAAACCCTCGGCATTGCTTTGGTTCCCTGCAAAAACATGGTGGTATAGAAAAACGACGTCTGGTCCAGGTGCATGACTTTCTGACTGAATATTTACTGTTGAAGTTGCCGCAGCTTGAACTGGAGCAGATGCAGCAACTGACATTAGAGCGTCCAAGCAGGTGTTTACTGTCTGCAGATAATTGAGGATTTGATCCTGCTGATTTCTCTGGTGGGTCATCTACTGAAATAACTTTGGGAGCAGAGGAGTATTGAAGTCATTGGGATCCATAGACTGAGCAAACTGTCACGCTGTTGTAGAACCACTGCACCATGGACAGGGCAGAGTCTGGTGGGGTGTAAGTAAGCAATCACCACCTGGTCCTTTACTAGAACCCCTGATGGTGTGGCTTGTCCCCAAGTGGACACTAGATGATACCCCAGGACAGACCCTGGAGCCACAGCAACTGACTCCAAAGGGGAAGTGAAACAGGAATGGACTCATAGAGTCAGTCCAGCCAGGAAACTGGTAAACAGGTGGAATGGATGCTGTACGGCTGGCTAGATGGAGCAGATACTAGAACAGGTACAGACAGGGTCTGTTCAGGAACACAGGACGGATTCAGGTACAGAATCACGGGTGCAGGTTAAGACTGGACAGGATAGGGTAGCGGTACAGATGCATAGAAGGTGGGTCAGGATCAGGACTAGGTGTAGGCATGATGGGTTCAGGATCGGGCTCAAAAAGGGTGGTCAGGATCAGGTTCTGGGAGCACCTATACAGTGACCTTACAACTAAGACGGTAATGTTCACACTAATTACTAAAGTTGCTCAGGCAACTCCCTATAGGAGAGGTCACCTTAAATATCTGATGTCTCCCAGCTATTGGCTCGTGATATTTCTGAAGAGCACGCGCTCCTGCTCCCTACTTCTTAAAGCTTAGTTTTGTAAAAATTAGAATCTAAACTTTACAAAGCAACCTCTCAGCAACAGAAATGAAAAATTACAAATATAAAAACTATGTTTCACACAGTTCTGCAGCTAATATCCCATGATGTGGCCAGTTTAATACAGTCACTGCCAAAAGTGTTGGCTCCCTTGAAATTGTTCCAGAAAATGAAGAAAATTATTGCAATATTTTGTTATATGCATGTTTATTTCCTTTGTGTGTATTGAAACAACACAAAAAACTGAGAACAGATGTGTGTCTGTGTGTGCCACACTTAACATGAAGAATGTTAAAGAAGAGAAGATAACTGTCTGAGGACTTTAGAGCTGAAATATCTACAATCTCAAGGTTAAAAGTCCAACTCCAGAGATCTTGATTTTTCTTTCTCCACAGAGTACAACATAATCAAGAAGTTTATGTAACTAATCTCCCTGAACTTGGATGGCAGAGAAAAATTGATGAAAGGTTGCAATACAGGATAGTCTGGATGGTGTATAAGCAGCCGCAATGAAGTTCCAGAGAAATTCAAACTGTCCCGCAGGCTCACGGTGTGTCAACGCAAACTACCGTATATACTCATGTATAAGCCGACCCGTGTATAAGCCGACCCCCCTAATTTTGCCCCAAAAACTTGGAAAACGTATTGACTCGCGTATAAGCCGGGTGTATAAGTTGCCGTCCTGCTCTGTGCTCCCCCATCCAGCTCTGTGCGCCCCATTCTCCTCTGTGCTCCCCTCCTCCTGCTCCATTATCCTGTCCTGCTCGTGCTTTCCATCCTCCCCCGTCCTGATCCGTGCACCCCCATCCAGCTCTGCACTCCCCCATTCTCCTCTGTGCCCACCCCCGTCCTGCTCCGTGCTCTCCATCCTCCCCGTCCTGCTCCGTGTTCTCCGTCCTCCCCCTGTTCTGCTCCGTGCTCTGTCCTCCCCTCGTTCTACTCCGTGCTCTCCGTCCTCCCCCCGTTTTGCTCCGTGCTCTCCGTCCTCCCCCCATTCTGCTCCGTGCTCTCTGTCCTCCCCCCGTCCTGCTCCGTGCTCTCCGTCCTCCCCCGTTCTGCTCCGTGCTCTCCATCCTCCCCCGTTCTGCTCCGTGCTCTCTGCCCTCCCCCCTATCCTGCTCCATGCTACTTGTCCTCCTCCATGCTCCCCCCATCCTCCTCCATCATACTCACCCTCCTGTGCCATCGCTGAACGTCCCGGCCGGCAATCCCGCGTTCTCCCCGGCTTCCTGCAGCTCTCCAGCGCTGAGCGGTGATGTAATACCGCTCATTAAGGCCATGAATATGGAGGCCACGCCCATGGGAGTGGCGTCGCGTCCATATTACATGACCTTAATGAGCGGGTATTACGTCATCGCTCAGCGCTGGAGAGCTGCAGGAAGCCGGGGAGAGCTGCAGGAAGCCGGGGAGAACGCAGGATTGCAGGGACGTTCAGCGATGGCACGGGGAGGGTGAGTATGATGTCCCAGCCACCGGCTCCTGCCGCCGCATCCCCTCCCCCGCTGGTTTCTGCCCTATGACTCGTGTATAAGCCGAGGGGGCATTTTCAGCACAAAAAAAGGTGCTGAAAATCTCGGCTTATACACGAGTATATACGGTATCTGTCGACATTTGAATTAAATTAAATGCTATGGCAGGAGACCTAAAAGGACCCCACTGCTGACATACAAAATCTAGACTGCAGTTTGCCAAATAGTATAAGATTAAGCCAAAATCCTTCACGGAAAGATTCTTCAAAGCACATCATTATACTATTTACTGAAAGTAGAATGAACCTACAAAGTACACTGTACCTACAGTCAAATATGGTGGCTGTTCAAAGATGTTTTGGGTTTGTTTTGCTGCCTCTGGCAATGAGTGCCTTGACTCTGTAAATGGGATCATGAAATCTGAAGATTTCCAAAGGATTTTTGGTTGTAAGGTAGTACCCAGTGTCAGAAAGCTGGGTTTGAATCCTAGGTCATGGGTCTTCCAACAAGTCAATGACCCCAAACATACTTCAAGAAGCACCCAGAAATGGAGGGAAATAAAGCTCTGGAGAGTTAGGAAGTGGCAAGCAATAATTCCGGATGATTCTATTGAACACCTATGGAGAGATCTTAAAATTGCTGTTGGGAGAAGGCACCCTTCAAATATGAGAGACCTGGAGCAGTTTGCAAAAGAACGGTGATCCAAAATTCCAAATGAGAGATATAAGAAGCTTGTTGATGGTTAAAAGAAGCGATTGATTGTAGTTATGTATTCTAAAGGATGTGCAACCAAATATTAAGTTGAGAGTGCCAGCAATTTTGCCCGGCCCATTTTTGCGGGTTTTGTATGAAAATATGTCCAGTTTGCCTATTTTTCAGTTTTTATGTATTATTCCAATACACACAAAAGAAATTAACATATATACAACAAAACATTTTAAATTGCAATAATTTTCTGGAGAAATACTTCAATTTCTGGAACAATTTCAAGGGTGTCAGCACTTTCAGCCATGATGACTGTATGTCCAAACTCGTGAAAGGTTTTCTTTAAAGAGCAAAGACCCTTGGTTATTCAAACAGTGTTCACCAATTTTAGGATATAAAACTGCTTGAAAAAAAAGAAATTTTTGTGCCACTCATAATGGTGCAAAACTTATGTGATTTTCAACATTTTTTTGCTAGTTTGGCCAGCTCCCCCCCCCCACATTTAATAAAAATGGGAAAAGCTTAGTCAAAAGGTTGTGGGGATGAGCATAGCCGACAAATTCATTTTTATTTATGTATAAAAAGTGGCATTATTTACAACAGAAATGTACTCCAGTGTCATATTAAATTACATTTCTTGTAATGCAGCTAAAATATGTGGATCTGGTACATCTTACTCCAGCGCACGCTTCATCATTACTGGACAATAAAAAATCTTTATGAATCAAAGCCAAAGTCTTTGCATGTAGCAGTGTTTCTTTCACTCTAAAAGTTTGATCAATTCGTCCTCACTTGTCAGGATTACATTATTGCTGCTTTGTTTCATCTTTGTCAGGATGAGGAAACATTGGATGTTGTTGCCTTTGGCAAACACAACTACGGCAAGCCCATCGTTTGCTAATTGATGTATTACCTAATTATTTGAAACTATGTACTGTACTTAGTAAGTCTAATATTCTGAGACATGACTAATAGTGATACAATCAGTACTATCCCTGAGAATCGACTGTCGAAGATGTGTTCAAAATTTTCAGTGCTGAATTAATATTATCTTTTCAGTGAAAGTGTAAACTCCATAGATACAAATGAACCTTTCAAACTTTATGCAATCAATGCGTTAAGAGTAGGACAAATCATAAACACCCTTCGGCCGGCGTCACACTAGCGAGTTTGATGCGAGTTAGTCGCACGACTTACTCGCATCAACACCCGGCACGGCCGCCCGCTCTCGGACCAGAGTGTGCGGCTGCATAGAAATACTTGCAGCCGCACACTCTGGTCCGAGAGCGGGCGGCCGTGCCGGGTGTTGATGCGAGTTAGTCGTGCGACTAACTCGCATCAAACTCGCTAGTGTGACGCCGGCCTTCATCTTTTAATGGCTCCAGGCATTGAAAACTCTAAAATCAGAAATCGACCTTCAAATTAGGTGTTTTCCTGTCTGTTCAAAGCAGATTAGTATCTAATTCATGTTAATAATCTTGTTCTCCTGGTGACAATATGCCTTGTAGCTGTAATTTCCCTCCACACGCAATTATTTTTACCCTGAGCTTTCAATGGTCAAGGGCATATTAGATCTGAAATGGGCAATAAATCCTATATGCAGCTCTAACTTTTTGATATATCATAAAGCTGATTGCCGCAATTCCAGCTCCCGGCTGTTGTTTGCCAAGGCAAGTAATGACTAGACATGAGCAAACTTTCCAAGGTTCGGTTCAGTTTCATTCGCTGAATGTTTAGATGCTCGCCGAACATGTTTGCCAAATGGTTCGGCAAACGCACCCGAATCCCTTAGATTCGATGGGAGGCCAAACCAAAAATATACACAACACCTTAAGGGGTGGCAAAAAGCTTCCCAAACAGCTAAAATTAGGGGCAGAAACAATGAAAAGTGGCATCAATTGGCCCACAGTAGAAATTTGCACATGGCACATCAGTCAGTTATGGGCCGTGCATGAGGTATCAGGTCTGGCCCAGCATTTACAGCATGAAATTGAAGTTTCAATGAAGACCTGGTGGTTAAGGGAGTGGTGTAAGCCTTCTCAGCTGAGAAACCTGATAACTCATGCAACACCTCAATTTTTTTTTATTTCATTCATACTCAGATGGCAAAAAGATCAGTTTGATACTGTACTGTTGGTAGAAAAATGTAAGGAAAGTAACACAGGTTGTTGACTGATCAATTGACCCACAGTAGAACCTTTTATAATGGCACAGAAGCAGTCAGCTATGGGTTATACATAAGGTATTAGGGTCTGGCCGAGCAGTCAGCCATGGACCATGCGTGAGGTATCATGGGCTGACCCAGCATTTACAGCTTGGAATTGAAGTTTCAATGAGGACCTGGTGATTAAGGGAGTGGTGTAAGTCTTCTTAGCTGGGAGCCCTAATACGTCATGCAACACCTCCAATTTCTTTTTTTTAATTCCAGCCACACTCAGATGGCACAAACATCAGTTTCATACCGTACTGTTAGTAGAAAAATGTAAGGAAAGTAACACAGGTAGTTGACTGATCAATTGACCCACAGTAGCACCTTTTATAATGGCACAGAAGCAGTCAGCTATGGGTTATACATGAGGTATTAGGGTCTGGCCGAGAATTTACAACTTGGAATTGAAGTTTTAATGATAGTCTGGTGATAAGTGTAAGCCTTCTTAGCTGGGAGCCCTGATACCTCATGTAACACCTCCATTTTTTTCCATCCACACTCAGATGGTACAAAGAACAATTTCACACAGTAATGTTGGTAGAAAAATGTAAGCAAAGTAATACAGGTAGTTGACTAAAACTAAGTGCAGGCCTGCTTGTCTGGGAACCCTATTTGCACAGGCAACCCACCAGATGGAGACCCAACTTGGAGTCTACACATTTAAAAAAAAAGGTTTGTAACATCAGCAGCAGTAGCAACAACAGGCACAGAAGACACCACAAAGATGGCACAGACTGCAGTAATGCGAGATCAATGCATCACACTAAAAACAAAACCATAACCTAGTCGTCTCAATCAGCGACTGGGGTGCAAAAGTGATTGTAGATCCATGACTTGTTCATTTTGATGAGTTAGGTGGTCTACACTTTCAGAGGACATCTGAATGCGCAGGACACCACCAACAGCGCTGAAGACACGTTCTGAGAAATTGCTGGTTGCCGGGCATAACAAAACCTCCAAGGCGTGACAAGTGAGCTGAGGCCACCACTCCATTTTTGAGGACCAAAATGCAAAAGGGTCAAGACCCCCCAATGACATTGATATTAAGCTCCATATACTCCTGCACTATCATCTCCAGTCATTGACAACATGCCAGACTTGTACTCTCTTCTGCTGGAGCACGAGCTGGTCTAAAAAATGTATGAAATGACTAACAGAAATTGCTTATGCCATTTACACTGCTGCTGCTAATGTTTTTTGCGATGTATCTTGACGTTCCTGGGGTTGTAAATCTAGAACTGGAATACACACTGTGTGACTCTCTGCTGTCTTGGGGAAGACCACACTTAAGATTGTCTACAAGCGTGTTTCGACACTCCAGCATGTGTGCATTCCTTTCAGGAAGCGAAGCATCTGGCTAAATTTACTCTTGTACCGTGGATCTAACAGCATGGCAGCCCAGTAGTCAGAACTATTTTTAACCCTAAGAAAACAGGCATCATGTTGAAGATACTGCAGCAAGAAGTCACTCATGTGTAGGAAGCTTCCATGAGTTTTCAGTTCATGGTGTGATGGTGGCTGGATAACCCTCAAGGTTACCCCAATTCCCTCCTGCCAAACATGGACAACAGAGAGGGTATCATAAACCTCTTAATCTCCTGACTGTTGCACGCCAATCACTTCATGCTCCTTCATTTGTTCCTTGGCTGCTGCATCTAACCTAACAGCTTGTCTGGCACAATAAGCCATCCTCGATCGCTGTAAGCCACCCTCCCATGACACCCGCCTGGGCGACGACAGTCTGGAAATTTGAGATATTGTTATCCCTTCCACATGCTCCTCTGCTTCCACCTCTTCCTCTGGGACCACCACCTACTCACGCAGACTATTCAAAATGTGCTCCAGCATGTAGATGACCGGAATAGTGATGCTGATGATGGCATCGTCAGCGCTAAACATCTTAGTAGCCATTTCAAAACTGTGCAGAAGGGTGCAGAGTAGATGAGCGAATATTTCAATGTTCGGTTCAGATTACGATTGCCGAATTTGCAATATTCGCCGATTTATTCGTCGGATATTCGCCAAACATAGCCAAACGCCATTCAAGTCAATGGAAGGCAAAAACAAATACATGCATAACACCTTCTAAGGGCCCCAAAACAACTACAGTACAAATTGCAGCATGGCATGTCAGCAATCAGCCATGCATGAGTATAACAATTATGTGGGTACTATGGAATCTGATTGCATGGGATGAAACGAGTCTGAGACCAAAGCTGAGACAAATAAGTGAATTTAACGAAGCAAGAAGTAGAACACAAACTAACAGAGATGTTCCTGCAATTGTAAAAAAGTGACAGCACAAAACAGAAATGTCCAGCAAACATAGTAGTGGGGCGCGACCGCTGACACAAACAAGTCCAGCAGTAATATGCATCAAGAATGCGACCTGCACTTATACTTGGAAGTCCAGCAGCAGTACGCAGCAAAAGTGCAACCCGCACCTATACGTGGAAGTTCAGCAGTAGCATGCAGCAAGAGTGTGACCCGCACTTATATCTGCACTTATATGTGGAAGTCCAGCAGTAATAAGAAGCAAGAGTGCGACTGGCACTAATACGTGGACCTCCAAAACTATACAGATAGAGGAGATGACAACTTTCATGGATGTCCAGAAATACATGGGTGGAGCTTAACAGGGAGAAGGTCCTTAAATATACCTTTTGGGCTGAGAACTTCCGCTCACGTCTTTTAAAGAAGCCCGCAGCAGACACAACCTCAGAAGTTAGGACAGTAGGTAACCTCAGCCAGGATCCGGAAGAAGCTTAGAAGACTGAAGGCAGCTAGAAGTGGTGAGGCAGAGCACCGAGTAATGCGAGCAGCAGCAGGAACTCCAGAGGCAAGCCAGGAGGTAGCTCAGAAGCAGACAGCAACAAAATACTCAGGCAAGGAGGATCTCCTGACCCGGACTTAAATAGCAGGACAGACAGAAAGTTCCAGGACAGGGCGAAGTACCAGATTCCATCTTGGACAAGGGCAGAATAGGCTCCAAGGAACATCCTGAATCCTTACAATGAGGTATCATGGTCTCCGCCAGCATTTACAGCTTTCAACTGAACGTCAAAGTAAGACAAGGTGGGTGAGGGATCGGCATAGGCCTGCTGTGCTGGGAGCCCTGATACCACATACAACAGCTCAATCTGCTATCATGCTGATCCATACTCTTGAGGCAAAAATATTACTTTTGTAGACTACCATTGTCAGAAACATCTAAGGATAGTAGTAACACGGATAGTTGACTCCAATAAAGTGGAGGCCTGACGGTTTTGGAGGCCTACTGCTACAGGCAAAACACATCAAGGAGACCCAACCAGGAGTCTACACATTTACAAAAATTAGTGGCAGACACCATCAAAGCACCATCAATTTCACCACAGTATAAATAGTATAATAGAGACTGACAGGTCTTCCACTACACCCAACCCAGCAGATGGACACCCAACCAGGAGTGTTCATCTTTCCAAAAATTATTGGCAGACACCACCACTATAACATCAATTTCACCACAGAATAACTAGAATAATAGGGTCTGGCAGGTCTTCCACTACACTCAACCCAGCAGATGGACACCCAATGAGGAGTTTCCAAATTTCCAAAAATGAGGGCCTGACAGACACCACCGAAGTGGCATAAATTTCATAAGAGTAGAAATAGTATAATAGGTACCGACAGGTCTTCCAGTACACCCAACCTAGCAGATGGACACCAATAGGGAGTTTTCAAATTTCAAAAAATGAGGGCCTGACACCACCTAAGTGGCATAAATTTCACGAGAGTAGAAATAGTGTAATATGGATCAACACGCCTTCCACTACAGCCAACCCATGAGATGTAGACCAACCATGACTGTTCACATTTCCACAAATTTGTGTCTGTCAACATGTGCAGCAACAACAGCAGGCACAGAAGCCACACTAAAGATATCACAGAGTACAGTTACGCAAGATCAATGCAGCATACTAAAAAAATGCAGCATCGCCTAGTCTGTACAGTATGCCATTGGGGTGCAAAAGTCCTTGGAGATCCAAGACTTGTTCATCTTGATGAAAGTTAGGTGGTCTACACTTTCAGGGGACAGCCTGCTGCACTTATCCATCAGGATACCACCAGCAGTGCTGAAGACATGTTCTGAGAGAACGCTGGTTGTCGGGAATAATAAAACCTCCAAGGCATGTGTGGCAAGCTCAGGCCACTCATCCATCTTGGAAGACCAAAATGAGAAAGGGTCCAAACCCTCCCTGATGGTATTGATATTCGGTTCTAGATACTCCTGTACCATCCTCTCCATTCGTTCACCACGTGTAAGACTTGTCTCTGTTGTGCTGGTGCACGAGCTGGTCTAAAAAAAGTGTCAAAGTACTCACAGATATTGCTTCTTCCACCTACACTACTGCGGCTAATGTTTTGGCGTCGACGAATTGACGTGCTGGACATTGAAAGTCTAGAACTGCGATGTGCACAGTGTGCTTCACTGCTGTCTGGGGAAAACTTCTCTTAAGGTTGCATGAAAGCATGTTTCGATACTCCAGCATTCGCAAGTCCCTTTCCAGGGCGGGAAGCATCTGGCAAAATTTGGTTTTATAACATGGATCTAATAGAGTGGCAACCCAGTAGTCAGCACTATTTCTAATCATAACTATATGGGGATGTTGCAGATAGTGCAGCAAGAAGGCACTCATCTATCAGGCTCTACCATGAGGTCCAAGCCCATGCTGTGTTGGTGGCTGGGTAACACTGATGCTTGTTTCCCCCATCCCCTCCCACCAACCACGAACAACAGAGAGGGGATGATTATCCTCTTCATCTCCTGACAGTTGCTCGCCCATCACCTCTTCCTTTTCCCTCCATTTGTTCCTCGGATCTTGCACCTTCATTAACAGTTTGTATGTTATCCCCAGCCCCCCTCGATCGCAGTAATACACTCCCCCTTGGCACCCGCCTGTGTGACGACAGTCGGGGACTTTGAGACAATGTTATCGCTTCTGCATCCTCCTCTGCTTTCTCCTCTTACTCTGGGACGACTACCTCCTCCCGCAGGCTATTCAAAGTCTGCTCCAGCATATAGATGACCGGAATAGTGATGCTGATGATGGCGTTGTCAGCGCTAACCATCTTAGTAGCCATTTTGAAACTGTGCAGAGGGGTGCAGACTCTGCAGAGGTCCTTAATTTGTGCCCACTCCATAAACGTGATATGTGCCACGTCCGTACTGCATTGGCTCAGGCTATACGACATGCCATACTGCGTCAGGGCTCATTGCTGCTGTCACAGTCGCTGCAACATGTGCAGCGTGGAATTCCACTGTGTTGGCACATCGCATGTTAACCAACATGGACAAAGACTATTGTATCCAGGGCCGGCTCCAGGTTTTTATGGGCCCCGAGTTAAAGAGTCTCAGTGGGCCCCTTTAACACAGACCACGATTCATGATGCACAGATGCTGCAGAGAAATATGGGTATACACTGTGTTCCAAATTATTATGCAAATAATATTTTCTCAGATTTTCCCAAATTACCTATATGAATTGCAGTCATTGTAATTTTCCAGTCAAATAACTATTAGAGTACAAATGAATGGTTTTTGTACAAACTGCCTATGATAACAGTATATTTTTAAAAAAATAAAACACTCAAACTGCACTCAAAATGCAAGTTCCAAATTATTATGCACATCAGAGTTTTCAACCTTTTCATTTTAATAAAGAACAAAAAAATGGTCATTTTTGAAAATATAAGCATTAGCAGGTTATTACAAACTGAAATCAAACAGTTTTCAACTCAAAACTTTATTCTAGGTGATGTTACATTTGCACATAGGACCCCTTGTTCGAAAGGAGCTTCTGAACTCTCTCGTCCATTGAATTTGTCAGGTTTTGGATGGTTTCTGCTTCAATTGTTTTGCATGAGGACAGAATACCCTCCCAGAGCTGTTGCTTAGATGTGAACTGCCTCCCGCCATCATAGACACTCCTTTTGATGATGCTCCAGAGGTTCTCAATGGGGTTGAGGTCAGGGGAGCATGTGGGCCACACCATAAGTTTGTCCCCTTTTATGCCCATAGCAGCCAGAGATGCAGATGTGTTATGTGCAGCATGAGACGGCGCATTATCATGAATGAAAATGATCTTGCTGCGGAATGCACGGTTCTTCTTCTTGAACCATGGCAGGAAGTGCTGTTTGAGAAACTCAACATACACTATGGAGTTCATCTTTACCCCTTCAGGGATCCTAAATGGGTCGACAATCTCTCTCCCCATGATTCCAGCCCAAAACATTACTCCACTCCTCCTTGTTGGCGCCATAGCTGTGTTTCGATGGGGTGTCCCTCAACCAGCCATCCTCCACTCCATCCATTTGTACCATCGAGCGTTGCACGGCACTCATCGGTGAACAAAACAGTTTTGAACTCAGTCTTCATGTATTGTTTGGCCCACTTAAGCCGTTTCTGCTTGTGTGCAGTGGATAGAGGAGGTCGACAGGATGGCTTACGCACAGCTGCAAACCTCTGAAGGACCCTGCATCTTGTTGTTCGGGGGACGTTGGAGGCACCAGCAGCTTCAAAAACTTGTCTGCTGCTATGACAAGGCTTTTTTGCCTCTGCTCTTTTAACCTAACGTAATTGCCTGTAGGAAAGAGTCCTCAATTTTCCCTTATCAGCACGCACACATGTGTACTGAGAATCAGCTACATACTTCTTGATTGTGCGATGATCACAATGAAGTGTCTTGGCAATGTTGATTGTAGTCATGCCTTGACCTAAACACTCCACAATTTGTTGCTTCTCAGCAGCCGACACATCCTTTTTCTTTCCCATTTTGGCAGAAAATGTAGGCTGCTTAATAATGTGGGACAGCCTTCTTAAGTAGTCTTGCCTTTCATTGGACACACCTGCCAAACTAATTAGCACAGGTGTCTGCAATTGCTTACAGTGATATAAAGAGCCCTGACACACATCACCATCAATGAGTTTAACTGACAAACAAAAAAATTCTTACCTTATCACTCCTAAACAATTTTTGCATAATAATTTGGAACACAGTGTAGTTCAATGCCACTTCTTCCATTACATGAGTGATATCTATTGTAAATTGTACAATAGCTCAGAACTGCCAATTCCTCACAGCGCACAGTACAGACTGGACAGTACAGTCCTCAATACAATATTATGGGCAACACATAGTCTCCCCCTCATCACCCATATAATACCCCATGCAGGATGTCACCCCCCCATCCCCCATATAATGCTCCATAAAGAATACTGGACCACATAAATTGCTCCATACAGGATACTGGTCCCCATATAATGCTCCATACAAAATATGGAGCTCTCCTCTGCACTGTGCTGCATTCTGCACTATTACGGCTCAGGAAAGGGCGCTGTGGAAAGACTCCCCATTATCATCATCATTTCCTCCCCATCATCATCATTGCTTGCCCATCATCATCATCATTGCCTCCCCATTATTATCATCATCATTGCCTCCCCATCAATATCATAATCATTGCCTCCCCATCATCATTTTCATCATCATTGTCTCACTATCATCATCATTGCCTCCCCATCATCATCATCTTTTCCTCCTCACCACCATCACTGCCTCCCCCCACCACCATCATGCATACAGCACCACACACAAACAGCACTGCTGCACTCGCTCAAATACACACACACTGATACACACAGACACACACACACAGACACATACACCTCACACATCTCACCTTTCCGGTGTCCGCGCTCTCTCTGCCACAGCCGGCTGCTAAATGATGACATCATTCAGCTGCGGTGCTGTGAGAGGAAGCGCAGGCGCCCTGCAGGTGCTCCCTGGAACCCGGAGCTGCGGCAGCGGAGGAAAAGGGAGAGGTAAGTATTACTCTCATCTGCTAACGGGTGCCGAGGTGCCCGACGGCGAGTGGGCCCCCCGCCTGCTCAGGGCCCCCCGCCTGCTCAGGGCCCCGCCGGCCCTGGTCAGCTGTATCACATTTAGCAACAGAAAAAATATTATTTTTTTTAATGTGCATGACCTATGCTCACTGTGGAATTTTACTGCCATTAAATAACAAGGTGAGATATGGCATGGTGAATAACGTTAGCAACTGCCTCAAAAAAATATTTCTTCATCCATAACAGCTCAAATCATAGAACAATTTCACCACACCACTAAATGACAAGGTGTGATATGTCATGCTGTTTCACATTTAGCTAGTGAAAAAATAAGATTTATAATGCTATACTCATGCATGGAGCACAATAGAAGCAGTGCACAACACACTTGTATGACATGTGCCCTGCTGTCTTTGTCTGTGGACCGCAGTAATGGCAAAAAAATAGCTGGAAGGTTGATTTCCCAGCCACACAGGACACTACCTAGCTAAACTCTCTAAGAAGCAACTGCTTAGCTAACTAGCTAAAATCTAGCTGTTAACAGTACCAGTATCAGGAGCGGCCTCTCTATGCTGTTACAGTGTCAAAATGGCGCTAAAACAAGATGTCTGCTCTTTATATGGAGAGGAACATGTGATTTCAGCAGCCAATGACACAAACCATTGTGTCAGGACATTGTGGATGTTTCCTGCACCCTGATTGGCTAGCCGTAATGTGCACACATAAAGTTAGGAAAAAAAATGTAATGTTTACAAGCACACTGTGCCTCTGAACTCTGCAAACCCCCTCCCTTCATCAAACAAATACCTCACACTCAGGATACAACACCATTATCATTGCAAAAGTGCTAAAAATACTTTTGTGGCAATGCAAATATTTTCCCGCACTTTTTATCGAATGTTACCGATTTTTTTCGATTTCATAAAATTTTGCTCATGTTTCCTATCACAAATCTGAATGTGCCACATTTTTGTCACATTTGTGTTTGGCGATCGTTTTCCAAACAAATTCGCTCATCACTAGTGCAGAAGTCCTTCATCTGTGCCCACTCCGCAAGCGTGATTTGCACTGTGTCTGTAATGCGTTGACCTGGGCTATGCAAAAGGACATACTGTATATCACGAACACCGCACTGCACTTGCTCACTGAGCCAGTGCAGGTGTCCTGAGTAAGACAGACTGTACTCAAAGATAACTGTGGAGCGGGAAAGCAGCGGTGAAGATGCGTGCTTCAGGCCAACCGGACCTGAAGAACGTGACTGCCAAGGGGCGGAGCCAGCCACAGGTCTCTCAGAGGAAGCAGGAGCAGAGAGAGATTGTTTCAAGCCAGACAGGACCTGAAGCACCTGACTGCTGGGGGCGTGGCCTATGCTCCGAAAGCTAGGAGCAGAAGGAAAACTCCTAGAAGGGTAACTACAGGACAGAGTTACCAAGGGGCATAGACAGAATGGATAGTCAGGATGTAGTCAAGGGGTCATACCAGAGAGAGCAGAGCAGTACAAGAGAAGCAGGCAGAGGGTAATCAGGACATAGCAAAGGGGTCATACACAGAGAGAGCAAATACAAAGCACCAAACTCACAACGAAGAGACGGACCGGGTCAAAACCAAACAAGCAGCAAGATATCAGGCACAAGGCACAGGCACGCAGGAGGTCAACTAACTCAGTTGAGGGCAGGAGTATAACTGACACCAGACCAAGGTCAATTGGCAACTAAATAGCCGCACTCTGCCAGGGAGCGGCCGAAACAATTAACCCCTGTCTGACCAGGACGGGACAGAGACAAAACCCCGTCCTGGATCATGACACTGACCCAGGGTTCATTGCTGCTGCTACAGTCACAGCAACATGTGAAGATTGGAATTCCAATGTGTTGGAACATCGCAAATCAAATAGTTAACCGGTAGACCGAAAGACCTCTGTCTATAACCTGCGAGGTGCGATTGGCGGAAGTGAACACACAGCGACCATGCTTTCTGCAGCAGTGCATCCAGGCCATGATAGTGGCAGAGAAATTGTTGTACAGCCAATTTAAGGATGTGAACCATGCAAGGCTGATGTGTGAGTTTCTCCCAGTTTAGGACCGCCACCAGGTTTGCACAGTTATCGCACACAGTCTTCCCTGGCTACAGGTTCAGTGGAAACAGCCATTGCTCTCACTCGACCTGGATAGCAGTCCACAACTCTTGAGCTGTGTGACTGTGATCTCTAAGGCATATTAATTTGAACACTGCCTGATTGCGGTGAGCAAAGGCATCGCAGTACAGAGGTGGGAGGGATTCTATCTACACTGTTGGAATGCATGTCGAATAAAGGGAGAGGTTGAGGGCACAGGTGGAGGCCCTAGAGGAGGTGGAGGAGCCACAAGCAGTGGAGGAACTGCTAGAAACAGAGGTTTGTCCCACAAGCCTTGGGGATTCAAAGACTTGTGGAGCAGCCCATTGACCACCTGCCTCCACAGCCACCAAAGTCACCCAATGCCCAGTCAGTGAGATGTAACGGCCCTGCCCAAGTTTTCTCGTCCAGATCTCAGTGGTGAAAAGCGCCCTTTCCGACAGATTTTTTTTCAGGGAATGGGTGATGTTGTCAGCGACATGCTGGTGTAGTGCAGACAGTTTTCTTATAGAAATAATGGTGACTGGGCAACTGGTACTGGTGGACTGCGATGCTCGTCAACTTTCTGACACCATCTGTATCCACCAGGCGGAAAGGCAGCACTTCCATGGCCATCAAATTGAAGATGGTAGATTTCAAGATTTTAGCTTTGGCATGTGTAGGAGGAACCATGCTTTCATGTGCCCACAATTGCGGGACCGAGGGCTGACTGCTGTGCTGAGAGAGGGTGGAGTACGGAGAACAGGACAAACTGCTGGACTGTGAGTGAGGTGTAGGTGGAGATGTTATGGTGGATTGAGAAAGATGTGTTGTGCTAGGTGACACAAAATTAGCAGTCATGTCCACTTCCGTAACAGCTGACAGGTTCTCCCTCACCCCGACTGTAGGGAGTAAACAAGTTGGGTCTCTGCAGATATATACGTGTGTGAGAAGACCTGGCATGGTGGTGGAGGAGGAAGAAGCAGCAGTTGGGGTTGATGGGACAGCCGGTGGTTGGTGAGGTCTGTTAGTCCGCATTTGAGGCCAATGATTGTAAACAGCGAATACTGCAATCAATCAGTGGCTGCTGATTTACTGCAGGGGTCATGAGACATAACAATTTGGTTCTGGTTGAGACATTAACTGAACATGTGCATCTACAGGAAAAAACTGCGGGCACCACTATATAAGAAATATATATATATATTTGTATAATGGCCAGGGTGCTACCATTGTGCCCATTAACTGGGATAAATGGGAAAGAAAGAGAGAAAGCACAACAAAGGTGCACTCTACTGGTACACCAGTAGAGTGCACCTTTGTTGTGCTTGACGTTGGTATAGTCGAGCTGTTTTACTCGTACGGAAACCAGGACTCTCACACTGAGCCCCTTTTTCCTTGTCAGGATACCCCCGATATCCACACCCCAATAACGAGTTACAGTAATTCTTTGGAATATGTATGGCCACAGCAGCCTTTATTTAAATACAAACAATATTAACAATAAATAACAATATATATATAACACTAATATATATATATATATATATATATATATATATATATATGTGTGCCCAGCTATGTCAGGCACACATAATCCAGGAAAATGCACAGGAAGGTAACCGCAAAAGCTTGATATCCATTCACGTCACTCACACTTTCAGACACACCCACTAGGGGTATAAGAGGGAGTGACACGTAGCAGTCAGCCATTCAAGCCTTGGAGGGAGAGGAGTCCAGTTTCCTGTCTGAGAAAAGCTCAGAGCAGATAGTTTCCTGTCTTCGGACAGATCAGTTCAGTTTCAGTCCAGTCTGGACTTGGAGGATACTGAGAGCTATTCAGTGAGCTCTGGAAGAAAGCTGACATTACCATCAAAGCTACAAGTGCTTATGTTAAGAGCGAGAGCAGGGTGAAGGGCACAGTGGAGAAGACAGAGAGAAGTGCTTCAGGTATTGGATACCTGCACTAAATCACCGGACACCGGGGTCCGAAGCGTTGCTAGAGTTTCAAGCCTAGTAACAAGATAACCGGAGGCTATCTGGACTACAGGTCGCAGAGAGCAGCCCTAAGCGCCAATACGTAAACGGAGTCAGGGGGAACAAGGACTTTTAGCTAGGCCAAGCATAGAAGGACTTCGTTCTTGCCAACATCTGATAATCAGAGACATAGAAGGCTCCACCACAATGTTGGCCGGGCGTTACAGCTATTGAGAAAGCTGGAGATTGCAGAGTTAACTTCGCTTCATGCAAGTTTGGACTCAGATATATATGAAGTAAAGGAGGCCTCTAACCTGCTCAGCGGTTATCCTGAATGTGCATTCTCCACCCCGACCAGCTCCCCGGGACCTGCTTGAAACACCTACAAGTAAAGGTATGAAAAGAAGCTGCATTGTGTGTGATTGAATTCTTATCTACACCCTGCATCATCACCATAGACTTCCAGGGACCCGTCTCACCTGTGGGAGACTTACCACCCAGCTGCCCCCATAACATCCCCTGTGAAGATTCTTATAGCAGCGCTGGTCCAATTGATCAGATACCACAGGTGGCGTCACGAACTACCTATCCTTATAATCCCCTGTAAATATCCCCCATTGCATGACCGCCAGGGCCACAGACCGAGTCCCGCTGCCAGTGACATCTCCCATAGAAATCAATGGGCTCGGTGTTGAGTACCCCATAGCCCTGGTATCCACACACCAATGTGGTGCGAGTCATCTAACTTGGCGTCACGAACAGGATGCGAAGCTTGCAATTGTGAGTCCTGTGTGCCTATTGAACTGTTTGGTGAAAAAGACTGTTTGCTGCATTTGGCGCCAAATACCGCCATTTTACCGCCATATTGGCGCCCTGAGGCGCTGGTGAAGAAGGTGGGCGTGCATTCGTGGGCGTGTACCCCCCTGTGGCGCGAAAGTTATGGCCGCCCCCAAAAAGAGCTGTACCTGATCCTCTATGTCATGGAGAAGGTGGATGTGGTGCTGGAAGATGTGGCCCGCCACCGCAAAGGAATGAAGGAGATTGAGAAACGCTGGCGTACCCGGAAACAGCGGCTGCTGTGGGACGCCGTGCTCACCCCTCCAGGAACGAAATCGTTGCCTGCGTCCCCTGTGCCACCAACGCCAGCGGCTGAAGGGAAACCGGAGACCAGCTATGAAGGAGCTGAACCCGACTCCACCGAGGAAGAGGCGGGAGATGGACCGGTATACCAGCCAGGCCAGGAGGCCACAGCGGAGCACAGTCCCCCGGTAGGGACACCGGAGGGAACCCAGCCGTCAGTGATGGAGAGCGACTGGGAAGAGATGGAGCAGCGACAGCAGCAGGTAACCAGCGATGATATCCCTGCTGCAGATGATGACACCCTGCTGGAACCCCCGACACCCCCACCAGCCCAGTGCACACCAGCCACAAGACCCCGATGGTGGAATCGATGATCCTGGTGTTAGGCACTGGGCCCATGAATAGGAACGGTCCTGTGCTGGCACCGCCACCCGGTGTCACCCCAAGCAAAGATAAAAGCCAGTAGGACCCAGACAGGGTTTACTGCATCTGAAGAATTGTATAAAGTTTTACAAAGAAGATTTTTGCACTTTAATAGAAGTTAAAGTATTAATGTGATGTTGATTGCATAGTTTGCATAAAATACCCCGGTTGGGTAAAGTGAAAGTTAAAGTGAAATTGAAGAATTAATGATTTCTTGATATATATATATATATGTGTCTTTCTCCCATGCAAAAGACTGCGTGGCTGTGGACTGTGCCAGCCCAAAAACTTTCAATGTAAATAGTTTGCACTACGGTGCCTTATCTTGGTTTTACACAAAACCATACCATTACTATCTACCTCTGAAGAAAAACCCGTATGGTGTGGCCTAGAGTGAGGTCTGCAGTCAGAAGTCCTGCAGCCCACCCAGGACCCACGTGGGAGGTTTTTGGTGCGGGTCCTCCACAAGAATATTGTCTAATATTTATGGAAATGTTTTGATGCTTTGATACTTTTGTATTTTTTCTAATGTACAAATTGTAACGTTCAAGAAGTCTCACCTCCCGGATGGGATGAGTTAAAATGTTGTTGTTAAATGCAAAACAAAAATGTTTTCTTTTTCTCTTTTACAGCCCGGGAGTGCTGTGTTTAACCAAGGGGGATGTGTGGCCCAGCTATGTCAGGCACACATAATCCAGGAAAATGCACAGGAAGGTAACCGCAAAAGCTTGATATCCATTCACGTCACTCACACTTTCAGACACACCCACTAGGGGTATAAGAGGGAGTGACACGTAGCAGTCAGCCATTCAAGCCTTGGAGGGAGAGGAGTCCAGTTTCCTGTCTGAGAAAAGCTCAGAGCAGATAGTTTCCTGTCTTCGGACAGATCAGTTCAGTTTCAGTCCAGTCTGGACTTGGAGGATACTGAGAGCTATTCAGTGAGCTCTGGAAGAAAGCTGACATTACCATCAAAGCTACAAGTGCTTATGTTAAGAGCGAGAGCAGGGTGAAGGGCACAGTGGAGAAGACAGAGAGAAGTGCTTCAGGTATTGGATACCTGCACTAAATCACCGGACACCGGGGTCCGAAGCGTTGCTAGAGTTTCAAGCCTAGTAACAAGATAACCGGAGGCTATCTGGACTACAGGTCGCAGAGAGCAGCCCTAAGCGCCAATACGTAAACGGAGTCAGGGGGAACAAGGACTTTTAGCTAGGCCAAGCATAGAAGGACTTCGTTCTTGCCAACATCTGATAATCAGAGACATAGAAGGCTCCACCACAATGTTGGCCGGGCGTTACAGCTATTGAGAAAGCTGGAGATTGCAGAGTTAACTTCGCTTCATGCAAGTTTGGACTCAGATATATATGAAGTAAAGGAGGCCTCTAACCTGCTCAGCGGTTATCCTGAATGTGCATTCTCCACCCCGACCAGCTCCCCGGGACCTGCTTGAAACACCTACAAGTAAAGGTATGAAAAGAAGCTGCATTGTGTGTGATTGAATTCTTATCTACACCCTGCATCATCACCATAGACTTCCAGGGACCCGTCTCACCTGTGGGAGACTTACCACCCAGCTGCCCCATAACATCCCCTGTGAAGATTCTTATAGCAGCGCTGGTCCAATTGATCAGATACCACAGGTGGCGTCACAACTACCTATCCTTATAATCCCCTGTAAATATCCCCCATTGCATGACCGCCAGGGCCACAGACCGAGTCCCGCTGCCAGTGACATCTCCCATAGAAATCAATGGGCTCGGTGCTGAGTACCCCATAGCCCTGGTATCCACACACCAATGTGGTGCGAGTCATATATATATATATATATATATATATATATATATACCATACAACATCAGGGAGGAGTCCTTGAAGCTACAAAGATCATGGTGAATTAAACCAATATCCTGTGAACAACACCCCACCTCTTACTCCAGCCTTACCCCACAGGCTCAGGAGCACCAGCAATTGAGGTGTGCTGTTCACCCACCCACCTGGGGATCCGCCCACTCCGTGTGAACTCCCCTTCCACCTTTCACCAGATCACCACTACGTAACTTCAACAGGGAGACCCTAAACAGAGTCCCCCCCAAACCAATTTCCAACAACTTCAAGGACTCTTTCCCCACCCCCTTGAGCCGCCATGACCCAAAATTATACAAAATAACAACATCATCAAATAAGGGAGGGAGGGCGGGACTACTGATGGGGCAAGACAGGAACTGACCCTGGAACCGCCCCATCTCTGCCTTATAAACCCCCCACCCCCCTCTCATTTAAATGTTCCTCCCTCATTTTAAACCCCTCCAAACCCCCGTCATGCCGGCCTCTGCCCACGCCTCTTTCTTGAGGGGAGGGAGGCTCTGCTCCAGGCAATTCCTTGACGTTGGTATAGTCGAGCTGTTTACTCGTACGGAAACCAGGACTCTCACACTGAGCCCCTTTTTCCTTGTCAGGATACCCCCGATATCCACACCCCAATAACGAGTTACAGTAATTCTTTGGAATATGTATGGCCACAGCAGCCTTTATTTAAATACAAACAATATTAACAATAAATAACAATATATATATAACACTATATATATATATATATACCATACAACATCAGGGAGGAGTCCTTGAAGCTACAAAGATCATGGTGAATTAAACCAATATCCTGTGAACAACACCCCACCTCTTACTCACAGCCGTTACCCCACAGGCTCAGGAGCACCAGCAATTGAGGTGTGCTGTTCACCCAACCACCTGGGGATCCGCCCACTCCGTGTGAACTCCCCTTCCACCTTTCACCAGATCACCACCACGTAACTTCAGACAAGGAGACCCTAAACAGAGTCCCCCCCAAACCAATTTCCAACAACTTCAAGGACTCTCTCCCCACCCCCTTGAGCCGCCACAACGAGGGCCCATTGAAAACCTCAATGGCCCGAGACCCCCTAAACCCGCAAAGCTATGGCCCTTTCAATACCTTCCTGAATACCCAATGCCCAAATATCCGAACCAACAGCGTTCAGATGAACCCCATCGGCCAACCAAAAATCCCCCTCACCCTTCTCCAAATCAAAATGCCGCACCGACACATTACCATTTCGAGCCATGAAAGAAGACACAGCCCTGTTTACCTTTATCCTGGCCTTATTAATTTTAGCCAGGGACCTCATGTTCCGCCAACGTCTCCGTGGCACAATTTCAGACCAAACCAAAATGACCCCCGGATATAATACCCATAACCGCAAGCAATCCTGCTTAATGTCTCTTACTAATTCCCGTAAAGGGCGCACCGCGAGATCATTCCCCCCTACATGGAGTACCAAAACATCAGGAGCACGGTCCAAGCGAGCGCACACATGAATTCCGGGCAACACCCTCCTCCACTGCATTCCTCGAAAACCAAGCCATCGCACCAACACCATAGACCGGGAAAATCCCAGCTGCCGACCGTCTGTCCTGATATCAGCTCTCAACGCTCCCCAGTGGACGAAGGAGTGACCAAAAATCCAAATCAGCAGGGGAGGGTCACCTGAAACGAGAAAACAATACTAAACATACCAAAAAGAACACCCTTAAAAACAACTCCAATCGTCCCACGTCGGCCTTCAGAACAAACCAACTGCCCCACCACGAGAGTCAAGGAGTAATATAACTCCTAAATCGATTAGACTTCCAACGCCCAATACGTTGTATTGATGCCACACCCAAACCCCTACCTGCCGCCTCAGTTGCCGCCCCAATACGGAAAGAATGAGTCCCAAAACGAGAATCATCCAGACCTAATGCTCGAATGGACCTCTTGAAAATGGCGTTGAACTGATACCTAGACAGGCTACCGCCATCAACATGGCACAACAATGAGCCCCCCAATCTGGGGCCCAACTCCCAAAAACGCTGCAAGCATAACACCGGACACATCGAATGCCCTGGTACACTGCCAACACTACCCGACGGCCCCTCCCCTCTTGATCTGTCTTGGATCTACGCAGCCAAAACTCAACTCCACCTGCCGTTAATAGCACGTCTTTAGCCAACAAACCGCCTACCGCCTGTTTATTACCCGAAACCAGCTCACCCACCCGCAAAGCCCCAAAAAATGCCAACGAAAAAGCCAAGCGGAATAACAAAACTTCAAAAGGAGAAGAACACGTAGTATCCAAAATAAAACCCAACTGCTCTAACAGAGCAAAGGATACAGGGCGCCTCGTATCACCCAGCCCTTTAATTCGACGAAAACCCTTTGCCGCCTGCTGCACCAAGAAGGTCTTCGACACATCCCTAAACCCCCGCAAACGAAAACCAAAAGATAATGCTGCTAAAACCCGCGATACTTTAGCACAAGACCATCCTTCCCTCGCTCCCTGCCCCAACCAAGCCAACAAGGCCCTTTGTTGATCCACCCCATCCCCCACGACTGTAATTGACATTAAAAACTCTTCCCAGTTACACCACACTGCCTGATAAGCCGCCAAAGTTTTAGGAGCCAACGACGCCTTAATCAATGACTCTGCAGACCGTAAACCACCTTCCACAACTCCTCCGGGCAGGCTAGACCTTCGCACTCCGCTTCCGGGGCCAATGAGCGAAAACGATCCCACTGTAAACGAGAAAGAGAATAAGCTATATCATTCTTCACACCCGGAACGTACGTCGCCGTCACGTGCGCATTCAATGCCAAACATAACAAGACCAATCGTTGCAAAACTTGCACGACGGGCGGAGAGGACGCAGTAAGCCCATTAATCGCGCAAACAACTCCCATGTTGTCACAATTGAACCGCACCCTGCGATCCCGAAACTCATTCCCCCATAAATGCACTGCCACAAGAATCGGAAAAATTTCCAACAATGTTATGTTGCGAATCAAGCCCTCAGACACCCAATCCGCAGGCCAGCGAGACGCACACCACTGTCCCCTGAAATAGGCTCCAAAACCAACCCCACCGGCCGCATCCGTAAACAACTCCAACACATCATTCCCAACAACCTCAGCCATGACCAATGAGCGTCCGTTATACCCCTCTAGGAAAGAATCCCAAACAGCCAAGTCCCCCTTTAGCTCCCCCGACAACCGTATGAAGTGATGAGGGGCTTTAATACCTGCCGTAGCGCTAGCCAGCCTACGTGAAAAAACTCGCCCCATCGGCATCACTCGACATGCGAAATTCAGCTTCCCTAGCAACGACTGCAAATCCCGCAACGACAACTTCTTCAAACGGCGCGCTCTACCCACGTCCGCCCGCAAAGCCAACAACTTTTCTTCGGGCAATCTGAACTCCCATGCCACCGTGTCAATGACTATCCCCAGAAAACACAAACAAGAAGAAGGGCCCTCAGTCTTACCTGGCGCCAAAGGAACCCCAAATTGCTCAGCCACCCACTCAACAGTTTTCAAAATCCCATAACAGTGCGAAGAATTTGCCGGGCCCACACACAGGAAATCATCCAAGTAATGAATAACTGATTCACAACCGGACACCTCGCGCACCACCCACTCCAAAAAGGAACTAAAAGCCTCAAAATAAGCGCATGATAAAGAACAGCCCATCGGCAAACACCTGTCAACAAAGAACCCTCCCTCCAAAAACAACCCAACAGCTTCAAACTATCAGGATGAACCGGCAAAAGTCTAAAAGCCGATTCAATGTCAGTCTTAGCCATAAGGGCCCCTCGACCGCACTTCCTCACTCACCGCGCTGCCTCGTCAAAAGAGGAATAAACGACCGAACAAATTTCCGGATCGATGCCATCCTTCACCGACCTCCCCATGGGTAAGAAAGATGCTGAATAAGCCGAAACTTGTTCGGCTCCTTCTTTGGAACAACTCCCAACAGGGAAACCACTAAATCCGAAAAAGGTGGAGACGAGAAAGGGCCCGCCATACGACCCAACGAAACTTCTTTTGCCAATTTTTCCCCCACCACCTCCTTATGCAATAAAGCCGAACGCAAATTCCTAAGTACCCGCGGGATAACAAACGGAGGATGTGGGATGACAAAACCATCCTTAAAACCATTAAACAACAACGCCGCCTCTCCCTGTCGCCGTATCTATTTAGATAAGGGACCATCCTTTCCAGACTCACCGGAGTCTCTCCCTTGGGAATTACCACCCCCAGATTTTTGCTTCCCTTTTTTAAAACACTTAGCCGCTCCATGAGAGGCGCCGTTGCAATGGGAGCAGACATGTTTAAATTTACACCCCGCCCCAAACTTACACTGGCCGTCATTAAACTGCCAGCATACCCCAAATTTGTTTCCACTTGATTGCCCTTGACCACTTCCTCCCGCTGCCCCAGCGGTATTTCCACTCTGGCCGGCAACCCCAGTTCCCCGAGAAAGGAATGCCCAAACTTATTCTGTGCTATGACTCGCATCCACAGACCAATGTCCTTCTGATCCCAACGAATAGCCGGACGCACAGCCTTCCTTTGCATAAACTGCTCGTCATACCGCAGCCAAGCCTGCCCCCCATACACCCTATATGCCTCCCCGATAGCATCGAAATAACAAAACAAAGCCGAACAGTTGTCCGGAGCTTTTTCCCCGATAACACTTGCCAAAATGGCAAAAGCTTGTTGCCAGTTCACAAACGTCTGAGGAATTAATCGCCACCTCCGTTTCTCCTCCTCCTCCTTCTTACTATCCTCTTTTTTACTTTTGTCCAAATTAAACTTCTCCAAAGGCAACAAAGAGAATATTTCAACATACTCATCCTTCCAAATACTCTCCTTTACCTCCTTCTTCAAATGCGCCCCCAATGGGCCCTCAAAACAAACATACACCTCCCCGTGAGCCCTATCATCCAAGCGCACCCGACATTCTTTTTCTTTCTCTGTCTGCACCGATACAGACACAGGTTCGTCACTATGCCTGTCATGTGTGCATCGCCACGAAGATCGTCGCGGTTGCACATTCTGACTTCTCACAGCTGAGTTGCTGTTTCTTTGTGTTTGGCAGTTAGGGAGTTAATTCTGTCTGTGCTCAGTTCTGGGACTGGGTGCAGTTTCTTCCGGCTGCAATTAATTATTTGTTGATTGGTTTCCTTTAAATCTCTGGTTGTCTGTGTTGGGAGTTGCCAGTGAAATTCTTCATGCAGACCACAGATAGGATTGTATCTGTATAGACTTAAGTTAAAGAGCTCCTTAGTTGTTTTAAGCTCACCTTGCTTAGAGTTTAATATCCCAGATCATTTATGTTCCTTCTGTGTTTGAGTGTGTATGCAAGTCTGTGTTTTCTCCAGTCTGTCTTATATGTCTAATCTGTGTATTTAGCAGAGATCAGCCCATATCCCTTTGGTGGTAACCAGAATCCTTCTTAGGACTGATTACAGGGTTCAGGGACTGATAGGAGACAGGGTTAGGCTGGAGACTTGGACCTCTGAACCATTATCAGTACCTCCAAGGTGAGGGATTAGTTAGGACCCCAGTTTAGGGTCAGGTTAGACCCCCGGTCCTCCTCTTTCCTGTGACAGTGTATCAAGTCCTCAAGATTAACCCTGAGTTCAACGGATATCGTGTCAGGTAAATCTATTCTATATTTACATGCTGATGTTGCTAATCTATATGTTGTATAGAGTGTTGTTCTTTTAAGAATAGTTTACTGACATCGTACACATATCATAAGACCGCGTGACATTTTCACTGGCCCATAAAATTATTCCCAGTTGCCATGGATCCAGTAGCCCAGCTGGCTCTGCAGTTGCAGGGATTATCCATGGAGCTGACAGACATTAAGTCCAAAGTTTTGTCTCCCTCGGAGCAAACCAGATTTGAACCTAAAGTAGCTCTCCCGGACAGGTTCACTGGTGGGCGAGACAAATTTTTTACCTTCAGGGAAGCATGTAAATTGTATTTTCGGCTTCGGCCTCGATCATCAGGGAGTGAAGAGCAGAGAGTGGGAATTTTTATCTCGCTCCTACAAGGGGACCCTCAATCCTGGGCATTCTCCCTTCCTCCGGGATCCCCGGCTCTACAGTCAGTAGATCGATTTTTTACTGCCCTGGGTTTGGTATATGATGACCCAGATCGGGTCTCTCTTGCTGAGACAAAATTACGTAAGATACAGCAGGGAGATCGTCCGGCGGAGGAATTTGCTTCTGAGTTCCGTAGATGGGCCACAGATACTCAGTGGAATGACCCAGCTCTTAGGAGCCAGTTTTGTCATGGGCTTTCTGACAAATTAAAGGACGTTTTGGCTCAGTATGATTCTCCTCCATCACTGGAGGCTGCTATGGCCCTAGCTATCCGTACTGATAGACGGCTCCGGGAGAGGTGCGAGGTAACTCCGCCCCCTGTTGTTACTCCACCTACTACTAAAGTCCCTTATGTTGAGGTTCCCCTTGTCTGTTCGGAGGAGCCTATGCAGTTGGGAGGGACATAATTTCGTAGGAGGGGATTGGCGGTACGCCACAGGACTAGAAGGTGTTTCTTCTGCGGGAAAAGAGGACATTTTGTTGGGGGATGTCCATCCCGTGCCTTGTTGAGCAAAAAGTCGCCGGAAAACTGTTAATCCCAGGTTGTGTGGTGGACGACAACCTGGGAGTATGTATTTCGTCCGCTAATTCTTCTCAGTTCCTTGTACCAGTGGAGGTGGTGGTTGGTACGAGAGTGGAGAGATTTTCTGTTCTTCTTGATAGTGGGTCCGGGGCTAATCTGGTTGACGCTCAGTTTGCTCAGGCTCAAGGTATGCATCTGAGTGTATTGGTCAAACCGATCCCTATATTCTCCATTGACGCCAGGCCTCTCGGCCAAGGTAGCTTTGTTCATGAGGTTCATAACATTGACCTTCGGGTAGGGGCAATACATAGGGAACTATTATCTTGTTATGTGTTGGAGGGTCTACCTACTCCTATTGTGTTGGGACTTCCTTGGTTGGTTAAACATAACCCTGTGATTAATTGGCAGTCCAGAGATATAAGCCAATGGGGGGAGTTTTGCAAAAGTAACTGCATGAACACAGTCATCAGTGCGGTCGTGCCTAGTACTTTGCCTCCTTTTTTGGAGGACTTTGGGGATGTGTTCTCTGAGGAGGGGTGTCAGGAGTTGCCTCCTCATCGCGTGTATGACTGCTCTATTAATTTACTTCCTGATGCTAAGTTACCTAAAGCTAGGTTATATAACCTTTCTGGTCCTGAGAGGCAGGCTATGAAAGATTATATTTCGGAAAGTCTGGCCAAAGGGCATATTAGACCTTCATCTTCCCCAGTGGCCGCGGGGTTCTTCTTTGTGAAGAAAAAAGATGGAGGCCTACGCCCTTGCTTGGATTTCCGCGAACTTAATCGGATTACTGTTCGAGATCCGTATCCACTCCCTCTGATTCCTGATCTCTTCAATCAAATTGTTGGCGCCAAATGGTTCTCTAAATTGGATCTCAGGGGGGCGTATAATCTGATTAGGATAAAAGAGGGGGATGAGTGGAAAACGGCGTTTAACACGCCGGAGGGACATTATGAGAACCTTGTCATGCCTTTTGGTCTGACTACTGCACCAGCAGTATTCCAACATTTTGTTAATGACATTTTTCGTCATCTGGTGGGGCTGTTTGTGGTCGTATATTTGGATGACATTTTAATTTACTCACCAGATCTTGTGTCTCACCAGGAGCATGTGAGACAGGTGTTGCAGATCTTGCGAGACAATAAACTATACGCCAAACTGGAAAAGTGTGTATTCGCCGTACAGGAACTTCAGTTTTTGGGTTTCTTGGTGTCAGCCTCCGGTTTCCGTATGGACCCTGAAAAGGTGAGAGCAGTGCTTGAATGGGATCAGCCAGAGGATCTTAAGGCTCTGCAGCGTTTTCTGGGGTTTGCTAACTACTACCGGAGATTTATTTGTAATTTCTCATCTGTTGTCAAACCTCTCACTGACATGACAAGAAAAGGGACGGATTTTTCTAAATGGTCGGACAAAGCTTGCCAAGCTTTTTCCTCTTTGAAAAAATGTTTTGCTTCGGCACCCGTTCTCATCCAACCAGATGCATCACAGCCGTTCGTTGTGGAGGTGGACGCGTCTGACGTAGGGGTGGGTGCAATATTGTCCCAGGGTCCGTCCCCTGGTAAATGGCATCCGTGCGCTTTCTTTTCTAAAAAATTGTCGTCCGCCGAAAGGAATTATGATATCGGCAATAGGGAACTTTTGGCCATTAAGTTGGCTTTTGAAGAATGGCGTCACTTTTTGGAGGGGGCAGTCCACCCGGTCACCGTCATTACTGATCACAAGAACCTGCTGTATTTGGAATCTGCTAAGCGTCTGAATTCCAGACAAGCTCGATGGTCGTTGTTTTTTACCAGGTTTAATTTTGTTGTCACTTATTGCCCTGGATCTAAGAATGTTAAGGCGGATGCCTTGTCTCGCAGCTTCCCAGGGGCCGGGAAAACGGATGACCCAATTCCTATCCTTCAGGAGGGGGTGGTAGTGTCGGCTGTATGTTCTGAGCTTGAGGAGGAGGTGTTAGAGGCTCAGGGGGACGCCCTGCAGGACCTCCAGGGAGACTGTTTGTCCCAAATCAGTTGAGACAAAAGGTTATTGAGGCACATCATAATTCTGCTTTAGCAGGACATCCAGGGAGTAAGGCTACTTTAGATCTCCTTTCTCGCCGGTTTTGGTGGCCTAACGTTAATAAAGATGTTTTAACTTTTGTCGCGTCCTGTGGGGTTTGTGCTCGCTCTAAGACCCCTCATACCCGTCCGTCTGGGACCCTCTTACCCTTGAAACTTCCGGAGCGTCCATGGACTCATTTATCTATGGACTTCATCACGGACCTTCCTCAGTCGTCAGGGAAGACTGTCATACTGGTGGTTGTTGACAGGTTCAGTAAGATGGCACATTTCATTGCTCTTCCTGCCCTCCCTAATGCTAAAACTCTGGCGCAGGTGTTCATTGGGGAGATTGTGAGACTTCATGGGTTGCCTTCTGATGTGGTGTCAGATAGGGGGTCTCAGTTTGTGTCCAAGTTTTGGAGGGCATTTTGTTTACGTCGGGGGATGCAATTGTCATTTTCCTCGGCTTTTCATCCGCAGACCAATGGTCAGACAGAGCGTCTGAATCAAAGCCTAGAGACTTATCTTCCGTGTTTTGTCTCAGAGAACCAGGAGGACTGGTCTTCTTTCTTGCCTCTGGCAGAGTTCGCTCTTAACAACAGGCGGAGCGAGTCCACTGGTAAGTCCCCGTTTTTTGGGGCATATGGTTTTCATCCCCAGTTTTGTACATTCAATGGGGGGGGCCCTTCTGGGTTCCTGAGGAGGAGCGTTTCTCGTCGTCACTTGCTTCAGTGTGGAGAGGTGTATTGAATAATCTGAGTGCTATGGGGAACCGTTATAAACGTATGGCTGATAGGAGGAGAGTTTCTGGTCCAGATCTTAATGTGAACGATCTGGTATGGTTGTCTACCAGGAATATAAAACTTAAAGTTCCCTCCTGGAAGCTGGGCCCCAGATTCATCGGGCCGTACAGGATCAGTTCCATAATTAATCCTGTGGCATTTCGTCTGGACCTCCCTCCTACGTTTAAAATTCATAATGTGTTCACAAGTCATTACTTAAGAGGTACGTGGCACCAGTCATACCATCACCTCTACCTCCTCCTCCAGTGGTGGTCAATGGTAACTTGGAGTTTCAAGTGTCAAAGATCATTGACTCACGTCTGAATCGCCGGTCCCTTCAGTACTTGGTGCATTGGAAGGGGTATGGTCCAGAGGAGAGGACGTGGGTTCCTGCGTCTGACATTAACGCAGATCGTTTGGTGCGGACCTTCCACAGAACTCACCCGGGCAAACCTGGCCCTGAGGGTCCGGAGGCCCCTCGAAGAAGGGGGGGTACTGTCATGTGTGCATCGCCACGAAGATCGTCGCGGTTGCACATTCTGACTTCTCACAGCTGAGTTGCTGTTTCTTTGTGTTTGGCAGTTAGGGAGTTAATTCTGTCTGTGCTCAGTTCTGGGACTGGGTGCAGTTTCTTCCGGCTGCAATTAATTATTTGTTGATTGGTTTCCTTTAAATCTCTGGTTGTCTGTGTTGGGAGTTGCCAGTGAAATTCTTCATGCAGACCACAGATAGGATTGTATCTGTATAGACTTAAGTTAAAGAGCTCCTTAGTTGTTTTAAGCTCACCTTGCTTAGAGTTTAATATCCCAGATCATTTATGTTCCTTCTGTGTTTGAGTGTGTATGCAAGTCTGTGTTTTCTCCAGTCTGTCTTATATGTCTAATCTGTGTATTTAGCAGAGATCAGCCCATATCCCTTTGGTGGTAATCAGAATCCTTCTTAGGACTGATTACAGGGTTCAGGGACTGATAGGAGACAGGGTTAGGCTGGAGACTTGGACCTCTGAACCATTATCAGTACCTCCAAGGTGAGGGATTAGTTAGGACCCCAGTTTAGGGTCAGGTTAGACCCCCGGTCCTCCTCTTTCCTGTGACAGTGTATCAAGTCCTCAAGATTAACCCTGAGTTCAACGGATATCGTGTCAGGTAAATCTATTCTATATTTACATGCTGATGTTGCTAATCTATATGTTGTATAGAGTGTTGTTCTTTTAAGAATAGTTTACTGACATCGTACACATATCATAAGACCGCGTGACAATGCCCTTCCTGTTCCAATCTGCTCGCAACCACCAGCCCCCCAACCTGCGACCCAACCCACGCCGTCACCGGAGACGGAGAACCCAAACCCTTCTCTAACCAGTGACAGCAAATTCCGCACATCGACCAGCATGTCCGTAACCCGGCTACCTCGGCACCCCCAACACTATTACCAGCTCCCGACCGAACCACCCCAAACGGTGAAGAAGACACAAATGCATGACTGACACCTGACATAGAATTATACTCACCGGGCTGCGAGGGTGCTGTGAGCCCTCCAGCCGGATAACCTGGCTCCAAAGATGTATCCCCACTGCCTTGATCTGACACCACGACTCCGCTGTTTTGGTCCTGACGTCCCGAAACCCCTTCATGACTTCCAGGAGAGAAAGGCCTAAACCCCATTGGGGATCCAGCCCGCTGATCCTGAAATAACAGTGACGACTGGGTCGCAGTAGCACCCGACGATAATTCAGCAGCAGCAGCGAAGGCAGGCCGCCCCACTTCACCCCATAGCAACGGCCCCCCGATCCCTCAGGAAACCCACCGGCTATGGGGGGTAAAATCTGCTGTCCAGTAGTGCCGACCAATGCCACGGCCGCAGAAACTCTGGAGCCGTCCACAGAGGCAGGCCGCAGTGCAGAAACACTGCCGCTGCGACCCCCCGACGAACCTGGAACCCCGCCGCTACCAAGGGGGGACAATTGCTGATCTGCTAAGCCATCCGACAATGCACCTGCATAGCTATCTGAGGCAGGTAGCAATGCAAACCGATCACAACTGCGACCCCCGCGGACGTCGCTCTCAAAAAACGCCCAGCGCTTAGCGGCTCCAACGACGACGCATCTCCGATGCTGCCTGAGGCAGGCCGCACAGCAAGTCCCTCACCACTGCGACCTCCTGAAGATGCAATTCTCCCACGACGCCCGGCGCGTAACGGCTCCAACGCCGACGCACCCGCGATGCGATCAGAAGCAGGCCGCACAGCAAGTACTTCGCCACTGCGACCTCCCGAGGACGCAGCTCTCCCACGATGCCAGGCGCTTGGACGGCTCCAACGCCGACGCACCCGCGCTGCTATCTGGAGCAGGCCGCAAAGCAGATCGCTCGCCACTGCGACCTCCCGATGACGCAGCTCTCGCTTGACGCCGGCGCGTAACGGCTCCGCCCCCTGACTTGCAAGCGCCGGAGGAGAGGTTACCGCCGCAGGGCCTCGCCGGCCTGTTGGATTCCTCCCAGGCCGAGGCCTGCTAGCGTGAGCTCCGCGCAGCGCCCGGCCTGGAGGGGCCCTAGAGGGGCTCCTGCGCCGACGCGAGGCCCGAGGAGCCTGGTCCGGCGAAAGTCGTTCAGGAGGCCTCAACCTTCTTGGACGCCTCTCCCGTTGCCCTGCCCCAGACGACGGACCAGCCGCTCCCTGAACAAGAATCGCCACCTGCGCCTCCAGCCATCCAGGCGGTTGCGACGAGGCCGCAGACCTGAGGCGTTCGATCGCCGCATTCACCGACATGGTAAGGTGTACTACTGATGGGGCAAGACAGGAACTGACCCTGGAACCGCCCCATCTCTGCCTTATAAACCCCCCACCACCACCTCTCATTTAAATGTTCCTCCCTCATTTTAAACCCCTCCAAACCCCCGTCATGCCGTCCTCCGCCCACGCCTCTTTCTTGAGGGGAGGGAGGCTCTGCTCCGGCCATTACTTTCTTTCTCTCTTTTTTTCCCATTAACTGTGAACAAATAACTTTTCTTTGTCATCTTACAGTAGCACAAATTCTTGACAATTGCAAATACATTAGATTGCATAGTATGTTTGATGGTGAGAGTCATATAAATAAAGCACAATATGTGTTATGCTTGCAGTCCTTAGTAACTCCATACAACTCTATGGAAGGTACTATTTAGAAGGTCCATTACGTTTGTGCTGGTGGAGGTTTATTGGGGCAGGAGTCCCAGCTGTCAAAAAAACAATGATCAAAATCTTACGTTCTACTCTTTCGATATGTGATAAATTTTACCATCTGGAATGCCTTATTTTCACTGTTATAAGTTGCTAATAATGGAGAAAAATATTTATTTTTAGCTATTTTCTTTAAAGAGAACCTGTTACCTTGAAAATAAAGTACAATCTGCAGGCACCATGTTATATAACAGGAGGATCTGAGTAGATTGATGCATAGTTTTGTGAGAAAAAATTCAGTATAAAGTGTTTTAATCATTTAATCCTCTGCTCTTTCTGGGAATTTCAGCCCAGTGGGGGTGGTCCTCTCAGTGATTGACACACTCTGCTCACCTTTCCGACCCCTCCGCTTCTCACTGCCACCTATCCGGTCCTCACCGCATCTTTTGATCTCTCAACGTTGGAATCTTTGGTCCTCTTGCACTGCGCTTGCCTTCCAGGTGTCATGATGCTTAAGAGGTTTCTGTGCAAGCACGCGGGAGGTCAACGACATCATGATATCACAGCATGTGTTGTTACCTTCTGCGCACATGTGCAGAAGTCTGGCATGTTGCAAGAGGCCCAAAAATTCCATCGTGAGTGACGGGTGATCAGAAGATGTGACAAGAACCATACGAATGGTGGTGAGTAGTAGAGGAGGCAGAGGGTTGAGTGGTGAAGTGACTATAATTTATTTTTCCTTTTTTTAACCTTTGGATGGCCTATTATCATACCAAAAATTGCGGCCAGTGAGAGGAAATGAATTACAATTACCATAATTAGAGATGAGCGACTTTGCCTTTTTTAGGGTCGAGTCGAACGAAGTCGGAAGACTAACAGAAAAGGTTGGATCGGAGTCGAAAATCAGACCCCAATGCAAGTCAATGGGGTATTTAAGTCGGCAGGGAGTGGGTGACAGTAAACACACCTACAGTGCCCATTTCAATGCCAACGACATCAATTCTTATTACTTAAGCTTGTCAACCTTAATTTACTTTATAATAATAGTAACGCATTGAAAACTGGGGGTTATTTGGCTAAAGTTGTGGGGGGCAGGGCTGGCTCCAGGTTTTCATGGGCCCCGGCCCAAAGAGTCTCAGTGGGTCTCTTTAACACATACCACAATTCATGATGCTTCGATACGGCAGAGAAATATAGGTATAGTACAATGCCAAATACTTCACTTCTTACATTACATGAGTGATATCTATTTTAAATTCTACAATAGCTCAAAAAATGGACATTATATTCCTCCAAACAGTATTATGGGCACCACATAGTGCACCATACAGAATAATGAGCTCCATATATTGCTCCATACAGAATAATGTGCCCCATATATTGCTCCATACAGAATGGGCTCCATATAATGCTCCATACAGAATAGGCCCCATATGTGCTCCATATGATGCTCCATATATAAAGGGCCCTATATGATGCCCCATAAATAATGAACCCCATATGATGCTCTAGTATATGATGGGCCCCATATATTATACTCCAGTGTGTGATGAGCCCCATATAATGCTCCAAATATAATGGTCACCATATATAATTCTCCATATATAATGGTCTCCATGTGATGCTCCACATATAATGTGCCCCATATGATGCGCCATATATAATGGGCCCCATATGATGCTCCAGCATATGATGTGCTCCATGGATGATGCTCCAGTGTATAATGGGCCCTATCTATGATGCTCAAGTGTATGATGGGCTCCATATATAATTCTCCAGTGTATAATGCTCCCCATATATTGCTCCAAACATTAAAAAAATGAAATACCTCTCCTCGCTGGGCACTGCTCTACTCTGGACTACTCAGCGTCGCCATCTTCCAGCTCTCTGCACTGTGACTGTTCAGGCAGAGGGCTCACAGACGTGACGCCATCGCGCTCTCTGACCTGAATGTCACCGTCAGGAAACGTGGAAGACGTAGCAGCGGTGGAGAAAAGTTTGCACGAGCAGATGCATAAGTGGGATGCTCATGCTTATGATGGCGTCGTCTGAGCTTACAAGCCGTGTGCATTCCTCAAAACACTGAAGGACTTTACAGAGGTCTTTCATGTCCGCCCACAAACTGCCTACCCATGTATCCTCCCACAAATGCATTGCAGCCTGCCTCTGTTCACACAGCCTCTCAACCATGTGCATGGTGGAGTTCCACCTTTTGCAACGTCTATGATTAGGCGGTGCTTGGGGAGGTGGAGCGATCGCTGCAGCCTCTGCATACGACTGGAGTCTACGGGCGAGCGACGGTGTTAGGGTCTGCGGAACGCACCACATATAAGATGTAGAGATGTGCGTTCGCAGCCCGGGGTCCACCGTGCAGGCGAAACCTGATGCTAGTGAGATGGCGCAAGAAGCGAACTCTGTTATCCCGCAGAGTCGCCAAAATAAACGCCATAATGCGCTGTGGCAATATGTGCGAACTCTGTTATTCCACAGAGCCACTAGAAGGAGTGCCGCAGCGCTATATGGCAATGTGTGCGAACTCAGCTAACACCACTGAATCGCAAACTAAACACGCTAGGGCGCTGTCTAGCATTGAAAGCGAACCCTGTTGCGTCACAGAGCCGCTGAGACAAACTTCTGTGTCCTGTTAGGTACCCAGGTACACAGTTGACTGCTAAGCGAACAAAGAACGTGATCATGTGCTAATGTCCTCGCGGGAGTCACCTGCAATCTATGGCGTCTGAACGCTAGGCCCTGAATACGGCAATCAAACTCCTCACCGGTTATGCTGGTAATCTAAGGCATTTAAGACACCGACCCTGACCAGCTAGCATACCAAGCTCCTCACCGATTAGGTCGGTATTGTAATGGCGTATTTCAGCCGCACTAACCACACACACGCATGACCATACTGGCACAAAGCATATAACGGTTGATACTAGCACATGGCCGTGCGGTAAGGACAGCCTTTTAAAGCAGCCACGAGAAAAAGACCTTCCAGGAAGGACCAATGGGAAGCTGCTTCAGAACATCAACAGCCACAGGACCTTCCTGAAGGACCAATAGGAGTGGCAGCTGTATCTAAGCATGTGACCCCTGATCTCCAATGGGAGATCTTGCCCTGGGCATGCTCAGATAAAGCAACAAAGGACTTAGTCCTAAAGACGTCTGCTCGCCGCTGACCAGTACTGGCTACAATAGCAGAACCTGCAGAGGCAGCAGCAAGTCTCTGCACAGTATTAGACAGGGCGAAACGCTGGGACCCCCGTCTTTGCTGAGCAGGCTCCACTGCAGCTGGAGATGGATGGGGGACCGCAGCAGGACTGGTTCGAGACTCCCCTTGTGCAGCAGCGGGAATTCGAACCTTAACAGACGGATGTGCAAGCACAGTCTTCGCACCTTATGGAGCAGGGCTGGTAACTCTGGATAATTATTTATGAAGTACTGCACCACCAGGTTCAAGGTGTGAGCGAGGCAAGGTATGTGTCTGAGTTTTGCCAGAAATTACGGCCGTTATCACTGACTACCTTGCCTGGCGCAAGATGTAGACTGCCCAGCCATGACTCAGTTTCTCGCTGCAAGTAGTCAGCCAGTACCTCCGCGGTGTGTCTGTTGTCGCCCAAAGACATAATCTTTAAAACAGCCTGCTGATGCTTACCACTAGCTTATTGATAGTGGGACACCTCATGTGCAACACTGGCAGCTGCGGATGGAGTGCTCGTGCGACTGCGCTCTGGCGACAAGCTTTTGCTTCTGGAGGAGGGTCAAACGCCTACAGCCAACTGTTGCCTATACCGTGTTCTAGGCAGCACTGTCCCACCGCCGCTGTCCCCTGTGGACCCTGCATCCACCACATTAACCCAGTGCGCAGTGATAGACACGTACCGGCCCTGGCCATGCCTACTGGCCCATGCATCTGTTGTGAGGTGCAACTTTCCACTTACTGATTGTTTGAGTGCATGGACAATGCGGTCTTTCACATGCAGGTGGAGGGCAGGGATGGCTTTTCTAGAAAAGAAGTGCCGGCTGGGTATGTCATAGTGTGGGACAGCGTAGGCCATGAGCTCTCGGAACGCTGTGCTTTCAACCAAACGGAAGGGCATCATCTTTTGGCAATGTAGGCATTCAAAGCCAGTGAGGTTTTGTAGTCTGACCACGCTTGCAAGTGCATGGTGTTTAAATGTCTAAGCATGCAACTGGTATTCAATTTTCGGAGATTTTTCCCTCGGCTAAAGGATGATAACCTTTGCCTTATCAATAGGATTTTTGTCAAAGAAGTGCCACACTGCACTCTTCCTACTATGGGATAAATTTTCAGGGCTTGCACTCTGTGCTAATTTGACCATCTGGCAAGCTGTCCTGCAACTCTTTTTGTTCTTCTAACACGTTTTTGGACTGCTACGGACCTGCCAGATAACGGCAGCTGCAATGTCGATGCCTGCCGTGGATCCTCCTCCTCATCTGAGCTATTGCCAGCGGCACCATCTTCCCCAATGGATGCCAATCTGGGTCAACAACTGAGTCATCCATCACCTCTTCTTCAATTTCATCTGCACCTTCCTCTGTGTCACCGTGTAAGGTGTTAGAGTATGCGGGAACGGGTATCTGAGTTTCATCAGGGTCAGATTCTGGCTCAGTAAACTGCGAGGGCAATGTAGTGCTCTGGGTGAATGAATATATATTTCCGGAGTCACACACAGACGCTCACCCAGTATGGATTTCACCGTAATACAAAGAGCAGATATATGGTACTGTCTCAGAAGAGTACAGCGGTATACGGTGTAGGGTAAAATTGCAATCTCCGTATATATTTCTGGAGTCACACACAGATAGTCAGCATGTATTTGTCCTTGATACCAGCCGGTACACGGTAGTGTGTGAGTAGCGTACAGCTCTATACGGTGTGGGAAAAAATGAACGCTCGGTAACTGTGCAGAAAACAAGAATCAAAGTATTAGTGCTGTGCAAAAAGCAGTCTGCACCGCAGTGTACACACAGCAATACAGCTATCAGGCAGCCTAATAACCAGCGCTGCTGCACACAAGAAAATCCTCCCTGTCATTGCACACTAACTGTACAGCACAATTGCTATCAGCATAAGCACAGAAGAACTTCTCTTTCCAGCCCTAACTCTCTCCCTACTGACAGTTGGACGCTGCCCATGTCATCTCATTGCCCACAGCGTATGTCCTTGCTCATTGAAAAAAGGCGCCTGCAAGCATTATGGGAAAACCGACTTGGGCGCTCGGGTCGAAGACCGCATGGCCGACTGCACGCTATGGTCGTGTTTAGGCCAACGAAACCCGACTTTGGCGAAAGTCAGCGACTTTTGAATCTGACCGACCTGTTTCGCTCAACTTTAACCATAATTCAATTCCACTCGAATTTAACTTCTTATCTAGTGGAAAGTCCTAAATTTCAGCCTATCATTCAATGAGAGATTACTGTGATAGTTTAAAATGCTGTGCTTTTTATACTTTATTGCTACAAGACACATTTCTTACTACTATTCATTTTATATGTCCATAAAATGTAAGCAGAGATGCATTAGCATTCACTATTAATACAATGAAGTCAGCCATAAAAAAACATTTCACAGCGCCTGCAGGGAACTCACTGTAAATTTTATTTGCTTGTTGCTGTCCTGCGCTTTTCATAGACTTCAATAAACTCAGACGAAATTAGGGTCAGAAATTCCAGTTCTTGTGACAGTTGGAGATCCGAAAGAAGGCTCCCCATCCAGAAATGTTATCATTGCACATGACATACATTCTGTATGTGTAACAAGGGCTAGATTATTTGTGATACACAGATTCTAGAGAATGACTCTTCAATCTTCTTTCAATACATTTTTAGTAATTATCTGGCAAGGTGACCAATAAATAACAGTAACGATATGACCTTCTTATGTTGAAATAATAATTTACATCGCAGCATGTTTTAATATTTCTACTATTCGTAATCATATTACATCTAAACAAGGTTCACTTCTTCAATTAATAGTAATATTGGTATTAGGCCGGAGGTCACACTTGCGAGTGTGATGCGAGAAACTCGCGCGAGTCTCTCGCATTAATAGTGGGCACTCGGGACCGGAGTGTGCGGTTGCATGTATTTCTAGGCAGCTGAAGGCTCCGGTCCGAGTGCCGGCGGCAGTGTCGGGTATTGATGCGAGAGACTAGACTCGCGCAAGTTTCTCGCATCACACTCGCAAGTGTGACACCGGCCTTATAAATGAGAAAATATATTCAATGTGAACGGCATATATGTCAATTTTTTAAGAATATGCTGAACCCGGCTTATACACATCGCAATGGTGAGATGAGTTAATCATAGGCTAATGTGCTCTGCGTAGTCAGCAGCTAAAATGACAAAACTCAGCATAATGAAGTTACTTTTGTCATATTGGCTGTGGCCTATGCAGAGCATATCAAGAAATGATAAATAAACTGCAGAAGCATCAACTATAATGACAGGAAATTAACTGGTGATGCCTGAGGACAGTATGATATCAAGTTCAGTGCACATTGATCAGTATGGTCTTCTTTCATTACTAAAAAATGTTTTATATTTTTACAATTTTTCCAACCCTATCTAGCAGAAAAAAGATTGGAGGTCAAAATACTATAATTAAATCAGTATTTTCCTCAAATTACAATACATTTGCTTGGGAAATACAGAATAAGGGATTCCATACTGGACTGATATCAAGGACTCAAGGATTGACAATAAATCACGGGCTGTGGGAGCAAACTTTCCTTGCGTGAGGCACTGTCAAACCACGTTACAAACCTGCTTTCACATTTACAGAGAAATGATTTTGCACTGCGCTTTACAGACATTGTTATTGCTGTCCCCATTGGGGCTCAAAATCTAAATTCAGTATGTCAATTTAATGAGAAATTGAATGAGAACTTAAAAAGGTATCAGATTTAGAAGTGTATCTGTGAAGATCTGAGGTTGTGGGTTATAATAATCACCTAGGCAGGTTAACTATGCAACTGTCTTTTACTCCTTAGGTCCTTAGTCTTACAGCAACTCTGGGTAGATGGCCACAATGCAATGCTCTCAGTCCACAAGATCTCAACCCAGGGCAGGTAGTTCCACCGCCCCTGTGCCAAGCGATATCCACTGTCTCCCAACTTTTGGTTTGCCTACAGCTTTTGTATCTACAGCCAATATAGTCTGCAATCACAGCCCATACTCCTCCAGACGACCGATACCACGACTGTAGCATGTGTATCCAGCTCCAGACAGCAACAACCCCTACATTTCCACTTTTGTGTCCTAAATCCCCCAAGCTGCCTCCCCAGAATTGAGCTCTTTCTTCAGGAAATACCCCTAAAGGCTAACTGTGCATTGGTGAAGGTATTTTCCTGTTGCCGAGCCCCTCACCTGAGATTGCATGTGAGACTCCCTGTTTATCACAGGCTCCACTGGGTCTACTACCCCCACCCACACAATGGGACTAGTAACTGGGAGAACAATGGCTTAATTGAGGCCCTGAAACACTGATGAGTGTAATGGAATGATTGCTTTACCTTTACCAATTTCATGTCTGGCCTTATGTTTACAGAAGATTCAGCCCCTTCCTCTGCTTACTGTCACTGAATGGAAATATCCATTCCAGGAGAGATTTGTTCACCTTAAACTGATGAGCAAGCAAATCTGTCCCTGTGACTGCATGATTTACGGCTGTTATGCAGCCTCAACTCATGCGTGGATTGCCTGCCACAAGTTATGCAGCCACACGGACTCAAACATAATATACCAGCATGCCCAAGATAATCGGATAACACCCAAGCATGCTTGGATTAGATATTATCCGAGCACGTTCACTCAGCTCTAATAGTTGCACATTGAATAAATAAGATTTTTGTTTATTTATACTTTTAATAACAGAAAACAAAAATGCAAAAAAGTAGGTTTCATAGGGATAAATGTTCTTGATCTTGTATATCCTCTTAGATTATGATAGCAGTGATTACCGTAGTTTTCGGATTATAAGATTTACCGGACCATAAGACAAACCTAGGTTTTAGAGGAGGAAATTAGAAAAAAATTGAAGCAAAAAATGTGGTCAATTCTGTACTAATATCCCCTATCCTGGTATATATGGACCCTCATCCCTATCCTGGTATGCATGGTCCCCTCATCCCTATCCTGGTATGCATGGCCTCCACAATTCTATTCTGGTATGCATAGCCCCCATCCCTCATCCTGGTATGTATGGCCCCTCATCCCTATCCTGGTATGCATGGCCTCCTCAACCTTATCCTAGTATGCATGGCTTCCTCAAACCCTATACTAGTATGTATGGCCTCCACAACTCTATCCTGGTATGCATGGCCTCCTCATCCTATCCTGGTATGCATGGCCTCCTCATCCCTATCCTTGTATGCAAATCCTCCTCAACACTATCCTGGTATTCATGGCCTCTTCATCAATATCCTGGTACCTGGTAGTCATTGCCCCCTCATTCCGACCTTGGTAGGCATGTGTGGAGCCCAGCTGTGACTGGATCCATATCTTCCAGAAGGATGTACTAAAGGAAGATCCCACTAGAGGTCACTATACACACACACATAGCTTACCTAAGAGACCAGTAGAGGGAGCTGTGTGTTAGGCACATAAAAAAAACAGTTAGTTCCAGTTTTACCTCAGACAGATCAGAACAGCAGTTACCTCAGACAAGCTGTGGGGGACAGATGAGTTCTCCTCAGGACACGAGAGTGAGAGGATTCCTGTCAGAGCTCAGTCAGAGCTAAAAACAGACGGAGATTGATTGATCCTAGTCAGAGCTGAAGCTGAAGTGTAGCTCAGGAGGAAGCGTGCCGACACTTAAGAGAGCGGCGAAGAGGCAGCACATTAACTGCCAGCGTGTGTGATCTTTATAGGACCCAGGTAGGCCGAAAGCAAGTGGAATTGGAGGGGCCAGTAAGCATTAATAGCTTTCCCCAGCAACGAATACCGGACGCCGGGTCCCGAGCCTATAAGGATCTCTATGACCTTTTAGGAGAACACCGGAGTTCCTGGAGGACTACAAGTCCCAGGAGTACCACAGAGTTGACCCGTACAAGATCAGGGGAACAGAGTCTGCCTGATCAGCGATAAAAAGACCCTGTTCTGCCATAGAGAAGGTCCCCACCAAGTCAGCCAGGTACAGAACAGAGACTGAGTTAGACCTAGCTACAAGCAGGTCAGGACTTCATTAAATAACGACAGAGAACAGGAGGCCATACACCTACCAGTGGAGGAATCCGGACGTACATCCTTCACCCTGCCGTGCTCCGGGGAGTACCTGCCATTCCTGCAGTAAAGGTACCAAACTGACTTTTGTGTGTGACTCACATATTGTCTCTGACGGCGGAATCCCCATATGTCCTGCATCCTCATATTTCTATCCACCCTGGAAGGACACCGTCTTACTTGTAGAAGACCTACCATCTAGCTGCCCAACATCATCCCTTCCAGAGTATGTGCACAGCAGCGCTGGTCCCTCTGACCAGATACTACAAGTGGCTTCTTGTAGACAACTTACACGAACATTTCCATCATCCCCTGTAAATATCCCACATTACGGTGAGCGTCCAGGGCACGGACCGAGCTGGCTACCCGTGACATCCCCCATAGACTTCCATGGGCTCGGTGCCGAGTACCCCAAAGTCCTGGTACGTGCGCGTCATCTTTTATTTGGCGTCACGAACAGGATTCTGAAGCTCGTGAAACGCGAGTCCTGTGTGCCTAATTTGAACTGTTTTTGTGCTTGAGAACTGCCAAAAATCATCAGAGACTGTATTGCCATTTTTGTAAAACAACAACCGCCATTTTATTGCCATATTCGCGCCCTGAGGCGCTGGTGAAGAAGGTGGGCGTGCACTCACCTAGTGGCGTGAAAATTAGTGGGCGTACCTGAAAAAGGCGCTGAGTCCTGAACACGCCCCCAGCGCTGACGCGGCGGCAGGTCCTGTGGAGAGCTTCAGTGAACGCCCTGACGTCAGAGCACCAGCGACACAGGTCTTCTCTCCACCGCTGTGCCGGCAGAGCTGCAGCCTTCAGAGAAGGTAGGCTACGATTAACTAAGGGGGCGCAGATATGTCACAGCAGCAAGCCGAAAGCGCGGCCCAGGCCGACGACCCCAATGACTTACCACATGGCGCTGCAGCGCAGGACGGAAATGTGGGCCCCTCACCTGGTCCTGTGGTCCCAATAGTACCGCTAACGCTGCCATACATGCCTGGAGCAAAGTGGCTCCCTCAGTACAGCGGCAAGCCAGACACCCTGTCAGGGTTCAAGCGAAAAATATGCAGCATAATGGACATGTATCCTATGACAGAAAAGCAAAGAGCTGCAGTAGTAGTGGGACAATTAACTGGTGCTGCTGAGAGAGAGGTAGAGACTTGGACGGCTGCAGACCAGGAGTCAGTGTTTGCAATTTTCTTAAAGCTACAGACTATCTTTGAGGATCGCACTGAAACAGATCTCCAGATGAGGTTTTATCAATGTTCCCAGAAATCAGATGACAGCATTAGGAACTATGCCTGCGACTACAAGGGGCCCTGCGAGCTCTTAAACAAGTAAACCCTATAAGTGTCACCGACGAAAATAAAATGTTAAAGGAACAATTTGTACGGGGATTGAGGTCCCAAGCGGAAGGCAGGACTGTGCACTGGTGGTCCTTGGATCATCCTGATGCTACCTTTGACGCCCTTAAGGATATGGCTATAAAAGGACTGCGACCTCTGGAAACACCCGAGATGGCAACCCAGTGTCACCCGAGTGAAACCACCCTAAAGCCAGCAGCATCCACCTTTTCCCGCTGGTTGCAGAAGCCAAAACGCAGGAGGCGCCCCCTACTGAGCTGGACTGTCTGCGCTCAGAAGTGCGCCAGCTGACCAAAAACCTGGCCACTGTAATGAGTGCCCTGCAATTGCCGACGAAAGAAGAAGGAAAGATCTTGCTGGCTGACTGCCCGGAGGATGTCCCTTGGATGCGCCGGAGGAGAGGGAGGACGTCACCCCACCGGAGGAGGACAACGCCACCCCCAGGAAGGACCCGCGACCAGCATCATCCTCGCCGAGAGATCATCTGCTACCGCTGCCACAAGGAAGGTCACCCAGCATGTCTGTGTCCTTTAAACGAGCAAATCCTGGGTCCGAGGGCCAACACCCAGGAATACATATCAAAAAACTGACCGGCACATCCAAACATAGATTCAGTGTGAACAGGTGCTAAACCTAGAGTCACCAACTGATATACATACAAGAAAAAAAGGTAGCACACTGTAGCGCTATAGCTTGCAAACACAAAATATGAAAAATATGAAAAATGAATTGCATCATTACCTTAGAAATATGAAAAATTGAGAAGTCTTAGCGCATAAGATGGCCAAATTATGTGAGCCTGATAGCCACGTCAAGGCTCTTCTCGTATATCAGGTCCTAACTAATGCCTATCCTCGCTTAGAAAAGTCTGTCTGCATGGGAACATATGAATCCTCTCTTCAGACTAAAATCTACATCTCTGTGGAGGGGTGATGAACCTGTTGTAATTAAAAGCCTGTGACCACAGGTGGAGTGCTCAGGTAGAAGGTAAATGAATACATATCAAAAAACTGACCGGCACATCCAAACATAGATTCAGTGTGAACAGGTGCTAAACCTAGAGTCACCAACTCATATACATACAAGAAAAAAAGGTAGCACACTGTAGCGCTATAGCTTGCAAACACGAAATATGAAAAATATGAAAAATGAATTGCATCATTACCTTAGAAATATGAAAAATTGAGAAGTCTTAGCACATAAGATGGCCAAATTATGTGAGCCTGATAGCCACGTCAAGGCTCTTCTCGTATATCAGGTCCTAACTAATGCCTATCCTCGCTTAGAAAAGTCTGTCTGCATGGGAACATATGAATCCTCTCTTCAGACTAAAATCTACATTTCTGTGGAGGGGTGATGAACCTGTTGTAATTAAAAAGCCTGTGACCACCAGGTGGAGTGCTCAGGTAGAAGGTAAATGAATACATATCAAAAAACTGACCGGCACATCCAAACATAGATTCAGTGTGAACAGGTGCTAAACCTAGAGTCACCAACTCATATACATACAAGAAAAAAAGGTAGCACACTGTAGCGCTATAGCTTGCAAACACAAAATATGAAAAATATGAAAAATGAATTGCATCATTACCTTAGAAATATGAAAAATTGAGAAGTCTTAGCACATAAGATGGCCAAATTATGTGAGCCTGATAGCCACGTCAAGGCTCTTCTCGTATATCAGGTCCTAACTAATGCCTATCCTCGCTTAGAAAAGTCTGTCTGCATGGGAACATATGAATCCTCTCTTCAGACTAAAATCTACATCTCTGTGGAGGGGTGATGAACCTGTTGTAATTAAAAAGCCTGTGACCACCAGGTGGAGTGCTCAGGTAGAAGGTAAATGAATACATATCAAAAAACTGACCGGCACATCCAAACATAGATTCAGTGTGAACAGGTGCTAAACCTAGAGTCACCAACTCGTATACATACAAGAAAAAAAGGTAGCACACTTTAGCGCTATAGCTTGCAAACACGAAATATGAAAAATATGAAAAATGAATTGCATCTTTACCTTAGAAATATGAAAAATTGAGAAGTCTTAGCGCATAAGATGGCCAAATTATGTGAGCCTGATAGCCACGTCAAGGCTCTTCTCGTATATCAGGTCCTAACTAATGCCTATCCTCGCTTAGAAAAGTCTGTCTGCATGGGAACATATGAATCCTCTCTTCAGACTAAAATCTACATCTCTGTGGAGGGGTGATGAACCTGTTGTAATTAAAAAGCCTGTGACCACCAGGTGGAGTGCTCAGGTAGAAGGTAAATGAATACATATCAAAAAACTGACCGGCACATCCAAACATAGATTCAGTGTGAACAGGTGCTAAACCTAGAGTCACCAACTGATATACATACAAGAAAAAAAGGTAGCACACTGTAGCGCTATAGCTTGCAAACACGAAATATGAAAAATATGAAAAATGAATTGCATCATTACCTTAGAAATATGAAAAATTGAGAAGTCTTAGCGCATAAGATGGCCAAATTATGTGAGCCTGATAGCCACGTCAAGGCTCTTCTCGTATATCAGGTCCTAACTAATGCCTATCCTCGCTTAGAAAAGTCTGTCTGCATGGGGACACCCAGGAATAGACTCCTCAGGCCCCTCAGACTGTAACCGCAGGTTTGTGGGAGGAAGACCATACCTGTCCATCATACTGGACGGGATCGCAATCCCTGCCCTGCTGGACACTGGATCCCAGGTAACCATTATACCCGATGTTCTCTACAACAAGTACTGGTCCAGTGACAGTCTCCAACCCCAAACCCTGACTTTGCCGTATACGCCTCTAATGGTCTCCCTCTTGAATTACGGGGGGCTAAAGATGTAGACGTGAAAGTGGGGAGAGTGGAGCTGAAGAATCAGGGACTTCTTGTAGTAAAGACTGTTAATAAGAAAATGGGTTGAATGTGGTCTTAGGCACTAACATTATTAGTAACTGTTTGGAGGAGGTTGTGTTTTACTCCAACAGCTTGCTGAAATCGCCAGACCAAAGCAAAAGGGAGAGATCCGGAAGGAGATCCGAACCCTGATGTGCCAGCAGCAAGTGAAACTGACCGGTGGTGAGATTGGTAATGTACGGGTAACAGATCCGAACCCCATTGTGATACCCCTATGAGTGAAATGTTTATTTGGTGTAGAGCAGCAATAGGTCTGAGAGGACAGAACTACCAAGCAGTAGTAGAGCCCCATTGTTCAGAGCACAGACCTACACTCTTGACTGCCAGAGGGGTAGTGGATGTACATAATGGGAGGGTGCCAGTGCGTCTTCTCAACTGGGGAGAAGATGAAGTCAAACTACCGCGTTATGCCACTGTTGCTAAGTTACATGCTGTGGATAATAACTCCATTCACCCGGCGGAGCCCTTAACCTCCCCACAACCAGTGGAGGATAACGGTCCGACCACCCAGGTGGAGGATTGGTGTCAGCAGCTCCATGTTGGGACAGACACCACTCCAGCCCACCAGAAACAAGGGGTATACCGAGTAGTTCAGGAGTATGCTCAGGTATTCAGCAAACACCCACTCGACTTTGGGACAATTAAAGGGGTTCAACATCACATCCCCACAGGCAATCATCCTCCCATCAAAGAACGGTACAGGCCTATACCACCAGCACATTACCAGAAAGCCAAGGAAATGTTGCGTGATATGAAAGAAGCAGGGGTGATAAGGGATAGTTGCAGTCCCTGGGCAGCACCTCTAGTCTTAGTTAGGAAAAAGGATGGAAGCATGCGAATGTGTGTAGATTACAGACAAGTAAATCGTATTACACATAAAGATGCATACCCTTTACCACGCATTGAGGAATCTTTAGCTGCACTAAAAACTGCTAACTACTTCTCCACCCTTGACCTCACTAGTGGGTACTGGCAAGTAGATGTGGCTGAGGAGGATCGGGAAAAGACGGCTTTCACCACCCCGATGGGGCTCTGTGAGTTTGACAGAATGCCGTTTGGACTCAGCAGTGCCCCTGGCACGTTCCAGAGAGTAATGGAGAGCTGCCTGGGACATCTCAACTTCGAAACTGTGTTGCTGTACCTGGACGACGTCATCGTGTACTCCAAAACGTATGAAGACCATTTGAAGCACCTGGCGGAGGTATTTGAGTCACTGTCCAAGTATGGGATGAAACTGAAACCTTCTAAGTGCCACCTGCTCAAACAAAAAGTACAGTATCTGGGACATATTGTCAGCTCTGAAGGAGTAGCGCCAGATCCTGAGAAGGTCACCGCTATCCAGAAATGGCCGGAGCCGAAAAATCTCAAGGAGGTGCCACAGTTCCTAGGACTGACAGGATACTACCGGAGGTTTGTAAAAGATTACACTAAGAAAGCAGCTCCTCTGCAAGACCTCCTGGTGGGACAGTCCCTCAAAGGCAGAAATTCTCAATTCCATTGGGGTAAAGAACAGGCAGAAGCATTCAAGGAAATTAAGGAGATCCTGACAGGTGATGAGATCCTAGCTTACCCTGACTACAGCCAGCCGTTCCTGTTGTATACAGATGCCAGCAACGAAGGATTGGGAGCAGTCCTCAGTCAGAAGCAAAATGGCCTGGAGAAAGTCATCGCCTATGCTAGCAGGAAGCTCCGCCCGACCGAAAGGAACCCAGAGAACTATAGCAGCTTCAATTTGGAGTTCCTGGCACTGGTCTGGGCCATCACGGAGAGGTTTAAACACTACTTGGCCTCCAACAAGTTCACTGCCTACACTGACAACAACCCCTTGACGCATCTTGAAACAGCCAAGCTGGGAGCCATGGAACAACGATGGGTGGCTCGACTGTCAAATTATCAATTCACAATTAAGTACCGGGCGGGCCGCAAGAATGCCAATGCTGATGCCCTGTCCAGGATGCCTCATGAATCAGACACTGAAGAGGAAGTGGATGATCTGGAAGAGATTGAACTACCTGCCTTTCACCAGAATGGGGTGATCTACGAGCAACAAGCCAGCAGGAGATCGTGTAGTAAGACGTTGAATCCTTTACCTCACCACAGCTGGAAAGAGACTCAGGACAGCGATCCAGTGGTCAGCCGTATCAAGGAGCTGACAACCCAGGAAGGTTCCTCCTTGGAGAAAGACGCACCTCTACCAGCAAGGCAGCTGTGGAATGAGAGAAGCCGGTTGTTCATCTACCGTGAGAAGTTGTGCAGGAGATACATCAACCCGAGGACCCATGAAAAGGTTTGGCAGATAGTAGTTCCCAGAGCAGACATCCAGATGGTGTTAGAAGCCTACCACGATCAAGCGGGACACTTTGGCTGGAAAAAGCTGGAGACCCTGTTGAAGTGTCGGTTCTACTGGGTAGGGAGGCGCAGCTCCATCGAGAAGTGGTGCCGGAACTGTGGACCCTGTGGCCTCAGACAAAAAGACTACAGCAGTCAGAAGGCACCCCTGCAGCCCATCCAGACGACTCGCCCTTTGGAAATTGTGGCCCTGGACCATGTGAAGTTGTCACCCAGCCGGTCAGGATATTCCTATGCCCTGACTATGGTGGATCATTACTCCAAATTCCTGGTGGTCGCCCCTGTTAAAGATTTGACAGCAGAGACAGCAGCAAAGACCTTCCAAGCAAGTTTCTGCAGACCACGCGGTTATCCTGAGCAGGTGCTAACTGATCAAGGCCCAGCCTTTGAGGCCGAACTATTCAAAGAGTTCTGTCACCTGTACGGGTGTAAAAAGATAAGAACTACACCGTACCACCCCCAAACCAATGGACTTTGTGAAAAGATGAATCACATCGTTACTGACTTACTGAAAACTGTACCACTGGAAGAAAGAAATCGGTGGCCAGACTTGTTACCTGACCTGGTAGACATATACAACCATATACCGGTGAGTTCCACCAACTGCACCCCAGCCTATCTCATGCGGGCAAGACCAGGAAAGCTGCCCATGGATATAGAGCTTGGAGTTGTGGAACCGGAAGTGGATGTAACTACTGGAGACTGGAACACAAACAGACAGGAACAGTACAGAAAAGTACAGGCCTGTGTTGAGGAAAGTCTCAATCGAGGAAGGGATAAACAAGCAGATCGCTACAATAAAAGTGCGCCAGCTGAACCTTTCGCACCTGGTGAAATCGTACTGAAAAGAAAAAGGAGGCTACACAAACTCGACGATCAGTGGGAAAGAGAGCCTACATCATACAAAGTTCAAGGTTTGATAACAAGAAAACGTGCATAATAAGGAAGGATGGAGGAAAAACAACTGCAACTGTGTCTAGAGACCATCTAAAGTTGTGTCCGGACCCATTAAAGCTCCGTGAGGAAGAACCTGTTGTCAATCAGGAAAAGAGTGATGAAGCAGTTATACATACAGACTTGGGAGATTTCCCCGCAGATTGGCCCAGAATTGGAGAAGCTGTAATCATTCCCGTGCTTCAATTTTATCAACCGCAAGAAGAATCTCTAAATCCAATTGCACCAATTGTGCCAGTAGAGTCAGTTCCAGAAGGACCTGTTCCGGAAGAACCTCAACCAGTGGAACCATGAGAAGCAGCACCACAAGAAGCAGAATCCCAAGAAACTGAGCCTCAGGAAGAAGGATCCCCTGCAGAAGTTGCACCGGTTCACTCAGTTTACAGTGTGCTTGCCAGCCCAGTAGGGAGGTTGAGACAATTCTATAATTCACTCTCACATAGCACAAACAGGGAAACTGCTACCCCACAGGTCATTGCACCACGCAGATCCGAACGTAGCACAAAAGGACACATCCCTGCTAGGTTCAGAGATTAGTTTAACCTCTGGCAAATGTAAATAATTGTTTAAAGCCATTATATATAAATGTACATATGTTTGCTTATAATGTATATATCAGTATTTATTGACCTGTTTTCCCTTATCATCTTGGAACAAGAGGAATGGACATTATTTTCTACTTGTTTTCTCACCCCTATTTGAGCATCCTTTCCAAAAGAGACTGGGACTTTTATGGTTGCTCAAAGTTCCTCAATCCCTCATTGTACATAATTGATCAGTTTTGTTTATGCAACGGTTCAAGAGTGCCTTACCTCCGTAAAGGAAGAATTGTTTTTATATGTTATTGTTCTGTTACCTGTTTTTGCATTTCAGCCCCGGAGTGCTGAATTCTACTAAGGGGGAATGTGGAGCCCAGCTGTGACTGGATCCATATCTTCCAGAAGGATGTACTAAAGGAAGATCCCACTAGAGGTCACTATACACACACACATCTCAGCTTACCTAAGAGACCAGTAGAGGGAGCTGTGTGTTAGGCACATAAAAAAACCAGTTAGTTCCAGTTTTACCTCAGACAGATCAGAACAGCAGTTACCTCAGACAAGCTGTGGGGGACAGATGAGTTCTCCTCAGGACACGACAGTGAGAGGATTCCTGTCAGAGCTCAGTCAGAGCTAAAAACAGACGGAGATTGATTGATCCTAGTCAGAACTGAAGCTGAAGTGTAGCTCAGGAGGAAGCGTGCCGACGCTTAAGAGAGCGGCGAAGAGGCAGCACATTAACTGCCAGCGTGTGTGATCTTTATAGGACCCAGGTAGGCCGAAAGCAAGTGGAATTGGAGGGGCCAGTAAGCATTAATAGCTTTCCCCCAGCAACGAATACCGGACGCCGGGTCCCGAGCCTATAAGGATCTCTATGACCTTTTAGGAGAACACCGGAGTTCCTGGAGGACTACAAGTCCCAGGAGTACCACAGAGTTGACCCGTACAGGATCAGGGGAACAGAGTCTGCCTGATCAGCGATAAAAAGACCCTGTTCTGCCATAGAGAAGGTCCCCCACCAAGTCAGCCAGGTACAGAACAGAGACTGAGTTAGACCTAGCTACAAGCAGGTCAGGACTTCATTAAATAACGACAGAGAACAGGAGGCCATACACCTACCAGTGGAGGAATCCGGACGTACATCCTTCACCCTGCCGTGCTCCGGGGAGTACCTGCCATTCCTGCAGTAAAGGTACCAAACTGACTTTTGTGTGTGACTCACTTATTGTCTCTGACGGCGGGATCCCCATATGTCCTGCATCCTCATATTTCTATCCACCCTGGAAGGACACCGTCTTGTAGAAGATCTACCATCTAGCTGTCCAACATCATCCCTTCCATAGTATGTGCACAGCAGCGCTGGTCCCTCTGACCAGATACTACAAGTGGCGTCACGACAACTTACACGAACATTTCCATCATCCCTGTAAATATCCCACATTACGGTGAGCGCCCAGGACACGGACCGAGCTGGCTACCCGTGACATCCCCCATAGACTTCCATGGGCTCGTTGCCGAGTACCCCAAAGCCCTGGTACGTGCGCGTCACATGACCCCCTCATCCCTATCCTGGTATGCAGGACCCCCATTTCCTCCCTGTTATGCACAGTCACATCCTTATCCTGGTATGATTGGCACCCATCGCCATCCTGGTATGCATGGCCCCATCAGAAAAACATTAAAAAAAATAAACCATTATACTTACTTTCCTGCGCTCCCTCGCAGCTTCCTGTCCCAATGCCAGCAGCTGATTTATGCTTGTAAGCAGATCATGGCAGGGATGTCATGTGCTGCTTACAAGCTGAGGACAGCTGCTGGAATACTCACTGCTCCCCACTCCGGGATTATGTGTGTGGAGAGCAGTGAATATTCATTCCTCTTTAATAGTCTGGCCACATGTTGGCTTCCTGCAGCTGATGGCGTTCATGTATGCCCGCTACTAAAGGGAATGAATATTCACTGCATTCCACACCTATGGGAGTGGAGAGCAGAGAATATTCATTCCCTTTAGTAGCGGGCTTTAGCAAAAGCCCGGAAGCTGAGGGAAGCCGGATGCTGAGGCTAACAGCATGTCCGCTATTAAAGAGAAATGAATATTCACTTCTTTCCACTCTCATGGAAGTGGAAAGCAGTGAATATTCATTTCTCTTTATCAGTGGGCACAGGAGTTAGCTGCAGCCTCTGGCTCCTGCCTCCTGTGACCCGACGCTCCCCATCCACAGCCAAAGCAGGGATATCCAGGCTATAAGATGCACCCCCCATTTTCCTCCACATTTTTGGAGGAAAAAAAGTGTGTCTTATAGTCCGAAAAATACGGTTCATATTGAGTGATAAGCAAGATTCCCAGGAAACAGTAACTTTGTGGCAGTATGAGGTACCCCAATAAGTGGTAATGGAAAAGGACGAAACCAAACACAATTAAAGTAATTTGTTAGTTGTTACAGATTTTTCATTAAGGGTATGTGCACACGTTGTGGATTTGTTGCTGATCCGCAGCGGATTTTCTGCACGGATTCGCTGCAGATCCGCAAGTGTATCAGCAACCAATGTAATTCAATGGGAAAAAAAAGCTGTGCACATGCTGCGGAAAATTGCGCACGGAATGCACAGCGGTTATTTTCCGCAGCATGTCACTTCTTTTTGCGGATCCGCATGCATTCTTACAACCATTTCATTAATAAAATCCGCAGGGCTAAAAACACATGCCAATCTGCAAGAAATCCACACACAATCCGCCCAAAAATGCACAAAATCCGCAAAAAAATAAGTGAATTTTGACATGCGTTTTCTGCCAAGAGATGCAGAATCCGCTCAGGAAATTCCTGAGCAAAATCTGCAATGTGTGCACATATCCTAACAGTTTCCTTTGTGACCCTATTGAACCTTGGCCTTTTCTTTGCCCAGTGTACAGGGGGGAATTAATTTATAAGGAATAGGATGTTTAAATGTTTATGAGAAAAATTCTTTGCTATCTTCACTTTGAACATAGGAGAGGTCATGTTTCAATTAAGGCACATACAATCTTATGCAAAATATTGTTACAATATACAGGAAAGATCTGCTTTAGCTACCGTGCGTGAATTTCATGACTCTAAGACTTAAAGACTGCAACTAAAAGCCCCTCTGTATTTCCATGAGGTCACAGGAGAGGGAGGAGTCAGGGGTCACATGGTCAGGCTCCCTGTGTGCAGGTCTCTGCTGTGCTGGTTGTCATGGTGCTGGATGAAGGTAAGCTTATGTTTGGGATCAGGAGGGGTTTACAGTGTGGATGTAGCAGAGCTTTGTGTGTGCGCGGTGTACGGAGCGAAGCTGTGTGTGCGAGGTGTACGGAGTGGAGCCGTGTGTGTACAAGGTGTACAGAGCGGAGCCGTGTGTGTGTGAGGTGTACGGAGCGGAGCCGTGTGTGTGCGAGGTGTACGGAGCGGAGCCGTGTGTGTACGAGGTGTACGGAGCGGAGCCGTGTGTGTACGAGGTGTACCGGAGCGGAGCCGTGTGTGTACGAGGTGTACGGAGCGGAGCCATTTGTGTACGAGGTGTACGGAGCGGAGCAGTGTGTGTACGTGGTGTATGGAGCGGAGCCGTGTGTGTACGAAGTATGATATTGCTGTGCCCAGAAGCAGAAGCCAGGTGACTAATAGTTATTAGCAACTTACTATGGGGCTGAGGTGCAGTGGTGGTGCCCCGGTGCCCCTCTCCCGTCCCTCCCTGGGCTGGGACACATACTGCTGGCCAGGGACTCATCTCTCAGACAGAGCAAAGGGTTAAAAAAACATGATCTCCCGGGTCCCCGCCCCGCAGCAGCTATACAGCTCCCTCAGGGATGTGTCTTCCTGATACAAAGAGCCTGCTCCCTGCTGTGAATGACAGGAGCAGGCTCAGCAGTGAGACTCAAGAGTGAGCCCAGTTTTGTTTTTTTCCTGTGCCTGGCTGGCAGCTTATTGCAGACAGTGTGATTACTGTAACTCATCTGGAGGAGCAGGTAGGAGAGCAGTAGATGTGTGCTGGGAATAAATGCATGTGAGTTATTGAGTCCCAAATAAAGATATGTTGCCTTCATCCATGTCCTGGGTTGTTTTTCAGGCACCACAAAACTGCAACAAGTTGGGTTTTTGTGCGTCTGGTAAACTATGCAGTCACACGGATCCGTTTTCGTCTCCATTGACTTTCAGTGGTGACGGATGGGACTTGCGTGTGCATTCAGTTGTCACCATTTTCCCACGGATCCCTGTGTCTGCATATATTTTATCAGACGCACAAAAACGTAACTTGTTGCAGTTTTGTGTCGTCTTAAAAACATGCAGGCACAGGGAGACGCACGGACCTGCAGCTACACATCTGGAATTAAAATGGAGCTCTATGGAGCACGGATCCAGGACAACACGGGGTGCTTCCGTGTGCAGGGATCCGTTTTGCAGGCTGAGCATGCTCAGAAGCGAGCGATGTGCTGTATGGGAAAGTGATGAACCTGTATGGGACCAGTATGCAGACATAATGTAGACTCTGCATGCTGTTCTGTATACAGTGATCTTTCCCGCCTCACTAGAAGAGCTTGTGCCCCATGTTATAGTGTGTTAATGTTAATAACATGTATTGGGAGCATGTATATGACATGGGGACACCTGGTGAGGGGCTGCACGAGTGGGTGTTCTTTCACACTAGCGATTTGGTACAATGCGTTGCGATGCGTAGCAATACTGATCCAGATTGCATCCCTATACTTAACATAGGGACGCATTGACCTGCATCTGCATCAGGATTTTTCATGTGCTCCCCAAACGCAGCTTGTTGCGAATTTTGGGTGTTAAAAAAATCTGCAGACATCCTAATACGTGGCAGCGCGTCCAAAAACATATCATTGTCAATGTAGACGCACCCGAATCAGGATGCCTGCGTCCAATCTGCATGGCGGCTTTCATACTGCGCAGGCTCGGAGCAACATTTTTTTTTCTTTCACTTTTACCAGTCTCTCTCCTCTCTGCTCCAGAAGTCAGAATTTCAAATTTCCAACCAAATCCTGATCAGGATGCAGTTGCATGCGTTTGCATCCGTTTGCAGAAAAAATCTGGATGCAGATAAATCACTAACACTGGCTAACCTTAGAATAGGTCAGCAATGTCTGATCAGTGAGGTGCGACACCTAGCACCCCTGCCTGTCAGCTGTTCTTGGTGCTAGGTGGAACTGCTGCCTTACAGAGCTGCTCTGTCTCCTATTTAGTGGCCATGGCCAGCTACTGCACATTTTCCCCCTATTCAAATCAAATGCACTATAGGGCCTCATGTATCGTCACTGTGCACTACAGGGCCTCATGTATCGTCACTGTGCACTATAGGGCCACATGTATCATCACTGCACTATATGGCCTCATGTATCATCACTGCATTATATGGCCTCATGTTTAATCACTGTGCACTAGAGGGCCTCATGTATCATCACTGTGCACTACAGGGCCTCGTGTATCATTGTTGTGCACTATAGGGCCTGATGTATCATCACTGCATTATAGGGCCTCATATATCATCACTGTGCACTATAGGGCCTTCATGTATCTTCACTGTGCACTATAGGGCCTCATGTGTCGTCACTGTGGACTATTGGGCATCGTGTATCATCACTGTGCACTATAGGGCCTCATGTATCATCACTGCATTATAGGGCCTCATGTATCATCACTGTGCACTATAGGGCCTCATGTAAAAATACTGTGCATTATAGGGCCTCATGTATCATCATTGTGCACTATAGGGCCTCATGTATCATCACAGCATTATAGGGCCTCATGTTTCATCACTGTTCATTATAGGGCCTCATATATCATCACTGTGCACTACAGGGCCTCATATCTCATCAGTATGCACTATAGGGCCTCATGTATTATCACTGTACACTATTAGGGCCTCATGTATCATCACTGCATTATAGGGCCTCGTGTATCATCACTGTGCATTATAGGGCCTCATGTATCATCACTGTGCACTACAGGGCCTCATATATCATCAGTGTGCACTATAGGGCTTCATGTATCATCACTGTGCACTATAGGGCCTCATGTATCATCACTGCATTTTTGGCGCCTCATGTATCATCAATGTGCATTATAGGGCCTCATGTATCATCACTGTGCACTGTAGGGCCTCATATATCATCACTGTGCACTATAGGGCCTCGTGTATCATCACTGTGCACTATAAGGCCTCATGTATCATCACTGCACTATAGGGCCTCATGTATCATCACTGTATTATAGGGCCTCATGTATCATCACTGTGCACTATAGGGCCTCATGTATTCTCACAGTGCACTATAGGGCCTCATGTATCGTCACTGTGCACTATAGGGCCTTGTGTATCATCAATGTGCACTATAGGGCCTCATGTATCATCACTGTGCACTATAGGGCCTCATGTATCATCACTGCATTATAGGGCCTCATGTATCATCAATGTGCACTATAGGGCCTCATGTATCAATACTGTGCATAATAGGGCCTCATGTATCATCATTGTGCACTATAGGGCCTCATGTATCATAAATGCATTATAGGGCCTCATGTATCATCACTGTTCATTATAGGGCCTCATTTATCATCACTCTGCACTACAGGGCCTCATATATCATCAGTGTGCACTACAGGGCCTCATATATCATCAGTGTGCACTATAGGACCTCATGTATTATCACTGTGCACTATAGGGCCTCACGTATCATCATTGCATTAGAGGGCCTCGTGTATCATCACTGTGCATTATAGGGACTCATGTATCATCACTGTGCACTACAGGGCCTCATATATCATCAGTGTGCACTATAGGGCTTCATGTATCATCACTGTGCACTATAGGGCCTCATGTATCATCACTGCATTTTTGGCACCTCATGTATCAACAATGCATTATAGGGCCTCATGTATCATCACTGTGCACTATAGGGCCTCATGTATCATCACTGCATTTTTGGCGTCTCATGTATCATCACTGTATTATAGGGCCTCATGTATCATCACTGTGCACTATAGGGCCTCATGTATCATCACTGTGCACTACAGGGCCTCATGTATCATCACTGCATTTTTGGCGCCTCATGTATCATCACTGTATTATAGGGCCTCATATATCATCAGTGTGCACTATAGGGCCTCATGTATTATCACTGTGCACTATAGGGCCTCATGTATCATCACTGTGCACTATAGGGCCTCATGTATCATCACTGTGCACTATAGGGCCTCATGTATCATCACTGTGCATTATAGGGCCTCGTGTAACATCACTGTGCATTATAGGGACTCATGTATCATCACTATGCACTACAGGGCCTCATATATCATCAGTGTGCACTATAGGGCTTCATGTATCATCACTGTGCACTATAGGGCCTCATGTATCATCACTGCATTTTTGGCGCCTCATGTATCAACAATGTGCATTATAGGGCCTCATGTATCATCACTGCGGAGGTGCAGAGAAGAGCGACCAAGGTTATTAGAGAACTGGGAGGTCTGCAATACCAAGACAGGTTATTACACTTGGGGTTATTTAGTTTGGAAAAACGAAGGCTTAGGGGTGATCTTATTACAATGTACAAATATGTGAGGGGACAGTACAAAGACCTTTCTAATGATCTTTTTACTCTTAGACCTGTGACGGGGACGAGGGGGCATCCTCTACGTCTGGAGGAAAGAAGGTTTAGCCATAATCACAGATGCAGATTCTTTACTGTAAGAGCAGTGAGACTATGGAACTCTCTGCCGTCTAATGTTGTAATGAGTGATTCCTTACTAAAATTTAAGAGGGGACTGGATGCCTTTCTTGAAAAGTATAATATTACAGGCTATATTCACTAGTTTCCTAGATACAGCGTTGATCCAGGGAGCTAGTCTGATTGCCGTATGTGGAGTCGGGAAGGAATTTTTTTCCCCAATGTGAAGCTTACTGTTTGCCACTTGGGTTTTTTTTGCCTTCCTCTGGATCAACATGTTAGGGCAGGTTAGGATAGGATATGGGTTGAACTAGATGGACTTAAAGTCTTCCTTCAACCTTAATAACTATGTTACTATGTTACTATGTTACTGTGCACTAAAGGGCCTCATGTATCAATACTGTGCATTATAGGGCTTCATGTATCATCATTGTGCACTATAGGGTCTCATGATCATCACTGCATTATAGGGCCTCATGTATCATCACTGTGCATTATAGGGCCTCATGTATCATCACTGTGCACTACAGGGCCTCATATATCATCAGTGTGCACTATAGGGCCTCATGTATTATCACTGTGCACTATAGGGCCTCATATATCATCACTGCATTATAGGGCCTCGTGTATCATCACTGTGCATTATAGGGCCTCCTGTATCATCACTGTGCACTATAGGGCCTCATGTATCATCACTGCATTTTTGGCGCCTCATGTATCATCACTGTGCATTATAGGGCCTCATGTATCATCACTGTGCACTATAGGGCCTCATGTATCATCAGTGTGCATTATAGGGCCTCATGTATCATCACTGTGCACTATAGGGCCTCATGTATCATCACTGTGCATTATAGGGCCTCATATATCATCACTGTGCCCTATAGGGCCTCATGTATCATCACTGTGCACTATAGGGTCTCATGTATCATCACTGTGCACTATAGGGCCTCATATATCATCACTGTGCCCTATAGGGCCTCATGTATCATCACTGTGCACTATAGGGCCTCATGTATCATCACTGCATTATAGGGCCTCATGTATCATCACTGTGCATTATAGGGCCTCTTGTATCATCACTGTGCATTATAGGGCCTCATGTATCATCACTGTGCACTATAGGGCCTCATATATCATCACTGTGCCCTATAGGGCCTCATGTATCATCACTGTGCACTATAGGGCCTCATGTATCATCACTGTGCACTATAGGGCCTCATGTATCATCACTGTGCACTATAGGGCCTCATGTATCATCACTGTGCACTACAGGGCCTCATGTATAATCACTATGCATTATAGGGCCTCATGTATCATCACTGTGCACTATAGGGCCTCATATATCATCACTGTGCACTATAGGGCCTCATGTATCATCTCTGTGCACTATAGGGCCTCATATATCATCCCTGTAGCACTATAGGGCCTCATGTATCATCACTGTGCACTATAAGGCCTCATGACCAAAGATTTATCCAGCTGATAAATCCGTGGCTCAGAGGCAGATAGTGGTAAGGGCAGCACGGGCAGATTTATCCACTGATGTGATTCAGTGGATAAATCTGCCCATTTAATAGGACTTTTACTCTTTAAGGAAGGAGGACACTTTATGTTACTTCTATCACAAGTATGGATTGTCTACAATGGGGAGGCTGTTTAAGAGAGGAGTTAGAGTCTCTAAGACTTGGGATGATGTACAGTATGCTCTTATAATATGCGCAGCACTGGTTTTTTTTTGGTGTATTCATTTATGTCTTTTGTATATTTTTTCTATTGTCCAAGACCTTGAAGTTCTATGTGGCAAGAGGGTTTGTTGAACGATTTTGATTAAGGCCCAACTGTTGATTTCTGAAACTGAACCATACAGTGAGTAGTATTCTTAATATCCTTTATTTTCTACTACTTATACAGAACTTTAACAAATATAAAAATCGATGTTTCAAACATATTCCTATTTAAAAGTGTATGTATTTCACATGTGCGTCACGTTAGGCTAGTAAGAGTAAACCAGATTTATTTGTACTGATTTTACAATGGGGGGGCGCCGTTTTGCAGTTCTCCTCAGGCAGCAGAGAGGCTAGGTTCACCCCTGCTTGCAGGGATAAAAAAAGTCACTTGTGATCTATGTTTGGTATCAGGACTGCCCAGATAGTTGGTGCGAACTGTGCTAGTGGACCCACATTATTTGCTGTGGAAGGTTTTTTTTACTTTTACTCTTAAGGGTATGCCACACTAAACAGCGTCGCTAACGAGATCGCTAAAATACGTCACTATTTAGCGATCTCGTTCGTGACGCTAACGTGTGTGGCATGTAGCAATGACGTGGCCCCTGCTGTGATCTCGTTGATCGTTCACTAGAGTTCTGGACCGTATTTAGATCGTTGGCGTCCCGCTGGTGAGCCTATATCGCTGTGTCTGGCACCTTTTGTGAGCGATGTGCGCTGTTTTTTACATCGCAATGACCGTTAAAGTCGTTAATGAGATCGCTAACCGCTTTTGAGTCGTTAATGAGATCGCTAAGTGTGGCAGCTACTAGAGGCATTAAAACGATCACAAAAACGATCTCATTAGCTTGCGTCGTTATTGAGATCGCTAACGAGATCACTAAGTGTGGCAGTACCTTTATTTGTCTGTTGCCATTGCCACTTTTTCTCTTGTTGTACATTTTGTACAACACTATCATTAACTTTTGACATTATTTTCATACTCAATATTGTTTAATCCTCGCCAAAAATGTAGTATAACAAAAAAATACTTGTTCTGTGTGCAGAAAGCAAAATGTGGCAGAGGGCTGCAGTTTAGGTATTGTGTGTATGATTGTTAGACTGGATTAATAAAACGAGTATGCAAAAACAGACATGAACAGTTAAATGTCTACATTTTAAAAAGATATGTTTTATCAATTTTTTTTAACAAAATTCAACCCACTTACTAAAAATTAGATAATAAGAAATGCTACATAGGTGCATTTCCAGAGTGTCTGCATTCGTAACAGAGCGATGTATTGGTATGGTGTATGGATGTAGAACTTGACTAGTAAAGCTGAGGACTCGCACACTTTGTAAGGCCTGATTCAGACGTCAGTATTTCATCTGTATTTTGCATCAGTGTTTGTATGTCAAAACAAGGCGTGGAACTCACAAAGAAAAACTATAAATTAAAGATTGAAACCGGTGAAATATTTTGGATTCACTCTTGGCTTTGGCATACAAATACTGATCAAAATTACTGATGTGTGTGAATAAAGCCTAAGTTAGTCAGTCATGGTTAAATGTCTGGGTTTTGGGTCATTTTCATTTGTATTTTGCCAATAAGAGTCAATAGGCACAAAACGATCATATTAACTATCGTTTTGTGAGCGTGTAAGTGCGGTCGACCTGTGTAAACAGGCCATTAAACAATCGGCGATCAGTTTCTTTGTAGTCGATCAGGTATAGGCAACGGATTGGCCGGTGTAAATGTACCTTGTCACATGTTCGCATCATTGCGTTTGTTTATTTTAATCTACAGTTTTAATCTTTGCTCTACTAGACTCCTAAGAACAGGAGATCTATTGTCTCCAAACGGCAAAGCGATGTCCTACAGAGATTTGTTAGTTCCATAGCAACATTCCGTACCTGTTCATATAAAAATACCTTGCTAACCACAATTTAGGGAGGTGACGTTGTTATGTTTAGTCACTTCAGTATCTGCAATCTTTTACATGCATGCACAGCAGAGTTGTGACTGACAAATCATGAACACATTGCCTCTCCCCGGGGTGGGGGATGACTCCTGCATATAAAAAAGAATAGATCTTAAATTCTCTATGGAGACAACTTATTTTTATATGATAATTTTAAATAGTTTGACAGTTTGAAGCTTTTTGTCATACAACAGAAATAAACATTTTAATGTAAACTCTGTTTAGTTTTTACAAACTTACTTTGGAAGTTATGATAGACATTATGCACTACATTGTGTTGTTTGATTCTTGCTCCTCTAATATTATCTATATGCCTATCTATCTATCTATCTATCTATCATTTATCTATCTATCTATCTATCTATCTATCTATCTATCTATCTATCTATCTATCTATCTATCTATCTATCTATCTATCATCTATCTATTATCTATCTATTATCTATCTATTATCTATCTCACTATTTATCTATTATCTATCTATCCCATATCTTATCTATCTATCTATCTATCTATCTATCTATCTATCTATCTATCTATCTACTATTTATCTATTATCTTTCTACCTATCTATCTCACTATCTATTATCTATCTATCTATTATCTATCTCACTATTTATCTATCTATCTATCTATTATCTATCTATCTATTATCTATCTATCATATCTATCTATCTACTACTATCTATTCTATCTATCTATCATTATCTATCTATCTATCTATCTATCTATCTATCTATCTATCTATCTATCATTATCTATCTATCTCACTATCTATTATCTATCTATCTATCTATCTATCTATCTATCTATCTATCTATCTATCTATCTATCTATCTATCTATCTATCTATCTATATCTATCTATCTATCTATCTATCTATCTATCTATCTATCTATCTATCTATCTATCTATCTATCTATCTCTATCTGTCTGATCTATCTCATATCTATCTATCTATCTATCTATATCTATCTATCTATATCTATCTATCTATCTATCTATCATCACACAAGTCGTCATATAAAGAAGCAGCAGACTAGTGTGCTAGGATTTTCACAAGAAGTTGCTATCTAGTAAACTTGCATGTAATCATACAGTGTCTGGAATGGGTGAGGGATTCACACAAAGTACAAGGTATTGCATACTTTTTGTACTACATACAATAGAAGTGTGCATTACTCAGATGAGCTCAGTGTTTAGATTGCTTCAGGGCATGCCAAACCCATTATTGAGGTAAGATGATACACTTCCCTGGACCAAACCCACATACAGAGACAGATAAAAAGGGAAATTCCATCACTGTGCCTGTTCACTCTGTCTGCTTCTCTTCTCATCCTCAGCATCACAGATCCAAAAGGACCATGTCTACTGTATCCCGCCAAACAACTTTCAAAAAGACCTTCAGTGCTGCTTCCGCAGTTCCATCAGAACGAAACCGAAGTGGCTTTAGCTCAGTCTCTGTATCCCGCAGTGGTGGTGGCTCTGGTGGCTTTGGCAGCAGAAGTCTTAGTGGCGTAGGAGGAAATAACAGAATTTCCATGAGCTCTCAGTCCCGTTATGGATATGGCTCTGGGTATGGAGCTGGTAGCAGAGCAGGCTTCGGTGTGAGTTCTGGATTTGGTGCTGGTCAAGGATTTGGTGTTGGGCAAGGATTTGGAGGTGGACCAGGATTTCCAGTGTGCCCACCTGGTGGAATCCAAGCAGTCACAATTAATCAAAGCCTTTTAGCTCCTCTCAATTTGGAAATTGACCCAACTATTCAGAAAGTGCGCACAGAAGAAAGAGAACAGATTAAGACTCTCAACAACAAATTTGCTTCCTTCATCGACAAGGTAGGTAGTCTTCATGGCCCTTATATTTTCTTCTACACTAGATTTTCTGGCAAAATGAATGATTTTTTTAAAAAATGCTGTCTGTTGCCACTTAGGTACGCTTCCTAGAGCAACAAAACAAGGTTCTGGAAACTAAATGGAGCCTTTTGCAAGAACAGGGAGTCAAAACAGTTAGAAGTACCATTGAACCCCTATTTGAAGCCTATATTAATCGGCTCCGGAGACAACTAGACAGCCTATCAAGTGAAAAGGCTCGTTTGGAATCAGAGCTAAGACAAAATCAAGACGCTGTAGAAGATTTCAAGACAAGGTAAGTGAAGTATCACTTGTTTCTTGAGGCGTGCTTCATTTAGCTTTGATTTCTGATCAAGGAAGGAAACTCAATTTCCAACTGCCAAAAATGTAGAATATCACTAATTTATTACTTGTTTTTTTCACAATAAAGAATTAGTACAATTGCATCATGATAAATGCATTAGGTTAGTTAATCTAAAAAGTCTGGATTGGTTTTTGAGAATTACAGACATGAAACTCTAATATTGCACAATGTTCATAATCAGAAACATTAGAGGTTATGTATTATGGCATGATTTATGTAAAACTTGAACTTTTGTAACCAACGTGACATAGCATATTTTTCATATGTAAATTGACAGTAAATAGAGAAGAACTCTGCTTGTGGTTGGTAGAACAAACATATAATTATTTTTCTTTGCATAGGTATGAAGAGGAAATTAACAGAAGGACAGCTGCCGAGAACGAATTTGTGGTGCTCAAAAAGGTGACTCTCTGATCAATCCCATACATGTCAGTATTGTATTGAGCTGTAGGTTTCCTTTTATGATGTTTACTAATGCAACCTTTTGTCTACTTAGGATGTAGATGCTGCCTACATGAACAAGGTAGAGCTGGAATCTAAAGTGGAAGCTCTGCATGATGAGATCAACTTCCTGAGGGCCTTGTATGAAGCGGTAATTATAGTTTCATAGCTTATCTATATTGAGTAGAAATATTACATTGTGTATACATTGTTTACCCTATGGGATTTTTTCTTTATTCAAAGTCATAGGTCAATCATCATAGGTTTAACTGTTTCTTTTTTTTCCTCATTGGTTGCAGGAACTTGCTCAGATGCAGTCACAGATCTCAGACACCCAAGTTGTTTTGTCCATGGACAACAACAGAGCATTGGACCTTGATGGTATCATTGCCGAGGTCAAGGCTCAGTATGAGGAAATTGCCAACAGAAGCCGCCAGGAGGCTGAGTCTTGGTACCAATCCAAGGTCAGTACTAGTTACAAAAAGTGATGGATCTTTAGCTTTTAATAAGTCCAACTTCTCAAAACCTAGCTGTCCAGGTCCAGTTGACATTGAATTTTGTCATTAGGTGTAGATACATAGTAACATTGCATACCAACATTTGCCATATACTCTATATATTTAATACATTTAGCATTTTAACAAACCTAAACAAAATATTACATTTTTTTCTGCAGTATGAGGAGCTCCAGATGTCTGCAGGAAGACATGGTGATGATCTGAAAAGCACAAAGACTGAAATTGCAGAGCTAAACCGTATGATTACCAGACTGCGTTCTGAGATCGACAACGTGAAAAAACAAGTAAGGGAAATAGCTTTAGGGCTTAAAAATAAATATAAGGAATTAATATTGTCTCCTAACAAAGAAATTATTATAGTATTGCATTGTCTCAGATTTTACCTTCTGCCAGCAAGTTTGGATTAAGAATTTAACAGCATGCCTATAAAATTTAATGAAAAATGTGTTGCCCCAGAAACCTAAAACTGATCTCAACACAAACCTTGTAAGGATGAAATGGGTACAATGTTTTTGGCAGAAATCTCCATATGTTGGAAATATTGCTTTCATGTATGTTCTAAATCAAAATGTTAATGATAGATTCTTTTCAATATTAAAACAGTGTGCCAAGTTGCAGAGTGCGATTGCTGAGGCTGAGGAACGGGGAGAGCTTGCATTGAAGGATGCCAAACAAAAGCTTACAGAGCTGGAGGAGGCTCTACAGAAGGCCAAGCAGGACATGGCTCGTCAGCTGAGAGAATACCAGGAACTGATGAATGTCAAGCTGGCTCTAGATATTGAAATTGCCACCTACAGAAAACTGCTGGAAGGAGAAGAGAGCAGGTAATTGCAATAAAAACCCATAAAATATAGTTTAAAATGAGGTGTGCCTTGTGTTCAAGATAATAGGTGACTTTTCCAGGCCTAGTAATTCAAAATGGCTTCTTTATATTGGCGAATTAATCTGAAAAGCAAAATTGCTTTGTTTGGCTCAAATCTTCAAAAGGCAAATCAATTTTACCATTTACTGCATTTATTGCAAAAGTGTGGCTAGAAAGCTTAAAGCGATGATCTCAAGTTTGAAATTTATCTCCTATCCACGAGATATGGGATAACTTTCTAATAGCTGGGATCTGACCATCATGGCCCCACAAATCCCAAGAAGAGGGCTTTTGAAAAGGCACAGTTGAACGGAGCGGAGGTCAATCATGAGCACTGCTTTCTAATTCATTCTAATAGTAGCGCTGAAGATCAGCCAAGCGCTGCACTCATCTCCCATGCTCCAAATAAGAATAAAAGGAGCCGTAGTGTGCATGTTTGATCTCCACTCCTTTCAGCTGGTGCGCTTATGGTTCTTGAGATTGGTAGGGGCCATGGCGGTCAAACTCCCAGCCATCAGAAAGTTATCCCCTAGATCAGGGTTCCCCAACTCCAGTCCTCAAGGCCCACCAACAGGTCATGTTTTCAGGCTTTCCTTAGTATTGCTCACGTGATAATTGCATCACCTGTGCAATACAAAGGAAATCCTGAAAACTTGACCTGTTGGTGGGCCTTGAGGTCTGGAGTTGGGGAACACTGCCCTCACTAGATGTCTTAGACATAGAAAAATATATTTCAATACAGATGTGCCATTCCTTATTTTTCTTATTGGCTTATTTTTCTTCTTGGCTTATTGGCTCATCCAGAAATGAGTTTCTCAAGCATTAATAAAGGAAAGACGATTTTATGAGACTCTGCAATATATGATTATATTATATGTGCCTTTTAAAGTCTACTGGTTGTGATGTGAATTGTCAAAGGATTTATCCAAGTGTTACATTGTGGTATTGAATTTGCTTTGTAAGAAACTGGAGTCTTTAATGAAATTAATGGAATTAATGGAATAGTAAAGGAGGTCATATTCAATCAGTTGAGCAATTCTAGACATATATTTATAGGTCACTATCTTAAAATAACAGGTAAAAAGCAGTATTACGTGTGAAGAGTTATTTCCGGCGAAAAAAAATAAAATTTCATTTTTTTTAATTAATAGGTTGGCCGGAGAAGGTGTAGGAGCCGTAAACATCTGTAAGTTCATTTATTTAATTCTCTCTTAAAGATATTATGTGTCTTTTATATAAATAATACACTAACTCTAACCATACAATTTATTCTTGACAGCTGTGGTAAGCTCCTCTTATGGTGGCAGCAGTGGAGCTAGCCAAGGCTATGGATTTGGAGGTGGATATGGCTCAGGAAGCGCAAGCGCATACGGCGGAGGAATCAGTGGAGGAAACTTCACTTCTAACAGTGGAAAAATGGCTAACTTTACCTCCGGAGGTGGCAGCAGCTCCAATGTCAAAATTGTTTCAAAAACCTCTACAACTTCCCGGAGATATTAATACTGCCTTAAGAAATGTATTCTCACATTACAACATTTGTACTGTGGCCCTGAAAATTAAGTCCATTGTAAATTATTAGTGTTTAATCCAGTAGGGCTCATGTATTCTGGATGTCCCATGACCCCAGTATGACTTTATGAACATCATTTGGTCTGTAGCAGTTATGTCCATCATCACTTGTTGTGACCCATACTTCAATTGGAGAAACAGACTGTTAAAAAAGAACTATCTTCATATTATCTTTTCTTTCTTCTGTAAACTAAACGTGCAATTTAGGTATTGCTTAACTTTGTTGACTACTTCTACAATGTCTTGTCTTATATACACTGCAATAAATTGCAATTATTCTTACAACCGTGTTTTGCTTTTCATCTTAAATATTTTGAAAACATATTGTTTTGAAAGGGAACCTGACAACACTAAGGAGAACCGGTGGAAGTTTAGGTTTGGGAACCAGAACCTGAACTTTGGTGCTGTGAAATGTCTGTAAAATGGTTGAAGTAAGGGATAAGGGACTGCAAAAGAAAGCAAAATGGGAGTGAGAGCAGGACAATCGCCCTGCAAATGAATGTGTGAATGTGGATAGGAAAATTATTTAAAATAACAAAGAATAAAAAAATATAAAAAATAATAATCTTGAACCAGGAGGCAGAGGTGCAAATGGAGGAGTGGAAAAATGCCTTGTAAGTTTAGTTTGTTATACATTTTAATAAATAAATAAATGAATGAAAAAATTATGTGGGGTCCCTCCTATTTCTAATAACCAGCCAAGGGAAAGCAGAGAACTGTGACCTGATCTTATCATGTTGGAAAAGGGCCATATCCATAAAGCTCCCCAGTCTATTAATATTATCCCTCGGATGTCTGCTTTGCCTTTGCTGTTACTAAAAATGGAGGTACCACCCAAAAATAACATAGGGTCCCCCTTTATTTAATAACCAGTTAAAGCAAAGCAAACAGCTGGGGTCTGATATTAATAGGCTGGGAAGTTTCATGTATATTGGCCCCTTCCCAGCCTAATAAGACGGGCCTTCAGCTGCCCCAGAAATGGCACATCCATTAGATACACGAATTCTGGCACTTAGCCTCAGCTCTTCCCAATTGCCCTAGTGCAGTGGCAATCTGGGTAATAGTTTTGGGGTTGATGTCAGCTGTGTAATGTCAACAAGCTTCAAACCCTGGGGTTAGCAATGGAAAGAAATCTATCAGACTCCCCCATTACTAACCCCTTATTTAAAAATAAAAAGACACATGCAGGAAAAAAGTTTATTTGAATAAAGGCTCCCCCACACATTCCCTGGTTTACCTATTTAATATTAAAAAATAATCCCAGAAGCTCCAACGCAATCCATCATGGGTCCAACTATGTCCAGTCTCCTGCAATCTAGGGAGCATCTTTAAGAGATAAGTTACTCGTGGTCATGTCTTAAGAGAAACTATGTCAGACATGGCCTCGAGTGACCTATGCAGCCTTTCTATAAACTTTATTTGACGCCGAACTCGAACAGTAAAATAGACTTCCGGGAAAAAGTTTGTGTTCAGAGTTCGGGTTCGCTCATCCCTAGTCAGCACGATTCTGCAATGTAAAGTAAAGAGATGGCTGTAATTCAATTGTAAAACAGATTATATTGATACCTTTAGTGAAGAAATCTGCTTTGTTGCTCTACTTTAATTACCACTTGAAGTTTTCAACTAATTAGATTTCAGTGCACAGGGGCATGACCTTGACCAGAATCTTTGGCCCCTGTGCACTGAAATCTAATTAGCAGAAAACTTCAAGTGGTGATTAACCCCTTTCCCACCTTTGACATATCCATATGTCTAGGTCGCCAAGTACTTACCGAGCTTGCATGGATGGATACGTGCAGGCAATTTTGCACGCACAAACACGATCTCCACTGGGTGCCAGCTGTTTCTGACAACTAACACCAGGCAATCAGTGTTAGGAGTGGTCCAGCACCGCTCTTGGCACTTTATACCCTAAATGCGAACGTGACATTTTGAGAGCAGGCATTGGGAAGAAATCCCATCTGCCCTTGGATCGGAGACCCCGCAACATCATCGCAGGCTCCTGATCGTTGCCATAGTGACCTGATGTCATCATGACGACATCCGGATCACCAGGCACTAGGAAGTTAGTTAGATCATGCACAGTGCATGATCTAACTAATTTGTGTCTGCAGGGCTGACAGGCTATAAGGTATAGCAATGCTCTCGGATTGCTATACCTTATAACTGCAATCAGACAGCGAAAAGTGAAAGTCACACAAGTGAAAAAGTGACAAATAGTGAAAAAAGTTGCAAAAATATTTTTTAAATATATATATAAATATTGTACCCATAAGTAAACATTTTAATTAAAAAAATTATAAACAATAAAAGTACACATATTTGGTATCACCGAGTCTAGAACGACCTGCTTTATTTACAACTTTACACCTTTACACCTTTTCACACCTAGTTAACCCCTTTAGTGAACACAGTAAAAAAAATAAAAAAACAAGGTTAAAAACAGTGCTTTATCATCATACAGCCCAACATAAAGTGGAATAAAACATGATAAAAAATACAAATATAAATAAACATGATACTGCTGAAAACATGATTTTGTGTCACAAAAAACAAGTCATAATACAGCTCCATCAGTGGAAAAATAAAAAAGTTATAGCTCTCAGAATAAAGCAATGCAAAAATAATTATTTTTTCTATAAAAAAGTTTTTATTGTATAAAAGCACCAAAACATAAAAAACTATATAAATGAGGTATCGCTGTAATCGTACTGACCCGAAGAATAAAGCTGCCTTATCAATTTTACCACACGAGAAAAGACATAAAATAATATATACATATATTCCGGAATTACTGACTTTTGTTCATTCTGTATCCCAAAAATCAGAATAGAAAGCGATTAAAAAATGTCATTTGTTTGAAAATGGTACCAATAAAAACATCAACTCATTCCAGAAAAACAAGCCCTCACATGACTCAATGGGCCGAAATATGGAAAAATTATAGCTCTCAAAGTATGGTGATGCTAGTTTTTGCAATAAAAAGCATATTTTAGTGTGTGACAGCAGCCAAATGTAAAAATCTATATAAATCTGGTATTGCTGTAATTGCAACAACTCTAAGAATAAAGTCACCATATCACTTCTACTACACAAGGAACGGTGGAAAAAAATAACAATTTTTCACCTGTTCATTCTGCTTAAACCTGGGTTTCCGTGTAAATCTCTGAAATACGTAATTCAGATGGAACCCCAGTTGGAAAATTCCCTAATGAGGCAGATGGAGGAAATTTGAACGTCGTAGGACCTATGATCCATCGGCATCCATTTTTTTAGGATTGCATAAAAGTGCCGTCGGCCAGTTTTGTGCACTTTTGAAAAGTGTGAAAAAGCAGGGCGCGATTATTCAGTTAAAACAAATAAACTTTATTGAGTATGTTTAAAAAAGGCCCTATATTGGCCATAAGACAAACAAAACAGACACAAAGAGAACTCACATAGTCAACGCTCAGCTATACTGCTGACCCAATAGTTGGATATCCTTAAAGACCAATCAATAGTTTAGAACTCATGAATAAGACCAAAGGACAAGTAGTGCTGTAGTTCAATCACTCAAATCAGCAATCAAATATCCAATATTTCAACACTTAATTATAGTGCTGACCCAATGGTTGAATATCCCTAAATAGCAATCAACAGTTTGAAACTCATGAAAAAGACCAAAGGACGAAGTTCACACTAGTGCAAACATTCAAATCATGAGAGCAGTCAAGTATCCATTGTTTCAATGACATCAATTCACATGAGTAGGAAAGATCTCACTTCGCTTTCCTTTGTTTTCCTCCTCAGCTACCGTACATAACAGGGAGGCATTTATCTCCATCCACACAATACCCCACATAGGAAATCATATAGGACCTTTAAACTAAAAAGAAGGACACCGCTTAACAGAGGCCAGATGGATTCCAGAGTAACTCTCTTTCCTCATAATAGTGAATGGATCCCTTGGGAGTTTCATCTGAATCATGTCACTCAGAGATTTAGATGGAAAGACCAATGTTAGTATTATTATATTATTATTAATAATAATATTTATATAGCGCCATTGATTCCATGGTGCTGTACATGAGAAGGGGTTACATACAGATTACAGATATCACTTACAGTAAACAAACTAACAATCACAGACTGATATAGAGGGGAGAGAGGACCTTGCCCTTGCGGGCTTACATTCTACAGGATTGTGGGGAAGGAGACAGTAGTTGGGGGGGTTGCAGCAGCTCCAGTGATGGTAAAGCATTAGCTCCAGTAGTGGTGAGGAGGCCCTTAGAGCACCAGATAGATGTGATCCTAATTGTTATGTAAAATGTTCTTAACAAAATCTTCAGCTCAATCTACAAAAAAGCAAGTCCCCATTCAGGTCCGCCATCTGTTAACGTAAATATAGGGGCTTACACGTTACTGGTAGCACAAAGGCTGCTCAAAAGCAAAATGGCTCCTCGCCTCTCAAAAGAAATTCAGCAAATTTCGCTCTCCCAAATCCATATGCCCCCTCCCTTCTGAGCCACACAGTATACCTAAACCACATGAGTGCCTGCCTAACTTACGGGTGCATGTCTCCAGAAGCATGAGCTGGGCATAATGTACTGGTCCCTATAAGGTACTGGTCATTACAGAGTACTGGTCACTACAACAGCAGTTTGCAATTTTCACTTGGCAACATTCATTGCTGTTTGTTTCTGGAAAACACCCATGGAGTCAAAATAGTCACTACATGTGCAAATAAATCCCAAAAGGGGTATAATTTTCCAAAATGAGATCACTTGAGGGAGGGATTCTACTCTTCTAGCACTTACGGACTCTCTATATCAGGGGGGGCAACCTCAGGCCCCAGGGCCATTTACGGCCCTCAATGACCTTTTATCCGGCCCCCAGGCAGATTCTCAGGGACCGCTGTGCTTTGGCAGGGAGCTGTATTTTGATTGCCACCAGCTCATTAATTTCTTCTTGCTCTGTAAGTACACATGTAGTGTTCACTACTTATCACTGAAGGGCATGCAATGAAAGATTACATCCTGACACCAGTGCCAGAGTCAGGATGTACTTTGTGGGTGAAGTTTGTACGGCCCCCGAAGGATGGAATAAATATCCAAATGGCCCTTGGCAGAAAAAATATTCCCCGCCCCTGCTCTATATGGAGTCTGCAAACTTTTCTAGGAACATCTACGCACAAGAAGGAAAATAGTGCTCCATCCCTCCCGAGTCTCTCCATATGTTTAAGCAGTACGATACAGCCACATGGGGATACTGCCACTAGAGATGAGTAAATGTGTTCAGGAAACATTTGCCAATCTTAAATTTGGAACAAACGTAGAACATTCAGATTTGTATTTGCTTTCACAAGCATTTTTACTCAAGTCAGCAAAAGTTAATCACAGTTTGGTAAATTCATCGTGTTTCCACTAATGGTTTTGATATTACTTTATCAAGCATAGTACTGCTGTACGATGAACGGGGGATGTGTTTGATGAAGCGAGAGCGAGTGGAAAGGTTAGAGGCGTCTGAAGAGATTACTTTTTTTTCCCCTTAACATTTTATGTTTGTCTATTCTAGCAACCAATCAGGATGCAGAAACCATCTACAACGTCATGACAAAAGGTCTTCTGCGATTGGCTGCCGAAGTCACATGTAACTGGCCATGAAAAGACCTGAGTAGTCTTGAAAGCTTGCAATTTGTTACCATCTTTTCAGTTAGCCATTAAAAGGTATCAACCACTGAGGACTCTAAATTCTGAATATTTTTCTATCTACTGGCTAACATGGTACAAAGATACACATCTTTCCAGCCTAAAAAAGTGGACAGTCTTCGGAAGCCCCATTTGCTACTCAGAACAATTTGTGCTAAAACTGTGTTTCAGTGGCAAATCAGAAGGCCAGATTTCCACTTAAAGATTGTTAGGTCTAATATAATGGTGCAGCCATGAGACCCAATTAGCTACTCCAAATTGTTTATGATAAAACTGTTTATCAGTGTGAAATCAGAAGACCAGATTTCCACTGAAAAATCATTAGGTATAACAGTGTTGTTCAGGCACACTATCTAAGAAAATAAATAGTGATTGTTCATTTAGTGACAGGTGACTGGCAGCTGTGGGCCTAAGGGCCACATCTCACAAAGCGAGATCGCTAGCGAGATCGCTGCTGAGTCACAAGTTTTGTGACGCAACAGCGATCTCAGCAGCGATCAGGCCCCTGCTGTGAATCGCTGGTCGTGTCAGAAATGCCTGGACTTTTTTTGATCTCTGGTCTCCCGCTGGCCAGCACTGTCCCTGTGCGCTCACTTCCGACAATCACACTCCTCAGGTAATCTACTTGCATCGTTACAGAGGTCTTTCGGCCTACCAGTTAACCGTTTGATTAGCAATGTTCCGACACAGTGGTATTCGCTCTCCACATGTTGCAGTGGCTGTGGTATCAGCGAAGAGCCCTGGTGCAGTATGTCCTTTTGGATAGCCTGGGCCAACACAGTCTGGATGTGGTGCAAATCATGCTTGTGGAGTAGGCACAGGTGAAGGACCTCTGCATCCTTCTGCACAGTTTTGAAATGTCTACTAAGACGATGGTTAGCGCTGATGATGCCATCATCAGCATCACTATTCCGTTCATCTACAGTACATGCTGGAAAGAATAACAATAGCACCAACCATCACATATATGTATATATAACACACTATATCTGAAAATACAGTGAGAATGTTGTAAGTTTAAACACACATGTGGGTGTGGACAACATGGTAGGGAGACTGTAATAGCTAAGCAATACAAAAACGGAAAAACAGTCCAAAAGCCCAATAAAACATGAATTTTATTAAATGAATAATAGTGACATAATTAACAGAGCAGGTGCATGAGACATAAGAGAGCTGACAGACAATTAATGTCAGCAAAGAAACGCTATAAAGGGATCATGGTCCATCAACCCACCATACAATCATAAACATCATTACAATAGGATGTCTGGGGGCACAATCACAATGTTAAATAACTGGCTAAATAGCAGCACCACGGTATATCAACCAGACATGACAATGGAACAACATACCTATTCAGGTGGATGGAAAACGGACCACTGACCCACCCCAACCGCGTTTCGGAGCCACACTCCTTCCTCAGGGGGCCTAGTGTGGTAATGAATATACCCAGTATATATAGAGGCACTCATACAAAAAAGGTACCGCCCAGTGACGCCGCTATAGGAACAGATATAACAGGCACATGTGCAAACAATCATCATGAATACTCGCTGTTGGTTGTAACATAATAGCGCTATCAGCCGTCGCCATAGGACTCCACCAACGCCATGGACGTCAAACCGGAAGTACGTGGGGCCCCACGTGACCGGAAAATGAACATACAGAGGGCGGAAGCGGATCGAAGGGCTAGGCAGGCTGGCGCATGCGCACAAAAGGATGGAAGTGCGCTCGGCCATTAACAAGAAGGGCATAAGAGGAATAATCTCCACAGCAGGCTGGCGCATGCGCACAGTAGAATGGAAATGCGCTCAGTCATTACAAAGAGGGGATAAAAGGAATAATCACCACAGCAGCGCAGTATCAATCTTAGTTAGCAAAACATAGTGCCATGATATATAATATAATATCTATTTTACCGTCCAAATCAGCTAGTATATTATAAGCAAAAGATATAGACGGCATTGATGTAAAATATATATATATATATATAATATATATATATATATATCTCTGGGCTGGCACATGCGCACATCAACCATGATGTTTGCATGGTTAATCACCTAGAGGCATCAATATAACAGGTCAGCAAGCGCATAATGACATATCAACAATTAACAAATAGCAGTGGATATATAGCTTACAATTAACCTCCTAAATGCTAATATAACATGAATATGGAAAGTATATGACATCCACAGCAGAAAAATACACAGAAAACAAAATGATAAAACAGATAACTATAACCCAAGAAATAATGATAGAGAGAATGCAAGAACATATAACCCTATATATGAATATGAATATACACACATACGTGTGTCAAATTAAGCAATATAATTCAAAGCATGATATTAACAAGGTAATATATGTTCATATATACAACTATCTATAGACACATGTATCTAAATATATAGTGTCTATGTCAGTTGTTTTCCATATGTCTTGCTGACTTGATAGAAGAATCTGGATATTCAAGCAGAGTCACTCCTCGTGTAAACATCATCACCAAACACCTCATAACAGAAAAAATCTAAACAATAAAAATAGAAAGTTAAAAAAATAAAAACAATGCTGACACCAATAAATCAATCAATAGGCAACAGATGGGGATCACAAATAAGGGGCGAAAGATAGATTCTCGTTCAGGCCTTTCGGATGGATTGTTTTCAATGTCCAAATCCATCTTGATTCTAGTTGTCCTAGCCTTTTAGTTAGATTTCCGCCCCTGATATTAATGTTGAGCATGTCAATACCCCGCACTCTAAGTAGGGTGCTATCACATCGATGAAAATCAAAAAAGTGACGCGGAAGAGTCTTAAGGGTGGATGTATCCGTGCAGGAGGAGGCCGCCTGAATCCCCAGTACGTGTTCACGTACGCGGACCTTCATTTGTCTTGTCGTAAGTCCCACATAGATGAGTCCACATGGACAAGTGGCATGGTAAATCACATAACGTGATGTACAGGTTATATTCTGTTTAATTTTGTACTCTCTCATGCCATCTGAACCAAAGAAGGAGGTACTTCGCTCTATGTTAGGGCAGGCGACACACCTCCCGCACGGAACACATCCACCACCCGCAGAAAACCTGTCCAAAAATGTTGATTTAGGTGGATTAGAATAATGGCTTTTGACCAAAATATCATGCAAGTTCCGTGCTCTACGGAATGCCATCAATGGGCGATCAGGCAGGAACTTGCTGATAATCGGATCCACCTTAAGAATTGGCCAGGCCTTTTCAAGGCCAATCAGGCGCAATCAGATATTTCATCAGCTTCAACCAATATTGTCGATATACATAGACCATGGCAGTGACCATGGACTATCGAGCAAAGGAGAAAACCTGGCTCACCCAGGTTGAGCAGGTGTTTGGTGCTGGGGGGAGCGAATATGCAGCAGATGGGTGATTCATGCTGGGATGAGAGGTTGTCGCAGATTAAGACACTGCTGTTTAAACGATCTAGACTATGGTGGAACCGTTTGTTCCTTGAAAAATATGTTTCCCATAAAATGATCCCAAGAGGACTTAGGGTTAAAGTTATACCCGCCTTTACTGTTGAAGATTTGGAATTTAGGGCTAAGTGGGAGGATGCATGTGATAATTGCTCATTTACTTTCCTAAATCTCCTAATCAATTTAAATTCTACCAACATTATTGAATTGGATAAAAATATTGATAAAGCTCAGGTTGATTTGCGTAAGGAGTGTCCAGCGGAAAAAATGCAGCGTTTTGAGTGTGATCTGGATAAAGATATGGACCTTCTTGTCCAGAATATTCAGGACAATCAATTAATTAAATATAATCGTGATCTTAAGGATTACCAAAACAAAAAGGTTTATTTATGGCGGAGTAATAACCCTTCAAATTTACATAGGACTTCATCCTCAGTGTCTGTCTCTTCATCTGGTGCGCAATCAGATATTTCATCAGCTTCAACCAATATTGTCGATATACATAGACTCCGTGATCATGCGTATCACCCATATAGAAGACGTCCACATAATATATCTGAAGCTGGTCGCAGGGATAATAAGGTGATTAACCTGAGTGACTTTGTTCTCACAGAGGTGGACTGTTCTCTATTGGGTAGGGGCCTGTCTTTTTCTCCCACACCGGGGTATGATAATTTCATGGTGATTAAAGATCTGCACATTTTTGCACGTTCATTGCTGTTCAAACGATATTTTCATAATGAGGAATTAACACAACTTTTTCCCACAGAAGAGGAACAGGAGGCAGTGAGAGTCCTAGAAGAGTTGGCAATAGAACACAATGAAGGAGGTAAGATCCCTCCATCCATCCGTCCGAGATCAATGAAGTTCCCACCTTTTACATCATGCCCCTGTATCGATGTTTGTCCGGGTGGTGACTGGTGAATTGAATAACATTCCCAGGTTTGGTAAAAGTGATAATTTAACTAAAAGCGAACGGGTTCGGTTGGGTATATTACAGAACTTACCTGATATTGATAAAACCAGCTGATAAAGGTGGCAATGTCGTCTTATGGCCAAAGCAAATGTATGAGAGGGAAGCATTCAAACAATTGAGTAATCCTGTATGCTATAAAAAGCTAACATACAATCCCCTCTCTGCATTTAGCTGTCAACTTGAGACTATTATAAAAAGAGCCATTGATGATGGCATTGTCACCAGAGAATTAGCATCAGCACTCATTATCAAAGAACCCACTGTTGCCACGCTATATTTGTTACCAAAGATTCACAAAGACATCAAGTCACCACCCGGTAGACCTATCGTATCTGGGAGGGGGAACTATCTCGAACATATTAACAGATGGATTGATTACTATCTACAACCACTGGTACTCAATCTTCCTTCGTTTCTCAAAGACACCAGTGATCTACTGCGGAAGGTCGATGGATTGTGTTTTGACAGTGAATCTCTTTTTGCTTCAGTTGATGTAGAATCTCTATATATGAACATTCGCCATTCAGATGGTCTTAGGGCGGTCAAATTCTTTTTAGATTCATCTACCATACCCCTAGGACTTAGGGATCTCATCCTGGAGCTCTTAGAGTTCACATTGACACACAACTTTTTTGTGTTCAAGGGGTCCTTCTATCTGCAGCTCCAGGGCACTGCCATGGGAGCGGCCTTTGCGCCATCCTATGCCAATCTGTTCCTGGGGCTGTGGGAGAGGGATCTCTTCCTGTCCGACAAAATGGGGTCAATTGAGCGTGTCCTGTTTTGGGCACGTTATATTGACGATATCTTTTTTGTGTGGCAGGGCACCTCCATCGACCTTCTGCAGTTCATCTCCGATTTGAACAGCAATGACAGTAACATCAGACTTACCCCTGTGTGGGATAAAGATAAGATCGACTTTTTGGATGTGACCATTAGAAAAGACAGAACTGGAATTATCCAGACGGATATTTTCCGTAAAAAAACTGCCACTAACTAGTGTTGAGCGATACTGCTCGATATCTAAAAATATCGTATCGAAATGGTATCGCCGATATCACTAAATATCGTCGATATCCGATTCCGATACCGGAAGTCCAATGTAAGTCTATGGGAACCAAATATCGACATTAAAAAAAAACATTCTTGCCTTGTTGGTTAATTGTACATGAAGGAAAACAACAAAGACTAATGTAGAATGTATTGGGGGAGGTTGAGGAGACAATAAAGGCATACATGTTTAACCCAATGCATTGGAATAGCATTAATATATTTTTTTTTGGAAATACGTTTGGATTGACTAACAAATTGACAATGTTGTTAACCTTTTTTCTATTTGGCAAATATGTATGTTTCACAACTTCCATGCTCTTCACCTTTTTAACTTTTGCCAGTGCCACATTTCTCCTTCATAATCTTCAGCAGCAGCATCATCTTTCTCATCAAATTATTCTTCATCTTCACCTTCTTAATCTTCTTCTTAAACTTCTTGCTATTCATGTTTTTGTTTACATTACTCATATTGTTATTATTAAACTAATTAATCTTCTTCATATTCAAATTCTTCATCTTCTTCCTCTTCATCTTCTTCATCATATTCTTATTTGTGACAGAGATTCCTGTACTTGTAATCTGTAAAAGTATGAATTGTTCATCCTTCCGTTCTTGCTGTCACAAAAGATTTAAATTACAACAGTATTTGTCCGTGTTCAGTTTAGCCTGCAGCAGCAGGCATTTTCCAGGGGCACCACGAGGAGGAACGGACTCACCCCCATACACTGCTTAGTCTTCTTCTGCTTAGAATTTAGAGCATATATTTTGCTCTTCATTTTGGTCTTATACTTCATGTTCTTCTGCTTTTTGATCTTCTGCTTATTGTTCTTCTGTCTCTTGTTCTGTATCTTGTAGTTTGTCTTAACCTTCTTTGTCCTGTTGGTGATCTTCTTCTGGGTAATCTTTTATTTTTTCTTTGTGATGGTGTTCAGGCTGGTTGGCTTCATGCTCGTCGTCCTTGTTGTCGTCATCTTCTTCTGGATGGTCTTTAAGGTCGTCTAATTTCCGAGAAACAGCTGACGTTACTGGAACCCTGACGGGTATCAGATGGAGCAAGAGACAATGGAAGTAACGAGGACCAGCTGACTGTGCTGGACCCCGGACGGGTAGCAGAAGGAAAAGAGGCAATGTCACAACCGAGTACCAGCTGACGTTACTGTGACACGGTTACTAAGCAGGAGGTACCTGTGCTCCAAAGAACTACCAAGGACCAGCAGACGTTGCTGGAACTCGGATACGGAGATGGAGGCACCTAGGCCAAAGGCACTGGGGAGAACCACTTGACGGTACTGGACCCCGGACGGGTAGCAGAAGGAAAAGAGGCAATGTCGCAACCGAGTACCAGCTGACGTTACTGTGACACGGTTACTAAGCAGGAGGTACCTGTGCTCAAAAGCATTACCAAGGACCAGCAGACGTTGCTGGAACTCGGATACGGAGATGGAGGCACCTAGGCCAAAGGCACTGGGGAGAACCACTTGACGGTACTGGACCCCGGACGGCTAGAAGAACGCACCCATGAAAATGTAAGTTGACAGGACGCAAGCCGTCCGCAGTTACCGAATCACACAGTCCTACAGTGGGTGCTTATCCTATTGTCACAATGGAAACCGCCTTTATTTACATATCCCACAGCACACATAGGAATCACCTAAACTGCAGGCACCATAGAGTCGGCTAACCCGAATGCAACACGACAGCACAACTTATTGGAGGATAATTGACGTTCACACTGCCAGGAAACAGCTGTCGTGCTGTAACCAGGCTGGCCAGGAGTCAGTACCCCTGCCAATTACTTACGAGCAACAAATGGCCGTGTTGTAGCCCAGGGAGTAGAGTTCAGGTGGTAGAAAGATGAACATAACAGGAGACATGGAAAACGTTGCCAAACAGTTATTTAATCTGAAAACGGACAGGCAAATTCAGGTGAGATCCATGCCTTGTTCATTTTCAGAAAAGTAAGCCGGTCTACATTCTCTGAGGATAGTCGCATGCGACGGTCTGTTACTACACCACCTGCAGCACTAAAGACACGCTCAGATAATACACTGGCAGCAGGGCAAGCCAGCACCTCCAATGCATACTGGCTAAGCTCTGGCCATGTATCCAACTTAGAGACCCAAAATTTGAAAGGGGAAGAGGCATCTGGGAGTACACTTAGAGGGAAAGCCAAGTAGTCTGTCACCATCTTATGGAAACGTTTCTTCCTGGTGACTGGAGCCGTCTCGGATGGTGTAGACCTTGCTGGCGCTGTCACAAAACTTTGCCACATTTGTAACATACAGTTCTTGCCCTGTGCAGAGGCGCTGCTTCTGCTCCCTCTTGTTGTAGAGGTGTCTACACTGCCTCGACGCACAGAGCTGCTTTGTAAAGCAGTAGCAGTAGCAGCAGCTCTCTCGGCTGGAATGTACAACAGTATGGATTGCACCAGTGTGTCTTGGTACTCCTGCATTTTACGGTCCCGGTTCACCGGTGTGATGAGGGTTTGTAAGTTGTCCCGGTAGCGAGGGTCTAGGAGGGTGTACACCCAATAATCTGACGTGCTGAGAATGTGGGCGATGCGGCGGTCGTTTCTCAGGCACTGAAGCATGAAATCAACCATGTGCTGCAGACTCCCAACTGGCCAACAAAGGCTGTCCTCTGGAAGAGGCGTCATCTCTGTCTCCTCTGCATCACCCCACCCTCGCTCTACATACTGACTACAGCGTTGTGTACCTCCCTCTGTAGGGATTTCTTCCTCCTCCATTGACTCCTCCTCCTCCTCCTCATCCTCCTCACAAAGTGAGCCCTGCCCAGCCCTTTGTGAGGAACCACGTTGCGCTGACTGTCCTGAAGGTAATTGAATTTGTGACTCCTCATCCTCCACCTCTTCCAAAACCTCTTCCTTTAGTGCTTTCAGTGATTTCTGAAGCAGGCAGATAAGGGGGACAGTCATGCTGACTAGTGCATCATCTGCACTCGCCATCCGCGTTGAGACATCAAACGCACGCAAAACGTCGCAGATGTCCTTCATAGAGGCCCACTCAGTAGTGGTGAAGTGTGAATGGCGCAAATTGCGAGTTGATTGCGCCTGTTGCAGCTGATACTCCATTACTGCTGGCTGCTGCTCACACAACCGCTCCAACATATGTAACGTGGAATTCCACCTGGTGGGTACGTCACATATGATGCGATGTTCAGGAAGGCGAAATCTGACTTGAGAGCTGCAATGCGCGATCTGGCCATGCTGGAACGTCGCAAGTGAGCGCACTCTAGGCGGACCTTGTGCAGCAGTGCATCAAGATCCGGATAGTCCCTCAAAAAACTCTGCACGACCAAGTTGAGCACATGTGCCAGACATGGTATGTGAGTGAGGTTGCCATGGCCCAGAGCTGCCACCAGATTTCGGCCATTGTCACACACTACCAAGCCTGGCTGGAGATTAGCTGACAAAAACCACACGTCGCTCTCCTGCTTGATGGCATCCCAGAGCTCCTGCGCTGTGTGGCTTCGATTCCCCATGGGAATTAATTTCAGTACGGCCTGTTGACGTTTGGCCACGGCTGTGCTCATATCGGTCGCAACAGGTAAGCGTTCACGGGTCCATGTGGAGGTATACCGTGACGGCTCGTGCAGCGATGATTCTGAGGAACTGGAGTAGGAGGAGGAATCAATGTGCACAGACTGGATTCCTGCAATCCTTGGAGTTGGCAGAACACGTACAGCGCCACTGGCAAGATCTGTACCCGGCTCCAGAACATTGACCCAATGGGCAGTGAGGGAAAGGTATCGTCCCTGGCCATGGGTACTGGTCCACGCATCGGTGGTCAGGTGGACCCTGCTACTGACGGCGTTTAGTAGCGCATGTTTAATGTTTCCCTCGACATGTTTTTGCAGAGCAGGGACAGCTTGCCTGCTGAAATAAAATCGGCTTGGCACATTATATTGTGGGACTGCCAATGCCATAAAGTTCCTGAAACTGTCAGTCTCCACCAGCCTGAATGACAGCATTTCAAGGGACAGGAGTTTTGCAAGGCCAGCATTCAGAGCCTGTGCTCGTGGATGGTTTGCCGAGTATGGCCGTCTTTTATCCCATGCCTGTGTTACCGATGGCTGTTTTTTGTTCTGGGAGTGTGACGATGACTGTGAACTTGCTGCAGTGGGTGGAATAACAGTTTGTCTATGGACAACAGTGACCGAGGTTCTTCCATGGAGATCCTGTGAGGAAGCCGAAACAGGTGTGTGAGAGCTGGAGGTAGAGGCTCGAACATGACCTAAAGATGTAGGTGCTGCTGTAGGTTGGCCTACATCTCCAGTGTGTCTTTGGAACTCAGCTACGTGCTTTGTCCGTACATGTTTCCACATATTTGTGGTATTCAGGTTCCTGATATTTTTACCTCTTTTAACTTTTTGCTTACGCAGCTTGCATTGAACATAGCAAATATCATCTACAAGTCTGTCAAAAAAGGACCACGCAGTGCAAGTCATGGGAGCGCCAATTTTGACAGTTCTAAGAGAACTGCTCCCAACAGGTGCCAAACTGGAGGCTACAGGCAAGCGAGTCTGCAGCCTACCTCTCCCTCCTCTTTGTACCGTTGGGACAATCTCTTCCTCAGAGCTGCTCCCACCACCTTCCTGTTGCTCACGCCATGTTGGGTCTCGGACTTCATCATCTCCACTACCCTCTTCCAACACCTGCTGCTGTTGGATGGTCTGGGCAGCACCATGCTCCACAAAACCTGGCACCTGAGTCTCATCATCATCATAAGATGCGTTCTGCGGTGTGCTGTCCATCGGCACTGGCTCACCCGCCTCTTCAGATTGAGAGAGACACAGCTGTTGCGCATCACTGCATACTCCCTCTTCTTCAAATTGCAGAATGCTGCTTGCCTGTGCCCGTGTTTGCGAGCCAACAGATTCTGAGAACAGAAGCAGAGACTCAGCTGGCTCCTGTACAGAACTCTCTGACTGCCTGGGCAATTTGACAGGCGGTGAACAGACAGATGGTTGCTCAACAGTGTTGTGTTCCTGAGAGGAGGTGGAAGGAATTGAAGTCGATGCATTGGCTGCCATCCAACCAACAACGGCTTCAATTTGTTCTTCCAGCAGCAGGGGTGCACGCCGAGCTCCTACCAAAGTGCGCATAAAGGAACGCTCACGGGGAAAACTGGTGGATGCTGTGTCACTGAGGGCGGCAGCAGCCACAGAATCCCCACGTCCTCTCCCTGCTGAAACTCCACGGCCACGACCACGTGCCTTACTCACTGACTTCTTCATCTTGGTAGATTGATAAAGAAAGTCAGAAAAGTTATAAGGCCTAAGTGTGGTTATTACGCAGAGACTGAAGTGAACACTGAAACACAACTGTCCACAATCTGTGAAAGGCTACTCCTTTGTCTACTTCTATAGTGTTTGCAACCAATGTATTGTATACGGATGGAAGCGCGTCACACTAATAGATTATATTTTAAATGGAATGGAGCAGAACCAATTGGAGATAAATGAAAAGGATGAGCCACTGAGACACGCTCAGCAGAGTACAAGCAGCAGTGCTTGAACAAGTAACTGGAGCGTGATGTGCACTCAAAAAATAAAAAACACAGACTGAAGTGAACACTGAAACACAACAGTCCACAATCTGTGAAAGGCTACTCCTTTGTCTACTTCTATAGTGTTTGCAACCAATGTATTGTATACGGATGGAAGCGCGTCACACTAATAGATTATATTTTAAATGGAATGGAGCAGAACCAATTGGAGATAAATGAAAAGGATGAGCCACTGAGACACGCTCAGCAGAGTACAAGCAGCAGTGCTTGAACAAGTAACTGGAGCGTGATGTGCACTCAAAAAATAAAAACACAGACTGAAGTGAACACTGAAACACAACTGTCCACAATCTGTGAAAGGCTACTCCTTTGTCTACTTCTATAGTGTTTGCAACCAATGTATTGTATACGGATGGAAGCGCGTCACACTAATAGATTATATTTTAAATGGAATGGAGCAGAACCAATTGGAGATAAATGAAAAGGATGAGCCACTGAGACACGCTCAGCAGAGTACAAGCAGCAGTGCTTGAACAAGTAACTGGAGCGTGATGTGCACTCAAAAAATAAAAAACACAGACTGAAGTGAACACTGAAACACAACTGTCCACAATCTGGGAAAGGCTACTCCTTTGTCTACTTCTATAGTGTTTGCAACCAATGTATTGGATACGGATGGAAGCGCGTCACACTAATAGATTATATTTTAAATGGAATGGAGCAGAACCAATTGGAGATAAATGAAAAGGATGAGCCACTGAGACACGCTCAGCAGAGTACAAGCAGCAGTGCTTGAACAAGTAACTGGAGCGTGATGTGCACTCAAAAAATAAAAAACACAGACTGAAGTGAACACTGAAACACAACTGTCCACAATCTGTGAAAGGCTACTCCTTTGTCTACTTCTATAGTGTTTGCAACCAATGTATTGTATACGGATGGAAGCGCGTCACACTAATAGATTATATTTTAAATGGAATGGAGCAGAACCAATTGGAGATAAATGAAAAGGATGAGCCACTGAGACACGCTCAGCAGAGTACAAGCAGCAGTGCTTGAACAAGTAACTGGAGCGTGATGTGCACTCAAAAAATAAAAAACACAGACTGAAGTGAACACTGAAACACAACTGTCCACAATCTGGGAAAGGCTACTCCTTTGTCTACTTCTATAGTGTTTGCAACCAATGTATTGGATACGGATGGAAGCGCGTCACACTAATAGTTAAATTGCATGGAGCTGCAAGAATTACACTGAAGGAAAAAAAAAAGAGTCTGTGAGTGACATGTGCAGATGCCTACAGACAGCGTTGCATGCAGAGCAAACTGCAGCGTCACCTGCACTCACACACACCTTGCAGAGCTGTTAAAACAACACTGCAGGCAAAAGGAAGCTTTACACAGCGGTTGGTGCTAGCCTGCCTACAGCACAGTACACTAAATCGCAATCTCTAACTGTCCCTCAGAGTCAGCACAGCAGCGTTCTGTCCCTTACTGAATTCACAGCACAGTGACGCTAAAATGGCAGCGGCGCCTTTTATAGTGCATTCTGACATCATTTCAGCATCCAATCACAGCCATGCCATTAGTTAACATGACCGCAGCAGTACAGGATGTGCCCACACTTCTTAGGATTCCTCATTGGCTGACTAAAATCACATTGCCTCGCAAAGAATTATGGGAACTTCCGATTCCGGTATTCGATAAGACGAAAATATCGAAACGAATTATCGAAAGGCCGATAGAGCTAATATCGGCCGATACCCGATATTTGCAGTATCGCATCGCTCAACACTACCACTAACGCATTGTTGCATGCGTCTTCGTGCCACCCACAACATATGATCAGGGCCATTCCTGTGGGGCAGTTCCTCCGTTTACGGAGGATCTGCTCTACAGATGACGATTTCAAGATTCGAGCTGAAGAATTGAAGGCTCGTTTCTTGGCCCGTGGCTATTCGAGACGCAATCTAAAAAAGGCATATCATCGTGCTAGACACTCTGACCGCAACAATCTTCTTCATGGTATCCGTAAAATGGATAACAGGAACGTGTCTAGATTTGTGACGACTTACCATTCCCAGCACAATCTTGTACGAGCAGCCCTTGAAAAGGCCTGGCCAATTCTTAAGGTGGATCCGATTATCAGCAAGTTCCTGCCTGATCGCCCATTGATGGCATTCCGTAGAGCACGGAACTTGCGAGATATTTTGGTCAAAAGCCATTATTCTAATCCACCTAAACCAACATTTTTGGACAGGTTTTCTGCGAGTGGTGGATGTGTTCCGTGCGGGAGGTGTGTCGCCTGCCCTAACATAGAGCGAAGTACCTCCTTCTTTGGTTCAGATGGCATGAGAGAGTACAAAATTAAACAGAATATAACCTGTACATCACGTTATGTGATTTACCATGCCACTTGTCCATGTGAACTCATCTATGTGGGACTTACGACAAGACAAATGAAGGTCCGCGTACGTGAACACGTACTGGGGATTCAGGCGGCCTCCTCCTGCACGGATACATCCACCCTTAAGACTCTTCCGCATCACTTTTTTGATTTTCATCGATGTGATAGCACCCTACTTAGAGTGCGGGGTATTGACATGCTCAACATAATATCAGGGCGGAAATCTAACTAAAAGGCTAGGACAACTAGAATCAAGATGGATTTGGACATTGAAAACAATCCATCCGAAAGGCCTGAACGAGAATCTATCTTTCGCCCCTTATTTGTGATCCCCATCTGTTGCCTATTGATTGATTTATTGGTGTCAGCATTGTTTTTATTTTTTTAACTTTCTATTTTTATTGTTTAGATTTTTTCTGTTATGAGGTGTTTGGTGATGATGTTTACACGAGGAGTGACTCTGCTTGAATATCCAGATTCTTCTATCAAGTCAGCAAGACATATGGAAAACAACTGACATAGACACTATATATTTAGATACATGTGTCTATGGATAGTTGTATATATGAACACATATTACCTTGTTAATATCATGCTTTGAATTATATTGATTAATTTGACACACGTATGTGTGTATATTCATATTCATATATAGGGTTATATGTTCTTGCATTCTCTCTATCATTATTTCTTGGGTTATAGTTATCTGTTTTATCATTTTGTTTTCTGTGTATTTTTCTGCTGTGGATGTCATATACTTTCCATATTCATGTTATATTAGCATTTAGGAGGTTAATTGTAAGCTATATATCCACTGCTATTTGTTAATTGTTGATATGTCATTATGCGCTTGCTGACCTGTTATATTGATGCCCTCTAGGTGATTAACCATGCAAACATCATGGTTGATGTGCGCATGTGCCAGCCCAGAGATATATATATATATATATATATATATATATATATATATATATATCGTTTACATCAATGCCGTCTATATCTTTTGCTTATAATATACTAGCCGATTTGGACGGTAAAATAGATATTATATTATATATCATGGCACTATGTTTTGCTAACTAAGATTGATACTGCGCTGCTGTGGTGATTATTCCTTTTATCCCCTCTTTGTAATGGCTGAGCGCATTTCCATTCTACTGTGCGCATGCGCCAGCCTGCTGTGGAGATTATTCCTCTTATGCCCTTCTTGTTAATGACCGAGCGCACTTCCATCCTGTTGTGCGCATGCGCCAGCCTGCCTAGCCCTTCGATCCGCTTCCGCCCTCTGTATGTTTATTTTCCGGTCACGTGGGGCCCCACGTACTTCCGGTTTGACGTCCATGGCGTTGGTGGAGTCCTATGGCGACGGCTGATAGCGCTATTATGTTACAACCAACAGCGAGTATTCATGATGATTGTTTGCACATGTGCCTGTTATATCTGTTCCTATAGCGGCGTCACTGGGCGGTACCTTTTTTGTATGAGTGCCTCTATATATACTGGGTATATTCATTACCACACTAGGCCCCCTGAGGAAGGAGTGTGGCTCCGAAACGCGCGTTGGGGTGGGTCAGTGGTCCGTTTTCCATCCACCTGAATAGGTATGTTGTTCCATTGTCATGTCTGGTTGATATACCGTGGTGCTGCTATTTAGCCAGTTATTTAACATTGTGATTGTGCCCCCAGACATCCTATTGTAATGATGTTTATGATTGTATGGTGGGTTGATGGACCATGATCCCTTTATAGCGTTTCTTTGCTGACATTAATTGTCTGTCAGCTCTCTTATGTCTCATGCACCTGCTCTGTTAATTATATCACTATTATTCATTTAATAAAATTCATGTTTTATTGGCTTTTGGACTGTTTTTCCGTTTTTGTAGTACATGCTGGAGCACAGTTCGAATTGTTTATGTGAGGAGGTGATGGTCCCAGAGGAAGAGTTGAAAGCAGAGGAGAATGATGAAGGGATAGCAATATCTCAAATTTCCAGACTGTCATCGCACAAGTGGGTGCCATGGGAGGGTGGCTTACTGCGATCAACACTCTCTGTTGTCCATGGTTAGCTGGAGGGGACAGAAGAAGTAGCCGCAAACACAGCATGGACTTGGACCTCATGGAAGTACCTGAAACCTGATTGCCTTCTTGCTTCACTATCATCAACACGATGCCCGTATTCTTGGGGTTTAATAGTGCTGAGTGCTGGGTTGCCACTCTGTTAGATCCACGGTACAAGAGTAAATTTAACCACATGCTTCCCCCTGGAAAGAGATGCGCGCATGCTGAAGTATCGAAATACGCTTGCTGACAATGTCAAGTGTGGCTTTCCCCAAGACAGCAGTGAAGCACACAGTGTGCATCCCAGTTATAGACGTCCAATCCAGGGAATGTCAAGGTGTCATCGTCAAAACATAAGTAGCAGCAATGTAAGTGGCATAAGCAATTTCTGTGAGTCGTGTAACACATTTTTTATACCAGCCTGTTCATTAGCAGAACAGAGTACAAGTCTAACATGTTGTGAATGACTGGAGAGAATGGTGTAGAAGCATCTTTAGCTCAATATCGATGCCATCAGGGGGAATTGGACCATTTTACATTTTGGTCTTCAAAAATGGAAGAATGGCCTAAGCTCGCCTATCATGCCTTGGAGATTTTGTGATGCCTGGCAGCCAGCGTTGTCTCAGAACATGTCTTCAGCGCTGCTGGTGGTATCCTGACATATAAGCGCATCTGGCTGTCGCCAAAAAGTTTAGACTGCCTAACTTTCACCAAAATGAACAAGTTATGCATCTCCGATGACTTTTGCACCCGAGTCGCAGATTGTGCAGACTGGATATGGCGTCGTTTTTTGTGTCATGTATTTATCTCACGATATTGCAGTCTCTGCCATCTTTGTGGTGTCTTCTATGCCTGCTGTTCCTACATTTTTTGAAATGTATCGACTCCAAATTGGGTCTTAGGTCATGTTGAGAAATACAATTCAGGATTGGGTTATAAAAAAAAATCTTAATCTCTGATGTTCCCACCGAGCATCATCAAATCATTATAGTATCATAACACACCTGCCAAGAGAGGGCCGCCCACCAAAACTTTCAACATGGGCAAGGCGGGCATTAATTAGAGAGGCAGCACATAGACCAAAGGTAACCCAGAAGGAGCTTCAGAGTTCCCAAGCAGAGATTGGAGTATCTGTCCATGCAACCAGAATACACTGTAACACTCCATAGAGGTGGCCTTTATGGAAGAATGGGTAGAAAAAAATCTTTAATAGAACAAAATTGAACTTTTTGGCCACCAAGGTAAATGCTATATTTGGCAGCAAACCAACAAATATCATCACCCCAAGAATGGAGTGGATGGACTTGACATGAGCTGCGTCCAAACCTCTGCCCGTTACTGACCGTGGGAACATACCCTTACATAGATAATGTTAGAAATAAAAGATAGGATATGTTTAGATGTAATAAGGAAGTAATTATTTTTTACATTAGTAATACTTATGATACAATGTTGACAACCTGACTTATGAGCATCTACTCTTCTGGGCTACTCTCAGCATTGTGCTAAGGGCAGCAGATTTTGCTTTCACTAGCAGAATAATGAAATGTAACAAGCTAAAACAGCCAATAATTATATTTTTACATGCTTAGTAATGCAGGCAAATTGAACTAATGCTGTTAGATTATAGCTTACATGTATAATAATATAGTACTAGAAAAAAAGCTAACAACATTTCACCTATTTGGATTTTTAAAAGAAAACTAAATCTAGAAATGAATGATTAAAGTAAGATAATAAGTAAGAAATAATGATGCCCAGTCTGTCAGCTTGCAGGAATTACAGAATGAAGAAGCAAAGAGGAAGGAGGTGCCCCAGGAAGTCCAGGATGGAGGCAGGAGCTTGGAACCACTAACATGATCTTCCCTTACAGCACAAGAGCAGGTGGGTATTATTGTACAAATGTCTGCTTGTAATAATACAGAAAACCCCCTCTCTCATCACTCTGTATACTACTCATGTACTGTGACATCACTAAAGTGGCATGTGCAGGTTTGTGCACCACTTGTCAAAATTACTGTTATTGTGAACAGTTAAGAAAGTGAAAGATGAAATGATCTCTAACAGGCCTAAAGATAAAGATTACATATTTCCTTTGTATTTTAGGCAAAAAAAAAAATTTTCATCGTTTACATTTTAAAAATTACAAAAATGAAAATGTCCCAATGCAAAAGTTTGGGCACCCTTGGAGATTTGTGTGCTCAGATAGCTAAGACCAAGGTTTCAAACCTTAATTAGCCTTTTCAGGTTATGGCTTGCTCACTATCATGATTAGAAAAGGCCAGGTGATGCAAATTTCCCAGCTTAATAATGTTGCACAGCTTCTGAATCCACACCTTTGCAGTAGAAAACGTAACAGAGCAGGCTTCATGGGATAAAAAGCTTTTACTTCTTACAACATGAGGTAAAAGAATAATGCACAGTCATTTCAGGATTGCATCAGGAAACAGGAACAAAACGAAAGTGAAACTACAAGTGAGACTATTTCTTATACAATACATTAAACAGAAGGAAACATTACACAACATCGCCATCTACTGTCAGGTCAGCATAAAGTCCTCCTTTTACTTAAAATAAGTCCTAATCTGTTGCATATGCCAACACCCTTTCTCAACAATAAGGACTTATTCAATCAAACCCAACTTTTTTTTAGTCTCTGATGTTTATCAGCATTCAACGCCTTTGTGAGAATGTCTGCTGTCATTTCTTCAGTAGGGCAATACTCCAACTTCAAGACTCCTTGGTCCTGATGATCTCTCAAGAAATTATATTTCACATCAATATGCTTGGTTCTTGGATTGACTCTTTCCATCTGAGCAAAAAACAAGACATCCTTGATTGTCCTCTTTTAGTTTTGTGGTTCCAACTGTGGTGGTCCTAGGTCTGTCAACAATTGTCTTAAACACAGTACTTCTTGACTCACATGTGCTGCTGCAACATATTCTGCTTCTGTTGAAGATAGTGTCACAATTGACTGTTTCTTACTTGTCCAACTTATTGGTCCACCTGAGAGAAAAAAAATATGTCCACTGGTAGATCTTCTGTCAGTTGGATCTCCAGCCCAATCTGCATCAACATATCCTGTTAAAATGCAATTATCACCTGTGGGTAATTCAGCTTAACATTGCTAGTTCCTTTCAAATAACATATTACCTCTCTTCACGCATTCCAATCAGCTTTATTTGGTTTTAATACCTTTCTACTCAGAATTCCTACTGCTGCTGCGATGTCTGGTCTTGTAACGGTCGCTAGATACAGTAGTTTTCCTATTGCTGTTCTGTATTCTTCATTGTTTGGTAGCATATTTTCTTCACTGTTCATCTCTTTGAGATAATTAGTTTCCATTGGAGACTTTACTGTTTTTGCATCCTTTAGTCCAAATTTGTCTGTTATGTCTTGAATCATGTGATTCTGATTCAGTAGGAAACTTCAGTCTTCTTCTCTTTCTATCTGTATTCCTAGGTACTGTTTTACATTTCCTAAGTCTTTGATTTCAAAATGTTGTTTCAGAGTTTTTAGAATGTTTTCTTTATCTCTTTCTTGTTTAAAACAAATCAAAATGTTGTCTACATATATGAGTACATAAATCCATCTATTACTCATCCTTTTTGTGTACAAGCATGGATCAGCTTTGCTTCTTTGAAATTTTTTATTTGTTAGTACTTCTGTGATTTTGTCATTCCACGCTTTAGCTGCTAGTTTTAAACCATATATGCTTTTCTGTAGTTTACAAACTTTGTTTGGATTTCTTTCATCTTTGAATCCTGGAGGTTGTTCCATGTAAATGTCTTCTGTTAAATCTCCATTCAAAAAAGCTGTCTTTACATCAAGATGTCTTAGTTCCATCTTTTCCATTGCTGCAACTGTAAGTAAAGTTCTTATTGTAGTGTGTTTGACAACTAGAGCAAATGTTTCATCATAGTCCATATTTTTGAGAATACCCTTTAGCTATGAGTCTTGCTCGATATCTTTCAGGTGTGCCATATGTTTGGTATTTTACTTTAAAAATCCATTTACATTCTATGGCTTTTCTTCCTTCTGGCAAATCTGTTAGTGTCCATGTATGTGAATCATGCATGGATTTAATTTCTGCTTCTGTTGCTTCTATCCAATTATTAGCTTCTTCTTCATGAAGTTTAGATATGTCTTCCCAAGAGGTAGGCTCATAGATTTTTCTTATACTTGTCTTGCATGAGAGACATTTTGGTGGTTTTCCTTTGTTCTCTCTTATTGAACGTCTTGGTTCTATGTCTGTTTGTAGTTGTGATTCTTCACTTTCAGTATTTTGTTCTTCATTAATTTCTACTTCTTTCTCATCAGATATTTCTTCAGTTATGTCACTTATGTTTTTCTCATTTTTTGTTTCAACTGAAATCATAACGTCTTCATTTAAATCTTCAATGAATGTTACACTGTCACTCACCGTAACTCTGTCTGTTTTGGGATCTAAGATTCTATATCCTTTGCAATTTTCACTATATGCAACGAATATTCCTTCCATGGATCTGTTTTAAAGTTTGGAACATTTTTCTGTTGGAATGAATATAAAAACTTTACATCCAAAAACTTTTAAATGATTGACACTTGGTTTCATACATTGCCACAGTTCATATGGAGTTTTCTTCAGTTTTCTGGAAAAAAGTCGGTTCTGTAGATATGTAGCTGTCATTGCTGCCTCACCCCAATATTTCTCTGGTAGTTTAGAATCTGTCAGCATACATCTCATCATTTCTGATAGAGTTCTGTTTTTCCTTTCTGCTACTCCATTTTGTTCAGGTGTGTATGGAACAGTTTTTTGATGTTATATTCCATTTTGTCTTAAGTAGTCTTCTATTCTGTGACCTGTAAATTCACCTCCTTCACCACCTCCATCTCACTTTCTTTTGGAATAGATATCCTTGTGGCTTTGGATTTTATACAACATTCACATCTTATGGTAATTGAGCAATCTGATATCTTTGATTCTTTTGTCAATTCTTTTCTCTGTAGCTCCCTTATACTGTCCGGGTGTCTATGTCCTAGACGTCTATGCCACATGTGAATACAGTTTTTGTGATCATGTGTACATACCTTCATTTGTTCCTTTGGTTTGTCAAAATGATATAATTGTTCATCTGCCTTGACTTTGGTTATCATCTTGTTTCCTGCAATAATTGCACACTCATTGTCTTTGAATTTTACTGTAAGTCCTTTTTCTGTTAAACGTTTCACAGATAATAGTGCGCCTTCCAATTTTGGAACATACAACACATCCTGTACAAGTATCTTTGAATCTTGTCCGAACTTGTTTGAACAATTTAGCATAACTTGTCCGATACTTTCTGCGGTTATTTTGCTTCCATCTGCAAGATAAATGGCTTCTTTCTTATCTAAATCAAGATCAGTAAAGAAATTCTTGTCACTTATCATATGACTCGTTGCTCCTGAATCAATAAACCAACCAAGTGATGATTTCTTGTCTGTTATTTTGAATGTGCCAGTCCATTTATTCTCACACGAATCGGAAATTGTGTTTTTCACTTTCTGTGTATGCTTTTTATGTTGTAATTTTTGTTGTTCTGCTTTCCATATGGTACAGTCTTTCTTTAAATGACCTTCTTTCTTACATCTGAAGCATTCTCTTGTCTCTTTATTATAGGGTTTTTTAAATTCTGTAGCTTTAAGAGCGTTTTCACTGTCATCAGTAGAAGAATCATTGCTTTGTACTTTTCTTCTCTGATATTCATCTATGAGTCTTGTTTTCACAAACTCTAATGTAATGTCTGCTTCAGGTCTTGTCTCTAGTACATTTATTAAAGCAGTATATGAATCTGGTAAAATGCACAACAATATACAGTACAGACCAAAAGTTTGGACACACCTTCTCATTCAATGATTTTTCTGTATTTTCATGACTATGAAAATTGTAGAATCACACTGAAGGCATCAAAACTATGAATTAACACATATGAAATTATGTATTACACTTTACATAAAAGTGTGAAACAACTGAAACTATGTCTTATATTCTAGGTTCTTCAAAGTAGCCACCTTTTGCTTTGATTACTGCTTTGCACGCAGAAAAGGTGAACGGATGGACTCTAAAAGCCTGGTTCCCACCGTGAAGCATGGAGGAGGATGTGTGATGGTGTGGGGGTGCCTTGCTGGTGACACTGTTGGGGATTTATTCAAAATTGAAGGCATACTGAACCAGCATGGCTACCACAGCATCTTGCAGCAGCATTCTATTCCATCCGGTTTGCATTTAGTTGGACCATCATTTATTTTTCAACAGGACAATGACCCCAAACACACCTCCAGGCTGTGTAAGGGCTATTTGACCAAGAAGAAAGTGTTGGGGTGCTACACCAGATGACCTGGCCTCTACAGTCACCAGACCTGAACCCAATTGAGATAGTTTTGGGGTGAGCTGGACTGCTCACCGCTTCAAATTTGAATAAATCCCCAACAGTGTCACCAGCAAAGCACCCGCACACCATCACACCACCTCCTCCATGCTTCACGGTGGGAACCAGGCATGTAGAGTCCATCCGTTCACCTTTTCTGTGTGCAAAGCAGTAATCAAAGCAAAAGGTGGCTACTTTGAAGAACCTAGAATATAAGACATATTTTCAGTTGTTTCACACTTTTTTGTAAAGTGTAATGTATAATTCCACATGTGTTAATTCATAGTTTTGATGCCTTCAGTGTGATTCTACAATTTTCATAGTCATGAAAATACAGAAAAATCTTTGAATGAGAAGGTGTGTCCAAACTTTTGGTTTGTACTGTTTTAGGGGTCGAGTTCCCGCTTCTGCACAAGGGGAATCTCGAGCCGTCCCTGCTGCGGTCTCCCATCCGTTTCTGGCCACAGTGGACTTTGCTCAGCTTAGACATCGGTCCCAGCGTCTTGCCCAGTCTAACACTGTGCAGAGGATTACTGCTGCTCCTCCAGGCTCTGCTATTGTAGCCAGTACTGGGTAGCGGCGAGCAGACGTCTTTAGGACAAAGTCCTTGCTTTCCCCTTCTGAGCATGCCCAGAGTAAGATCTCTCATTGGAGATCAGGGTCACATGCTCAGGTACTGCAGCAGCTCCTATTGGTCTGCCAGGAAGGTCCTGAAACCACTTGTGTTCTGGAGCAGTTTCCTATTGGTCCTTATATGGCAGGTCCTGTAGTTGCTACTATAAAAGGGTGGCATGGTCGTGCCGCCATGCCCTAGTATCAATCACATTATGTGCTTTGCGCCAGGGTGATCTTGCACGCATGTGTTAGGGCTCGGCTGAAATAAGCTCCTAGAATACCGGCACCTCCGGTGAGGAGATTGTCTGATTGCGTTGCTGATTGCGTTTCTACAGACTGCTGTCCACACAGCAGTTGTCTGTGCATACCTGTGGAGTAAACAGGACACAGTCCATATTTCTGCGCTTCTACCTTACCGACTCTGCGGCGTAACAGAGTTCGCTTATACCTCCATATAGGGCCACAGTGTCCATAGTTGCGACAGTAACAGAAAGTAACAGAGTTCGCCATTCCGCCATCCTACTAGCAGCAGGCTCTGCCTGCACGGTGGACCCCGGGCTGCGAACGCACTTATTATTTATATTTATTTTGTGCGTTCCGCCAGCCCTAACATACTGTAGCTGCTATATGACTTTCTTTAATGTCTTCACCAATAGATCTTAGCTGTGATATCACTTCCATCATTGAGAATATGTGCTTATGCATGTCACTGTCTGCACTTAGTCTCATACTGTAAAGCTTTCTTAATAAAAATAATTTGTGATTTAAGCTGGGTCTCTCATATAGCTTTCTTAATGCTTCCCACATTCCTTTCGCTGTTTCTTCATTTCTTATATGTATTGTAAGACAGTGAAGGAATATGTGTTGAATGGGGTGTACATTTCACCTAGGTACTGTGCTGTATGGTATAAGGAGATGTGTGGCTTTGTAAACCTAGTGGTAGAGAAAGGTCACTACACCTCACATTCAGCACACACTTGCAGCTCAGGCCTGAAACCATTCAGCTGTTAATTAGGAGACCAGAAGTAGGTGTGTTGGAACACAGTCAGAGAGCACGCTTAGTCTGGACACAGGAAGGTGTCCCGGCACAAGAAGCCGTCTCCAGGAGTGGGAGCTGGCTTAGTCTGGACACAGGAAGGTGTCCCGGCACAAGAAGCAGTCTCCAGGAGTGGGAGCTGGCTCAGTCTGGACACAGGAAGGTGTCCCGGCACAAGAAGCAGTCTCCAGGAGTTTGAGCTATCTCAGTCTGGGTGCAGGAAGTACCCCGGACACAGGAGTAGTCTCAGTGAGAATCCGTGCGAATAGCGGCTGAATAGGAGTGGATCTCTCTCAAGTCTGGACGTTGAAGGTGCCTTCAGACACAAGGAGGAGTATCTGTGAAACTCCATACTGGTAACATATATCATATGTGTTGTTTTGGGTCAGGCTGGTAGAGCCGGGACCCGGATAGACAGGGCAATCGATCTATGTGTAATTAGTGGCTAGACAAGCCCAGGTTTTCTGTTTATGCTTTATTTTTATCTGTTTGCTGTGGACTTTAATAAAGCTGGTTGCGGCCAGTTTTCATCAGAACTGCTGTCTGAATGAACTGTTTTCGTGTCACTCTGTCTACCCAGACAGCGATCCTAGAGCTATATCCCCTGGAAATTTTACAATTGGCGGAGAATGCTGGGGCAGCACAGTGGCTGATACAATTGGTGCTGGAATGTGCGTGCGGCACAGTGGCTTAGAGACAGCAATAAAGGTGAAGTCTGTTGAAATAGCAGCAGAGAAAAAAAAAGTGTGTCAAGAGAAACGTCTGATTGGAGCAGTCTTAAAGAGACAGTAGCCCTAATAGAGTTTGCAAAAGAAAAAAAAAAAAAAGTGTGTCTGCACAGCAAAGGTGAACTTGTTGTGGAAAAGACTGTGGAGTGTGCAGCAGCAAAAGAGAAACGTCTATTGGAGCAGTCTTAAAGAGACAGTGGCCCTAATAGAGTTTGCAGAGAAAAAAAAAAAAGTGTCTGCACAGCAGAGCTGAATTTTTCTGTGGAAAAGACTGTGGAGTGTGTATGTCTTGAGTGAAGACTGCCGTTGTTGACAGAGAAGTCTGACAGCATGGATGACAGCATGGAAGCGCTGTTTGAACAAATGGCGCAAGTTAATGTGCAACATAAGACTGCCGTGGTTGAGACAGATAAGTCCGGCAGTATGGAGGAGCTCATTGAGTACCTGGCCCAGGCCCAGCGAAGCATGCAGCAGAGCATGGAGCAGCAGCAGGAGAATAACCGGTTGTTTTTTGAGCAGGTTGCAGCACAACAAAAGACTTGTGGCGCATCGTCCCAAAGTAATGTTGCAAAGTCACCTGCATTGTCCGCTGTAAAGAAGGCGGTAAGACGGTCCTTGAAAAAAATGACACCTCGTGACGATGTGGAGGTATATCTCACTAGGTTTGAGAGACTGGCAGAGAAGGAGAATCTGCCCCTATCTGAATGGGCCATGATGGTCGCACCCTATCTGTTTGGAGAGCCCCAAAGGGCATATGCTGACCTGAGCGAGCAGGACAGCCAAGACTATGGCAAGCTGAAAGCGGAGATTCTTACCCGGCTGGGTGTTACGGTGACAGCCCGTGCCAGGGGAGTTCATGACTGGAGATACAGTTGGGAGTCTGCAGTCAGCAGGCTTGATAATGGAGTTGAAAAGGTGATAGTGGACCGCTACACCCAAGCACGTCCTCCTGAGGTACAGCCGTCTGAGAGGTCGTCACTTCGGAGTTCCCGGACGCTGAACTCTCGCGGTAAGAGCGTTCCAGCTGTTGGGGACATGGGGTATGCTGATAAGCGGGTTCAGGCCCGAGGGGACATGTGGGTGGGAGAGTGTGATGGACAGTGTTGGAGCTGGCGTGAAATTGCAGCCAACTGTCCAATAGAGGGGGAGCCTATGTGTTGTGATGTTGGCAGATCCCTCTCTCTCTGCGCAGAACCTGTGTGTGTGTCCACCTCAGCCGAAGAGACTGGACCACAGGGGTCCCCGGTGGTTGTAAATGACTGCCCAGCACAGGCCCTCTTGGACTCAGAGAGTCCAGTGACTTCCGTATGTGACAGCCTGATTGATAGGGACTTCATCTCTGATAAGCACCTGAGTATGGTGTGCATCCATGGAGACACCAAAGTCTACCCAGAGACTGCCGTGGACTTGGTCCCCAAACTCGGGGAGGTTTCATATGAAGTGGGGGTAGTGAAGAACCTGGTGCACCCCGTCATATTGGGTAATGACTTTCCCCGGTCTAAGGATCTCTGGGGGAGAAATGTTTCTGATGGACAGTGTGATGAAGCTCCTATTGAGGGTGCGCAGTCCCGAGGGGGGAACACAATGCTAGTGAGCCGTTAAACTTATGTGATAATGATGATGATGATAATGATGATGATGATCATGATAATGATGATGACCATGATAATGATGATGATGATAATGATAATGATGATGATGATGATGATCATGATAATGATGATGACCATGATAGTGATGATGATACTGATCATAGTCATGATAATGATGTTGATAATAATGATGACTGTGATGGTGATGAAGTTCCTTTGCAGGTGATGTTGGGAGACGAGGATGGTGGTTCTCGGGAACCGAGTGTCCCTTACTTACCTGTGTCCTGTGACAATTTTGAGAGTGAGCAGTGGCGAGACCCCTCTCTTAGGACGGCACAGGAAAATATGATTGCTCTAAATGAGGTTTCCCAGGAGCCTGGCTCTGAGGAGAGGTTTCCTCATGCTGCCATGGACAATAGCCTATTGTATAGGGACACTGAAGTCCAGGGAGAGGTCGTGAGTCAGCTCCTAGTACCTGAGCTATATAGAAGTATAGTGCTGGGGTTGTCACATAGTCACATACTTGAGGGACCAGATGGTGAAGTTAATGTTGTGGATGACATGTTAACTAAGGTTCCAGATCAAGATGTGAATGAAAATGAATTGTATAACCCTGACAGTGAGCAGGATGTGAATGAAAATGAATTGTATAACCCTGACAGTGAGCAGGATGTGAATGAAAATGAAGTGTATAGCCCTGACAGTGAGCCAGATGTGGCTGAGAAAAAGGGGTCAGATAGTGATAGTGAATCATCTGATGACCATAAAGCAACCAGTGCAAATGAGGAAGGCATGGTAGCAGAGGAGGTTGAGAGTCCTGAGAAGAAAGCTGATGCTGACCTTACAGCCAGACAGAAGATGGCATCTGAAGATGTTTTACAGTTGGCCGGTTCCCTGGCGAAGACTAAGGTGAAAGGAGGAGAGCTGAGCTTTAAAGGCAGGACTCTGAAACTGAACACAGCACAAGTGGATGCTGTTGAAGATGAGAAGTTGTCGGTGTGTGGTGTGGATCTGCATCATGCCAAGGACTCTGAAGGTGATGCTGCAGAGGTGGAAAAAGCCATAGAAGTGGTAGACACCAAACCAGATGCCTCATCAGTAGCTGCAACTCGTGAAGCTCAGGCTGGAAGTTCGGCGCCCGGAGCCCCAGCAGTGTTCCCGAGTGATACCAAGGATCTGGATAAGTCACAAGATGATATTTTGAGACATCGGGCTGGCGTTGGTGAGCTCAAGCGCACTTTCAGGGAGGCTACATCGGAGCCACGTCCCTACAAATGGGAAAAGCGATGTGTCACTCCGTTGCCGCTACAGACACACGGGAGCCCAGATGGGATGCAGAACGTGGTGGAAGAGAAGAATCCGGCGGGTTCTGAGTATACAGATGCCGCTATCAAGGAGAACTTGAAAGCTGGAATAAATGGAAATATTGGAGACCATAATGATGTGACTGAAGAGGCAGAATGTAAGACTGACGGTAGGGCTTCTGAGCATGTTCTACCAGAAGAGCCTGTACAAGAAGAGGATGAATTATGTGTACCGAAAAAGAAAAACGATCAGCTTCCTCTACAGTGCCAATTGTGGGAACAGTGTGGCTCAAAATGGTCAGAGACCATGGCAGAGGTGCTTAAGTTCTGTGAAATAGAATTTATGAACCAACTGATATTTAAGAAAGTAGATGTGCTAAAAAAGGTTCAGGGGGAATTAGAGAAAGGTGAAAAAAACCCTATACCTCCTGTGACAGTTGGTGACACAGGGTCAGTGCCCCAAAAACAGGAGGTACGAGAGTTTCTGTGGAAGAATCAGCAGAGGTGTTCTGACGTGCCTGGTCGTACTTCTCTGGCCAGGCACTATATCGAAACTGAGCCCGGCCCTAAGGTCAAGGTGAAACCGTGCAGGATACCCGAGGCCCGCAGAGAGCATAGGCCTGGGAGGGTACAGGGTAGTACGGATGCTTCAGATGAAGAGAAAGCTGATGTTGGCTATGACTCAGGTGAAGATACAAATGACAGTGGTGAAGATGAAGCTGATGAGGGCCATGACTGGTCCAGAGTTCACTGTCTCTGTTGGATTGTTGACCAGCCCTCCGGTCTGGATGACCAGCCCTCCGGTCTGGAGAAGAGGGAGGGGATATGTGAGACAGTGAAGGAATATGTGTTGAATGGGGTGTACATTTCACCTAGGTACTGTGCTGTATGGTATAAGGGAGATGTGTGGCTTTGTAAACCTAGTGGTTTTAAATTCCTATTTTGCATCTGTTTTCTCTCAGAAAGGAAATGTAACATCAACTGATCTTCACTGTCCTATTAAAGGAATAGAAGAATCCAGGATATCTATAAACAGAAAGACAGTGAGGAAACACTTAGCTAACATAAATGAATTCAAGTCTCCAGGTCCAGATGAATTACACCCCAGGGTACTGAAGGAGATAGCAGAAGAAATTCTTGAACCACTGTCCATAATCTTTGAAAATTCTTGGAGAACAGGAGAAGTCCCAGAAGACTGGAGAAGAGCAAATGTTGTTCCTATCTTCAAAAAGGGGAAGAAGGTGGACCCAGGGAACTACAGGCCGGTGAGTCTGACTTCTATAACAGGAAAGATCTTTGAACAAATTATTAAAGAACATGTATGCAAGTACCTGGATAAGAATGAAGTGATTAAACTCAGTCAGCATGGGTTTGTAACTAATAAGTCATGTCAGACTAACTTAATTTCCTTCTATGACAGAATCACTGACTGGGTGGATCAGGGAAATGCTGTAGATATAGTATATCTTGACTTCAGCAAAGCATTTGACAAAGTATCTCACACAATCCTTATTGAAAAAATGACTAAGTATGGAATGGACAAGGCAACTGTTAGGTGGATTCATAACTGGCTTAGTGATCGGACCCAAAGAGTGGTTGTAAATGGCTGCACATCCAGTTGGAAGAATGTCTCAAGTGGGGTACCACAAGGCTCTGTTTTGGGCCCTGTATTGTTCAACATCTTTATCAATGATTTAGATGAAGGAATTGAGGGTAAACTGATCAAATTTGCTGATGACACAAAGCTAGGAGGGGTAGCTAATACTAGAGAAGAGAGAGAGAGGATTCAAAAAGATATACATAAACTGGAGCAGTGGGCAGCAACTAACAGAATGGATTTTAACAGGGAAAAATGCAAAGTACTACATCTGGGCAATAAAAATGAAAAAAGCATATACAAAATGGGAGGAATAGGGCTAAGTAACAGCACATGTGAAAAAGACTTGGGTATACTAATTGATCACAGACTTAACATGAGTCAACAGTGTGATGCAGCAGCAAAAAAGGCAAATGCAATTCTAGGATGTATCAACAGAAGCATACAGTCTAGATCACGTGAGGTCATTATTGCCCTCTACTCCTCTTTGGTCAGACCTCATCTGGAATACTGTGTCCAGTTTTGGGCACCACATTTTAAAAAAGACATCAACAAACTGGAGCAAGTTCAGAGAAGAGCCACCAGAATGGTGACCGGTCTGCAAACCATGTCCTATGAGGAACGGTTGCAGGATTTGGGAATGTTTAGCTTGCAAAAAAGAAGACTGAGAGGAGACTTAATAGCTGTCTACAAATATCTCAAGGGCTGTCACATTGTAGAAGGATCATCTTTATTCTCATTTGCACAAGGAAAGACTAGAAGCAATGGGATGAAACTGAATGGGAGGAGACACAGATTAGATATTAGAAAAAACTTTTGACAGTTAGGGTGATCAATGAGTGGAACAGGCTGCCACAAGAGGTGGTGAGTTCTCCTTCAATGGAAGTCTTCAAACAGAGGCTGGATATACATCTGTCTGGGATGATTTAGAGAATTCCTGCTTTCAGCAGGGGGTTGGACCAGAAGGCCCAGGAGGTCCCTTCCAACTCTACCATTCTATGATTCTATGATTCTATGTAGAGAAAGGTCACTACACCTCACATTCAGCACACACTTGCAGCTCAGGCCTGAAACCATTCAGCTGTTAATTAGGAGACCAGAAGTAGGTGTGTTGGAACACAGTCAGAGAGCACGCTTAGTCTGGACACAGGAAGGTGTCCCGGCACAAGAAGCCGTCTCCAGGAGTGGGAGCTGGCTTAGTCTGGACACAGGAAGGTGTCCCGGCACAAGAAGCAGTCTCCAGGAGTGGGAGCTGGCTCAGTCTGGACACAGGAAGGTGTCCCGGCACAAGAAGCAGTCTCCAGGAGTTTGAGCTATCTCAGTCTGGGTGCAGGAAGTACCCCGGACACAGGAGTAGTCTCAGTGAGAATCCGTGCGAATAGCGGCTGAATAGGAGTGGATCTCTCTCAAGTCTGGACGTTGAAGGTGCCTTCAGACACAAGGAGGAGTATCTGTGAAACTCCATACTGGTAACATATATCATATGTGTTGTTTTGGGTCAGGCTGGTAGAGCCGGGACCCGGATAGACAGGGCAATCGATCTATGTGTAATTAGTGGGTAGACAAGCCCAGGTTTTCTGTTTATGCTTTATTTTTATCTGTTTGCTGTGGACTTTAATAAAGCTGGTTGCGGCCAGTTTTCATCAGAACTGCTGTCTGAATGAACTGTTTTCGTGTCACTCTGTCTACCCAGACAGCGATCCTAGAGCTATATCCCCTGGAAATGTTACAGTATTAATTGAGCATCATCCACTAATAAGCTAATGGTGGCTCTCGCTTGTCTATTTTTCTTATCCCATGTCTGATTATCCTGATCAGGTCTATCTGTAGTGATTACTTCCCATAAATCATCTTTAGACAATAACATCTCTACTTTGAACTTCCATAGCTGATAGTTCTCATCATTCAGTTTAGCTACTGTGAGTTTTAGCTCTGTGCTACTTGTCATTTTTAACTTATCTTACTTGTTTGAAGAGACTTGCACTGAAGAATTCTTCTGCATTCACCAGGGTCTTGCCGAGAGTTCCAGTGTCCTGAGTATCTGGTATTCTTGGTGCTTGGGATCTGTGGTGTCTGGATTCTCTGTATCTGGGTACGCTGCGTCTGGGCACATAACCTGTTGCACAGTTTCTGAATCCACACCTTTGCAGTAGAAAACTTCACAGAGCAGGCTTCATGGGATAACAAGCTTTTAGTTCTTACAACATGAGGTAAAAGAATAATGCACAGTCATTTCAGCATTGCATCAGGAAACAGGAACAAAACGAAAATTAATCTACAAGTGAGACTATTTCTTATACAATACATTAAACAGAAGGCAACATTACACAACATCGCTATCTACTGTCAGGTCAGCATAAAGTCCTCCTTTTACTTACAGTTAGGTCCATAAATATTTGGACAGAGACAACATTTATCTAATTTTGGTTCTAGACATTACCACAATGAATTTGAAACAAAACAAATCAGATGCAGTTGAAGTTCAGACTTTCAGCTTTCATTTGAGGGTATCCACATTAAAATTGGATGAAGGGTTTAGGAGTTTCAGCTCCTTAACATGTGCCACCCTGTTTTTTAAAGGGACCAAAAGTAATTGGACAAATGACTCCAAGGCTATTTCATGGACAGGTGTGGGCAATCCCTTTGTTATGTCATTCTCAATTAAGCAGATAAAGGGCCGGAGTTGATTTGAGGTGTGGTGTTTGCATTTGGAAGGTTTTGCTGTGAAGGAAACATGTGGTCACAGGAGCTCTCCATGCAGGTGAAACAAGCCATCCTTAAGCTGCAAGAACAGAAAAAAAACCCATCCAAGAAATTGCTACAACATTAGAAGTGGCAAAATATACAATTTGGTACATCCTGAGAAAGAAAGAAAGCACTGGTGAACTCATCAATCCAAAAAGACCTGGGAGCCCACGGAAGATAACAGTGGTGGATGATCGCCGCATACTTTCTTTGGTGAAGAAGAACCCGTTCACAACATCAACTGAAGTCCAGAACACTCTCAGTGAAGTAGGTGTATCTGTCTCTAAGTCAACAGTAAAGAGAAGACTCCATCAAAGTAAATACAAAGGGTTCACATCTAGATGCAAACCATTCATCAATTCCAAAAATAGACAGGCCAGAGTTAAATTTGCTGAAAAACACCTCCAGAAGCCAGCTCAGTTCTGGAAAAGTATTCTATGGACAGATGAGACAAAGATCAACCTGTACCAGAATGATGGGAAGCCAAAAGTTTGGAGAAGAAAGGGAACGGCACATGATCCAAGGCACACCACATCCTCTGTAAAACATGGTGGAGGCAACGTGATGGCATGGCCATGCATGGCTTTCAATGGCACTGGGTCACTTGTGTTTATTGATGACTAGTGTTGAGCATTCCGATACCGCAAGTATCGGGTATCGCCGATATTCGCGTTATCGGAATTCCGATACTTAATTCCGATACTTTTTCAATATCGTATACCGGAATCGGAAGTTCCCATAATTCTTTGAGAGGCAATGTGATGTTAGTCAGCCAATGATGAATCTTATGAAGTGTGGGCACATCCTGTAATGCTGCGGTCATCTTAACTAATGGCATGGCTGTGATTGGCTGCTAAATGATGTCAGAATGCACTATAAAAGGCGCCGCAGCCATTTTAGCGTCACTGTGCTGTGAACTCAGTTAGGGACAGAACGCTACTCTGCTCACTCTGAGGGACAGTTAGATATTACGATTTTGTGTACTACTGTGCTTGAGGCAGGCTAGTTTACCAACCGCTGTGTAAAGCTTCATTTTGCCAGTGTTGTTTTAACAGCTCTGTGCAAGGTGTGTGTGTGACAGTGCAGGTGACGCTGCAGTTTGCTCTGCATCCACCGCTGTTTGTAGGCATCTGCACGTGTCACTGACTCTTTTTTTTTTTATTTTATTTTGTGGAATTGGTGCAGCTCCATTATATTAGAAAAAATCAAATCTATTAGTGTGACGTGCTTCCATCCGTATAAATACATTGGTTGCAAACACTATAGAAGTACAGAAAGGAGCCTTTCACAGCTACTGAACAGTTGTCTGCAGGGTTTACTGTAGTCTGTGAGCTTTTAATTTTGTGAGTGCAGATTACGCTCCAGTTAGTTCTTCAACCACTGCCGGTTGTAGTCTGCTGAGCGTGTGTCACTGCCTCATCCTTCACATTTTTCTCTAATTGGTGCTGCTCCATTTTAGTGGAAAAAAATCTAATCTATTAGTGTGACGCGCTTCCATCCGTATACAATACATTGGTTGCAAACACTATAGAAGTAGACAAAGGGGCCTTTAACAGCTACTGAACAGTTGTGTTTCAGTGTTCACTGTAGTCTGTGAGCTTTTCATTTTTTGAGTGCAGATTACGCTCCAGTTTGTTCTTCAACCACTGCCGGTTGTAGTCTGCTGAGCGTGTGTCACTGCCTCATCCTTCACATTTTTCTCTAATTGGTGCTGCTCCATTTTAGTGGAAAAAAATCTAATCTACTAGTGTGACGCGCTTCCATCCGTATACAATACATTGGTTGCAAACACTATAGAAGTAGACAAAGGGGCCTTTAACAGCTACTGAACAGTTGTGTTTCAGTGTTCACTGTAGTCTGTGAGCTTTTCATTTTTTGAGTGCAGATTACGCTCCAGTTTGTTCTTCAACCACTGCTGGTTGTAGTCTGCTGAGCGTGTGTCACTGCCTCATCCTTCACATTTTTCTCTAATTGGTGCTGCTCCATTTTAGTGGAAAAAAATCTAATCTATTAGTGTGACGCGCTTCCATCCGTATACAATACATTGGTTGCAAACACTATAGAAGTAGACAAAGGGGCCTTTAACAGCTACTGAACAGTTGTGTTTCAGTGTTCACTGTAGTCTGTGAGCTTTTCATTTTTGAGTGCAGATTACGCTCCAGTTTGTTCTTCAACCACTGCCGGTTGTAGTCTGCTGAGCGTGTGTCACTGCCTCATCCTTCACATTTTTCTCTAATTGGTGCTGCTCCATTTTAGTGGAAAAAAATCTAATCTATTAGTGTGACGCGCTTCCATCCGTATACAATATATTGGTTGCAAACACTATAGAAGTAGACAAAGGGGCCTTTAACAGCTACTGAACAGTTGTGTTTCAGTGTTCACTGTAGTCTGTGAGCTTTTCATTTTTTGAGTGCAGATTACGCTCCAGTTTGTTCTTCAACCACTGCCGGTTGTAGTCTGCTGAGCGTGTGTCACTGCCTCATCCTTCACATTTTTCTCTAATTGGTGCTGCTCCATTTTAGTGGAAAAAAATCTAATCTATTAGTGTGACGCGCTTCCATCCGTATACAATACATTGGTTGCAAACACTATAGAAGTAGACAAAGGGGCCTTTAACAGCTACTGAACAGTTGTGTTTCAGTGTTCACTGTAGTCTGTGAGCTTTTCATTTTGTGAGTGCAGATTACGCTCCAGTTTGTTCTTCAACCACTGCCGGTTGTAGTCTGCTGAGCGTGTGTCACTGCCTCATCCTTCACATTTTTCTCTAATTGGTGCTGCTCCATTTTAGTGGAAAAAAATCTAATCTATTAGTGTGACGCGCTTCCATCCGTATACAATACATTGGTTGCAAACACTATAGAAGTAGAGAAAGGGGCCTTTAACAGCTACTGAACAGTTGTGTTTCAGTGTTCACTGTAGTCTGTGAGCTTTTCATTTTGTGAGTGCAGATTACGCTCCAGTTTGTTCTTCAACCACTGCCGGTTGTAGTCTGCTGAGCGTGTGTCACTGCCTCATCCTTCACATTATTCTCTAATTGGTGCTGCTCCATTTTAGTGGAAAAAAATCTAATCTATTAGTGTGACGCGCTTCCATCCGTATACAATACATTGGTTGCAAACACTATAGAAGTACACAAAGGGGCCTTTCACAGATACTGAACAGTTGTCTGCAGGGTTCACTGTAGTCTGTGAGGAATAACCACACTTAGGCCTTATAACTTTTCTGACTTTCTTTATCAATCTACCAAGATGAAGAAGTCAGTGAGTAAGGCACGTGGTCGTGGTCGTGGCCGTGGATTTGCAGCAGGGAGAGGACGTGGGGATTCTGTGGCTGCTGCCGCACCCAGTGACACAGCATCCACCAGTTTTCCCCGTGAGCGTTCCTTTATGCGCACTTTTGTAGGAGCTCAGCGTACCCCCCTGCTGCGTGAAGAACAAATTGAAGCCGTTGTTGGTTGGATGGCAGCCAATGCATCGACTTCAATAGCTTCCACCTCCTCTCAGGACCACAGCACTGTTGAACAACCATCAGTTTCTTCACCGCCTGCCAAATTGCCCAGGCAGTCAGAGAGCTCTGTACAGGAGCCAGCTGAGTCTCTGCTTCTGTTCTCAGAATCTGTTGGCTTGCAAACAGGGGCCCAGCCAAGCAGCATTCTGGAATGTGAAGAAGAGGCAGTATGCAGTGATGCGCAACAGCTGTGTCTCTCTGAATCTGAAGAGGCGGGTGAGCCAGTGCCGATGGTCAGCACACCGCAGAACGCATCTGATGATGATGAGACTCAGTTGCCAGTTTCTGTTGAGCATGGTGCTGGCCAGACCACCCAACAACAGCAGGTGTTGGAAGAGGGTAGTGGTGGAGATGATGAGGTCCAAGACCCAACATGGCGTGAGGAACAGGAAGGTGGTGGGAGCAGCTCTGAGGAAGAGATTGCCCCAACGGTCCAAACAGTAGGGAGAGGTAGGCTGCAGACTCGCTTGCCTGTAGCCTCCAGTTTGGCACCCGTTCGGAGCAGTTCTCTTCCAACAGCCAAACCGGGCGCTCCCAGGACTTGCTCTGCGTGGTCCTTTTTTGATACAGTTGCAGATGATATTTGCTATGTCAAATGCAAGCTGTGTAATCAAAAAATTAAAAGAGGTAAAAGTGTCAGTAACCTTAATACAACAAATATGTGGAAACATGTGCGGTCAAAGCACTTTGTTGAGTTACAAAGACACACTGGAGATGTAGGCCAACCTACAGCAGCACCTACATCTTCAGCTCGTGTTGGAGCCTCTTCCTCCAGTTCACACACAGCTGGTTCGGCTTCCTCACAGGATCGCCATGGAAGAACCTCTGTCACTGTTGTCCAGAGACACAGTGTTATTCCACCCACAGCAGCAAGTTCCCTGTCATCCTCACACACCCAGGCCACAAAACAGCCATCGGTAGCACAGGCATGGGATAAAAGACGGCGATACTCGGCAAACCATCCACGAGCACAGGCTCTGAATGCTGGCATTGCAAAACTCCTGTCCCTTGAAATGCTGTCATTCAGGCTGGTGGAGACTGACAGTTTCCGTGAATTAATGGCATTGGCAGTCCCACAATACAATGTGCCCAGCCGATTTTATTTCAGCAGGCAAGCCGTCCCTGGTCTGCAAAAGCATGTTGAGGCAAAAATTAAACATGCGCTACTAAACGCCGTCAGTAGCAAGGTCCACCTGACCACCGATGCGTGGACCAGTACCCATGGCCAGGGACGATACCTTTCACTCACTGCCCATTGGGTGAATGTTGTGGAGCCGGGTACAGATCTTGCGAGTGGCGCTGTACGTGTTCTGCCAACTCCAAGGATTGCCGGAATCAAGTCTGTCCACATTGACTCCTCCTCCTACTCCAGTTCCTCAGAATCATCGCTGCAGGAGCCGTCACGGTCTACCTCCACATGGACCCGTGGACGCTTACCTGATGCGACCGATATGAGCACAGCCGTGGCCAAACGGCAACAGGCCGTTCTGAAATTAATTCCCATGGGGAATCGAAGCCACACAGCGCAGGAGGTCTGGAATGCCATCAAGCAGGAGAGCGACGTGTGGTTTTTGCCAGCGAATCTCCAGCCAGGCTTGGTAGTGTGTGACAATGGCCGAAATCTGGTGGCAGCTCTGGGCCTTGGCAAACTCACTCACATACCATGTCTGGCACATGTGCTCAACTTGGTCGTGCAGAGTTTTTTGAGGGACTATCCGGATCTTGATGCACTGCTGCACAAGGTCCGCCTAGAGTGCGCTCACTTGCGACGTTCCAGCATGGCCAGATCGCGCATTGCAGCTCTGCAACGCAGATTGCGCCTTCCTGAACATCACATCATATGTGACGTATCCACCAGGTGGAATTCAACGTTACATATGTTGGAGCGGTTGTGTGAGCAGCAGCCAGCAGTAATGGAGTATCAGCTACATCAGGCGCAATCAACACGCAATTTGCGCCGTCCACACTTCACCATTAATGAGTGGGCCACTATGAAGGACATGTGCCACGTTTTGCGTGCGTTTGATGAGTCAACGCGGATGGCGAGTGCAGATGATGCACTAGTCAGCCTGACTGTCCCCCTTATCTGCCTGCTTCAAAAAACACTGCAAGCAATAAGGGATGAGGTTTTGGAAGAGGTGGAGGATGAGGAGTCACAAATTCCATCACCTTCTGGAAAGTCAGCGCAACGTGGTTCCTCACAAAGGGCTGGGCAGGGCTCACTTTGTGAGGAGGATGAGGAGGAGGAGTCAATGGAGGAGGAAGACATCGCTCCAGAGGGAGGTACACAACGCTCTAGTCAGTATGTAGAGCGAGGGTGGGGTGATGCAGAGCAGGCAGAGATGACGCCTCTTGCAGAGGACAGCGTTTCTTTGCCAGTTGGGAGTCTGCAGCACATGGTTGATTTCATGCTGCAGTGCCTAAGAAACGACCGCCGCATCGCCCACATTCTCACGACGTCTGATTATTGGGTGTACACCCTCCTAGACCCTCGCTACCGGGACAACGTCAAAAGCCTCATCACACCGTTGAACCGGGAGCGTAAAATGCGGGAGTACCAAGACACACTGGTGCAATCCTTAATGTTCTACCTTACTGCCGAGAGCACTGCTGCTGCTACTGCTTTACAAAGCAGCTCTGTGTGTCGAGGCAGTGTAGAGAGCTCTGCAACAAGAGGGAGCACACGCAGTGCCTCTGCACAGGGAAAGACCAGTATGTTAAAAATGTGGCAAAGTTTTGTGGCAGCGCCACAAATGTCTACACCATCCGAGAGGGCTCCAGTCAGCGGGAGGCAACGTATCCGTCAGATGGTGACAGACTACTTGGCTTTGCCTCTCAGTGTACTCCCAGATGGCTCTTCCCCATTCAAGTTTTGGGTCTCTAAGCTGGATACATGGCCAGAGCTTAGCCAGTATGCATTGGAGGTGCTGGCTTGCCCTGCTGCCAGTGTATTATCGGAGCGCGTCTTTAGTGCTGCAGGTGGTGTACTAACAGACCGTCGCATGCGACTATCCTCCGATAATGTAGACCGGCTTACTTTTCTGGAAATGAACAAGGCATGGATCTCGCCAGAATTTGTCTGTCCGTTTTCAGATTAAATAACTGGTTCGCAACGTTATCCATGTCTCCTGTTATGTTCATCTTTCTACCACCTGAACTCTACTCCCTGGGCTCCAACACTGCCAGTTGCTGCTCAGAAGTGTCGTGTCCACAGAACAAAACACAAGCTCTACTGTTAGTGGGGTTCAGTAACGCCAGCTGTTCCCCTGCTGTGTGAACGGCAAGAAGTCTCCTGTTCCCGACACATGGACAGAAAAACACATGACCAACATGCTCCAAATAGGGAAGAGCCGTCACCCTGCTTGTTATGCTGAAAACATGAAATTGTGAAGTTTTGCAGGCCTAGAATGATAAATTTTTATGACAAATATGGACAAATAATAATTTGTCATCACAGCGCATATCTGCACATGTCTATTAGAAATGGTAACAAAAAATAAAACATAGTCTACTCTTCACATTTTGAAATTAATGCATAAAAGTACATTTCAGACTTATGAATTAATGCTTTTTAAGGAACTTTATCTGTACCTGTAAGATAATGCAGTCAATGGATGTACGAATCATTAAATCCTCATCATCATCATCACGAGTTTTATTTATGACAGACATTATAAAATACACATACTGATGCCAACTGTAACTTCAAACACCATATATGAAATGGCCAGCATGTAAACATGGTAATAATGTCCAATAATAAATTATTACATCTAGAAAGTGCATCATGCATACTGACAATAGGTAGTTATACCTGCAAGTGCTGTTGAAACAACCACAAGAGATATAAATTAATACTGGTATATAGGTATCACAGTGCATAGTTACTCATGGACAATGTTGATGTAATACTGTATCTCAATTAAGTCAGCGTCAACCATTAGGCTTGTTAGTCTTGTACATTGTTAAAGAGGGAACGTAATTTTTTTGTTTGTCATAGGTGGAGTATTACACATTAAATTATTACTGCTGTATTTTTTTTTGCGTCCCTAGTGCGCAATAACGCAGCCTAACCTCACATTTTATAGTCAGCTAATTGCCACACGCTACCCTACCCTACGCGTGACAGTAGGAAGGTAGTGTTGACGGATAAAGCTTTGCGCAACCAGACATTCTTTTACCCTCTTCAACACTCTACAAGCAAAAAATGCATGATTTCAGCCGCAGACTTTATTGACGTACAGTATAACATCGGCATTACCCATCAGAGGCTGTCCACTGTCTGATACAGACATAGAATATACCTTTGCTATCCGTAGCCTTTGTTTCACCTACACTTGCAGGCACACACTTAAATTGTGACAAACAATGCCTAATGTTTTTTTAAATGGTTATTTTTTATCGTACATTATTGTGTCATCAATCATCACATTGATGAGTCCATGCTGGACATGTCATACATGCTATAGAAAGTTACGATTTTATGAACTTAAATAATTGAAATGTCTGTGACTGTCACATAAAATTTGCGATGATGATGATGAGTGACTATTACAAAATCCATTGTCTTCACTATGTTATGGTTTAACATAGCGTTCCTTAAGCATTATTCATAAAAAAAAAATGGACTTTTATTCTTAAATTTACAACACTATATTTTGTTACCAATTTTTTGGGTGTTGTGTTGTTCCATTTATTTTTGGCATGTGCATATATGCGTTTATATTTGTATTTTCTTTATTTTTCCTTCTTGAAATTAGAAAACATGTGTATCTTTGTACCGTGTTAGCCAGTAGATAGAAAAATATTTAGACTTCAGAGTCAGCAGTGGTTGATACCTTTTAATGGATAACTGAAAAGATGGAAACAAATTGCAAGCTTTCAAGGCTACTCACGTCTCTTCATCAGGCAAAGACTAAATAAAAAAATTAAGCATCACATATTTCTATACACAACAGGACACAGGAATAGTGCAATAGGTAAGACAAGTAAGTGACGTGTATCAGAACTGTCATTATCTCACAGGGATGAACATAAATATTGGAACAGTTCCTAGATAAGGATAGAAAGTTTGATTGCCCTCTCATTGGCGTCTTTTTTTGGGTTTTCATGACCCTGGAAGGGCATAGACGCAGATTCCTTAATTGATATAGAATGACATAAATCCATGTGATCTATTCATTCCATCACTAACAGTGTCAAAGGTCATGATGAGCTTATATTCTGAAACCTTTGTACGTTTCTCATATTTGAAGTTATATTTTAATACCAGTAATTCCATATCCATCATGCTATGACCGGGCATACAAAAGTCTTTTGCCACAGGTAAATTCATTAATTTATCTGTGATTGTGTGGCGCTGATAATTCATCCTTGTTCTCCTTTTTGTTGCCGGTCTCCCCTCACTTGTCCCTCCCTCACTTGTCTTAGCTATTCCTGTGTCCTGTTGTGTGTAGAAATATGTGATTCTTCATTTTTGGCTTTACTCTTAGCCTGATGAAGACACCTGAGTAGTCTCGAAAGCTTTGAATTTGTTACCATATTTTCAGTTAGCCATTAAACGTTATCAACCACAGAGGACTGTCAAGTATAAATATTTTTCTATTCTTGTAATTGAAATTCATCATTTTATTGTCGTAGTAAAACTTCATTTATTCTTGTTTGAAGTACATACATTTGCAATGGCCACGTAACAAGGCAATAACTCAATATTTTATGCCTACACCCTCCTTGACCCTGGGCTTCAACAGCGCCAGTTGCTGCTCAGAAGTGTTAGATGCACAGATGAAAACAATCGCTGATGTGTTTCTGGGGTTCAGTAACGCCTGCTGTTCCCCTGCTGTGTGTCTGGCAAAAATTACTGCTGCTAACTACAACTTCTACTTCAAACGTCTCATACTAGGCCTCTGCCTACACCCTCCTTGACCCTGGGCTTCAACAGCGCCAGTTGTTTCTCGGAAGTGCTGTTAGCACAGTCTACACTTGCTCCTGTGTTACTGGGGTTCAGTAATGTCAGCTGTTCCCCTGCTGTGTGAACGGCAAAAGTCCTGCTGCCTCCACCATGTTCTCTTCTCATCCCTGGGCTACAACACCGCCAGTTGTTTCTCGGAAGTGCTGTTAGCACAGTCTACACTTGCTCCTGTGTTACTGGGGTTCAGTAATGTCAGCTGTTCCCCTGCTGTGTGAACGGCAAACAGTCCTGCTGCCTCCACCCTGCTCTCTTCTCATCCCTGGGTTACAACACCGCCAGTTGTTTCTCGGAAGTGCTGTTAGCACAGTCTACACTTGCTCCTGTGTTACTGGGGTTCAGTAATGTCAGCTGTTCCCCTGCTGTGTGAACGGCAAAAAGTCCTGCTGCCTCCACCATGTTCTCTTCTCATCCCTGGGCTACAACAGCGCCAGTTGTTTCTCGGAAGTGCTGTTAGCACAGTCTACACTTGCTCCTGTGTTACTGGGGTTCAGTAATGTCAGCTGTTCCCCTGCTGTGTGAACGGCAAAAAGTCCTGCTGCCTCCACCATGTTCTCTTCTCATCCCGGGCTACAACACCGCCAGTTGTTTCTCGGAAGTGCTGTTAGCACAGTCTACACTTGCTCCTGTGTTACTGGGGTTCAGTAATGTCAGCTGTTCCCCTGCTGTGTGAACGGCAAACAGTCCTGCTGCCTCCACCCTGCTCTCTTCTCATCCCTGGGTTACAACACCGCCAGTTGTTTCTCGGAAGTGCTGTTAGCACAGTCTACACTTGCTCCTGTGTTACTGGGGTTCAGTAATGTCAGCTGTTCCCCTGCTGTGTGAACGGCAAAAAGTCCTGCTGCCTCCACCATGTTCTCTTCTCATCCCTGGGCTACAACACCGCCAGTTGTTTCTCGGAAGTGCTGTTAGCACAGTCTACACTTGCTCCTGTGTTACTGGGGTTCAGTAATGTCAGCTGTTCCCCTGCTGTGTGAACGGCAAAAAGTCCTGCTGCCTCCACCATGTTCTCTTCTCATCCCTGGGCTACAACACCGCCAGTTGTTGCTCGGAAGTGCTGTTAGCACAGTCTACACTTGCTCCTGTTTTACTGGGGTTCAGTAATGTCAGCTGTTCCCCTGCTGTGTGAACGGCAAACAGTCCTGCTGCCTCCACCCTGTTCTCTTCTCATCCATGGGTTACAACACCGCCAGTTGTTTCTCGGAAGTGCTGTTAGCACAGTTAACACTTGCTCCCGTGTTACTGGGGTTCAGTAATGTCAGCTGTTCCCCTGCTGTGTGAACGGCAAAAAGTCCTGCTGCCTCCACCATGTTCTCTTCTCAACCCTGGGCTACAACACCGCCAGTTGTTTCTCGGAAGTGCTGTTAGCACAGTCTACACTTGCTCCTGTTTTACTGGGGTTCAGTAATGTCAGCTGTTCCCCTGCTGTGTGAACGGCAAACAGTCCTGCTGCCTCCACCCTGTTCTCTTCTCATCCCTGGGTTACAACACCGCCAGTTGTTTCTCGGAAGTGCTGTTAGCACAGTTAACACTTGCTCCGTGTTACTGGGGTTCAGTAATGTCAGCTGTTCCCCTGCTGTGTGAACGGCAAAAAGTCCTGCTGCCTCCACCCTGTTCTCTTCTCATCCCTGGGTTACAACACCGCCAGTTGTTTCTCGGAAGTGCTGTTAGCACAGTTAACACTTGCTCCCGTGTTACTGGGGTTCAGTAATGTCAGCTGTTCCCCTGCTGTGTGAACGGCAAAAAGTCCTGCTGCCTCCAACATGTTCTCTTCTCATCCCTGGGCTACAACACCGCCAGTTGTTTCTCGGAAGTGCTGTTAGCACAGTCTACACTTGCTCCTGTGTTACTGGGGT
>JARQOD010000002.1:85565804-85624281 GCA_033576555.1 Oophaga sylvatica | reverse complement strand
ACGTCCAATTCGGACACAGGACTCGTTGTAGCGAGTTTTCGAACCCTTTTCGTGACGCCAGAAAATGAGCCGCACGTCCCGGGCTTGGGGGGGTACTCGGACCGAGCCCATGGAAGTCTATGGGGGTGTCCGGGTACCCAGCTCGGTCCGTCCCCTGGGCGCTCACAGTAATGTGGGATTTTTACGGGGGGATGATGGAATGTTCGTGTAATTTGTTGTGACGCCACCTGTGTACCTGGTCGGGTGACCGCCTGTGTGCGGGTCCCTGGAAGGGATGGTGTAGCAGTGATGTAAGTCTTCTACAGGTAGACGTATCCCCCCGGGGCAGGTAGATGTGATGGAAAGAAAAATGGTGAAAGGTGATGTAGCAGAGTGGAGTATGCGACGTGTTTTAAAGCGGAGACGTTCTTTTTGCAGTTTCAAGGGTTTACTTGTCTGTTGATGCCATACAATCCCACCCGGGCCTGTGTCCTTCCAGTGGTAGTCCAGTAACCTAGGTTTAGTTGGTCACATTCCAAAGACCCCCTTTTTGTTCCTTTCCCGGCGCTTGTGCAATACTCCTTACTTCTACCTGCACCTCCCTACCACAGAGCCCTCAGCGAAGCAGTATTAGGCCTTTTCAGTTTTTCAGGTGCGACCCGATGCCCCGGGTGATCATCTCCTGAGAGCTACGGAGACCGAGACACCGTCGGAAACCTGGACGTACTTGACCACTGAGCTGCTTCCGGACGAGATTATGGTAGCTAGTGGCTCTTGAAGAGTCCCACTAGATGCGGTGTTTGCTGATGGCGCTGAACTGACCCACCAGCCTGGGAACCGTCTCCCCGATGTTTTGCCTGGTCCTTCCTCCAGTGAGGATGGGGGACAGCGTTAATTGCTGTACCAACCCCGGACCCTTCCGTTCTTCTCAGCAAGGCCCTCTGAGGTAAACTCAAAAGAGCTGCAGGCCAGCCTAGTACCCACGCTGGCTGCCTGACTCCGACTGAACTCTAATCTAACAAGCTGCTGCCTCATGCTGCAGCTAGCTCCACCCACCCACTTCTACACCCTTTACTAACCAGCCTGAAGCTCAGCACTGGCATGATGTGTGTGGATGCGGTGATGGAGTCAATGGGGTGCTTCCTCCTTACCTGAGAGTCAGGTGTCACACCGCTGGGTGCGATGCAACATCTCTGTGGCGACTGGACCCTCAGGGCGCCACACACACACTTACAGGAAAAAAAACTCAATTAAAATATAACTTTTATTAGGTAAATCCTAAAATTGTCCAATCAGAATCAAAACAACAAATATAAATAAAACGCATATGCAAAAAGTGAGCCAGTGCATCATCCCTAATGTAACCTACTTCACCCCTTGCTAGCATCTTTTTTCAAGAGAGCACTGTTCCCCAGCCTCGCACCTTCCTGCCTGCCAAAGTTGATTGCTCCTGATTAATTGGCAGTTCAGAACAGCAGCATTGTTGGGCCTTTAGCCCCAAACTGTCCACTCTCTGATTCTACAAGCAAAGTCAGTTTTTGCCTCTGAAGCATTGTAGGAGCACAATTGCAACGATGCTGGCCGGATCGGGAGTTAACAGTGCACTTAAGCTCTCCAGCCAGTTTAAGAGTAGTGCTTACAAGTTCTTTAGAAAAGATCTTATAATCGCTCCTTGCCTATGAGACTGGCTATATCACTGATTAACTGGAGTGGTGACTGGTATTCTAGGCATGAGTAAGCAATACATATTAAAATCTCTCTCTTCTTGACTGAGATGGTTTTTGTTAACAATTAAGTTGCAAACTTGCTTCTTTTTACAAGGACTTTCAGTTGTGTCCAATATAATATAATGAGAATAACCTTTTAACATACAGGATGTATATTAGAAAAGAAAGACATACAAGATAATAGTGCTGTTCATTATTTTAATATTGGATACGGGGTTGACGTAAACACATAAGATTTAATACAGATTTGTTTTTTTTTATAAGATGAAGACAAAACCCACTGGAAAAAGCCACAGACATAAAATTGTGGAGAACATAGGGTGTAGATTTAGCGTAGACAGGGGAACAGATGAGTGAATGCTTGTAGGCTGGTTTAATAGAATGCAACCTGCTGAGATATAACTCATTGCAGTGCAGTTATTTGTGCAGCCTGTCCAAGATGAGCCAAGCTTAACAGTGGTGGCCATGCTTCCCCTTGGATAAACTGCTAGAGCTGAAGCTTCCCACATGGTGATGTTGGCCACTTCCACTATGTCCACTTGAGTTGCTGACCACAGCTGAAAGTTATAAAACAAATATTAATATTATATGCTTACTCAGGTCACACATCTTCCTTAAAGTGAACATGACAGCTGATACATGCTGTCAGATCCTTGTGCAGCGTGTATCATATAGCATGATTTCAGCCATGATTTTTTATCAGCGTTTCAAAGAAAAGTATAGTTTAATAAGTGGTGGGGGCTGAGTTGCATGGGAGACTAAGTGGAAAGGCAGATCTCTGGTGGCTTTTCCCCGCCCGGGACTGACAAGTTTCTCTATGGGTGTATGTATATGGAGAGACCTGCCACTCCAGGACAGCGGGTGAGGACAAGGCGTAGGAGACCTGCCTGTCCCACCAGCCTTCAGTGCATCTATTATGTTCTTCTTTGAAATGAAATGAGTTAAGCATACAAGGATGAAACCATACAGCCATCTTCTGATACACGCTGCCTGTAGATCGGGAGCATATATCAGCTGTCAGGTTCCCTTTAATGCACTACTCCAATGCAGTCATGTATACAACTACAAAAAAAGTCACCATGTAAAGGAGACTTGATTTAAAATATAATATTAACAAAGTACAATATATTCATTGTGGCTGAGGCCTCTCATGGAATTGTCTTGGAAAAGCAAAAGTTGAAAATGGCTATTTCTATACTTACAGATGCTAACAGATCCATGACCTTCACTAACAAGTCTGAAAAAGAAAGAAAATGGATTAGAAACATGATATAAAAAGAGCAGGAAAAAAGAACAAAGTGTTTTTGTTATAAAAAAATCACCTGCACTCCTCCCCTTCCAGAAGTTTCCTGTAGGTGGCGATCTCGATATCCAGAGCCAGTTTGACGTTCATCAGCTCCTGGTATTCCCGCAGTTGGCGAGCCATGTCCTGCTTGGCCTTCTGTAGGGCAGCCTCCAGCTCTGCCAGTTTATGCTTGGCATCCTTGACGGCTGCTTCTCCTCGTTCTTCAGCTTCAGCGATGGCAGCTTCCAGCTTAGCACGCTAGAAATCATAAAATACAGTTTTACATTTTCAAAATTAATACACAAGAAACAAAAGCCGTTATTAAAATGCACTACATGACAGGGAGAACTCGATGGTTTTAACAAAACACCTTCATAATTTCCTTCATTTCCACTGTGTATGGACATTGTACTGGAATATCACGTTTCCAAGTTATTTTTACAGCACAAAAAACACTGTAAAAAAAACACCAAAAAATAGTGGCAGAATTCATGTTCATTTGTTTTTTTTCCACAATTTCAAACTTGTATATATTTTTGTTGTCCAGTACATTGTACAGTAAAATGAATTGTGTCATTCTTTTAAAACTACAACTGATCCTGCCAAAAAAAAAAAAGAAAACTCTCAAATGGTTGTCAGGGGCAAAATGTAAATGTTATGGTTCTTGGAAGAAAAAAAGAAATGAAAACCTGCATGATTATTAAAGGGTTAAATATTTTAGGCATTTTTTTAACTAAATTCTTTTCTTTTCTTTAATTAGCTGTCATAGACATATTTTGTCATATTAATGTGCTGCACCTCCGTTGTGTTCATGATTTATCTCTTTGACATCCAAATTTTTTTTTTTAATCACAGGGACTGACTGTGAGACCATATTGTATGTCATAGTTTCACAGGGGCTGCCGTATGAATCACAGGCCTATGCATGACAAGGTAAATCAGTGTAAGCATTGTGACTAATGTCAGAACGTCTTCTTTAACAAACTCTCCCACGCCTCACCTAGGATCCCAGCCAGATCCGCCTGTTCCACATTGTTTCATATATAAACCCAAATTAAGTAGTTATCTTCCACCTGACTACAGATCAGATTACGATGTTCACATAGGCAGTTTTAGCACTCAATCAACTTTTTGTTTGAGATTTTATCTATTGATTGATGTAAGAAATATTTATTTTATAACATGCTAAATGTTGGAAATACACACAACTATATATATATAGTATATTCTTTCATAGTCAAAAGTAGCAATCCATGTGCTGATCACAATTGAGAAAGATATTGGTAAGAAATCTGGTGACATGCTTCTTGCAAAAGCTTTGTCTACTAGACAGTATGAATTCAGCATCCCCTTAGCCCACCAGATAAATTGATTCTCAAGAACAACTATTTAGCACATGCTCATGACAAGATTAAAATTTGACCCAAATTTTGTTAGCATTGCACACACACACAAGAAAGATCATAAGGTCTATGGACGCAGTCAAATGGACCAAGATTGGGCTACAATGCACGGACTGGCCGGTGAATCTCCCAACCCGAGCTTGACAGCTTCATGCACTTCTATGCAGACCTCACGTTCAGGTCGCAATCCGAGCATTGCAGTCCAATCTTGGTACAATTTATTCGTCTGTCTAACTGCACCCTATATGTGAGCATACACATTAGATTATTGTTGGCTGAACCCAGTAATTTTGGTGTGACATCCAACCATCTAATGCACATCCGGAGCGTTACAAATTTCTCCTAATAGCATTTATTGGGGAAAAGAAGAATAATGAGTGATGAAATTCAACATGACTGATCGTTTTATTTCATCTGAGAAGAATATTACAGTACCTTAATTCCCGCACCTTATTGCGAACATCTGCACTCTCAACTTGATTGAGAGACATGAGTAATAACTACCTTTCGATAGCTATCTGAAGCATATGGGCATATTTTAAGGTTGTTTATGAATGAACTCATCAAAGTGGTGTAGGGTCAGCTAAAAAGCAACTGAAAATGGGTTGTCTCTGCTGTACCTTTCGTACTTTTGAGGTCCAATAATGCAATCCAATAACCCTGTGATACTCTTTGTTACACTACTGTTTGGACACAATCATAACTGAAGCATCCAAGAACTCAGAATGCTGAAATGTTTAGTATTTTGATGACTTGTATATTACGTTCGTAAAAGGATATCCTATTAAGTCATACTCCTCCAGATTGTCTTTGATAATGGAGGAAAACATCCAAAAAATGACTAGAAAGTGGAATTGCTATCAAAATGATACTATTTTAAAAAATATCACAATGCAAAATGAAAATAAATATTTTGTTAAACCTACAGTCCTATGAAAATTGTAATGATTACAACAATTATCTTTAAGCCATTGCCACAATGTCTATATCCTATCTATTCTAAAGCTTCATGAATAAATAATGAACAATTGCACTTTTGCCTAAAACAAGCCTAGAACGACATGGAACTTACCTGTGCTTTCACACTCTCTATTTCACCCTTCAGTCTCTGGATCAGACGAGTCAATTCAGTAATTTCATGTTTTGTATTTCTCAGGTCATCACAATGTCTTCCCGCTGTCATACGCAACTCTTCATACTAAACAGAAAAATGCAAGTAAAACCAAAAAGTTAAAAAAAAAGTTAGAAAACATAGATAGTAATTTGAAGGTTTTATCATTGAGTCAAGTGCACTGCTATCAATGATCTGAAGAGACACTTTCCTAGAATTGCATTATTCACATGCCATAACGAGACTGCCCAAGCACAACAACAGTTGAGTTATAGGCCTGCTTTTTTAATATTTAGTTTTTTAGGAAAGAGAACCATTCTTGTCTATATGCTGTTTCTGGCATTAAAACTGAAGTGAACAAGTCTGAGCTGCAAGTCACATCCTTTGACCAAGAGTGGTGCTGTTCTGACAATGAGCAAAAATTAACCATTTTTCTAAAAATAAGTGAATTTGACAAAATTTGATTGATCAGATTCACTTGAATTTGACTAGGAAGTTTGATTTGCACTAAATAGATCCCTCAAGACCTCAGAACATAATAAATGGAGAAGTTAAAAAATAACCCATCATCTGACCTAACGTGGCAGCTCCCAACCCGATCCTATCTTAGGTCTCTTTCTTCCAATAGCTCATGTGTTCTCTTTTGTCTTCAGCCTCCTACACTCTTTGGCCCTTCTGGTGCTCACTAGGTCTCATGTGATGGTATGACTTGTGTTGCTCTGTGACATAATGACAACACTTGGGACCTAATCAAATCCTGAGGTGCCAAGAAGTCAGGACTGAAGAGAAGAGCAGAGCTGAAAGGAGGACATGAGCTATCGGACACCCGGACAAGTGAGGGCGAAGAGAGTACAATTTTTTTTAACCCCTTCTTCACCCTAAAAATAATCACTCGACATGTTGCAGGCTGTCATTTTGCTTGATTCAAGTTTCAAATTAACCTAATCACTAAAAATTTTGGCAAATCTGAATCGTTTGTGAAATTTGAAGCAAATTTTATTTACCTCAAATCAATTAATTTCTACTCATTTCTAATCTTGGACATTATCTTAAAACACCGTAGATTCTTTTCTAGGAGACATTTTCTAAACTTCATGGTGTCATCACTTTATTCTAATCTCATATCATTAGACTTTTGTGTGGGCTAACTTGTTGGCCATGGCTGCAGAATTTTCCAGATCAAAGTAGAATCAGTGGTAGATCTAAAGTAATAAAATACAGATAATCCTAGCAACTCAAAACTATTAAGTATTATAATAGGTATATTTTATGAGTAGTCATGGGTAGATTAAATTTTGGTTGCTAAAAATACCTTTCAGCTGCTAAACCATGTTAACGTGCTGTGTGGATTAGTCGGGATTTTATAGGGCTGTACCAAGTTTTTAGAAATGAGTAACTAAGAACTTGACTCACCCTGGTCTGGTACATGGCTTCAGCCTCAGCTCTACTCTTGTTAGCAATCTCTTCGTATTGTGCTTTAACCTCAGCAATGATACTGTCCATGTCTAAATCTCTGCTGTTGTCCATGGACACAATGACGGAGACATCTGAGATCTGAGCTTGGAGCTGTGCAATCTCCTAAACATCGGAAAGCAAAGTGTTGTAAACCATAAACAAATTAAACAAAAACCATCCCTCAGCATGGAGGAGACATCTATCTATTATTATTCTTATTTAGAACCCCAATGTTCTACCTTAGACATTCACATTTGTCTCATTCCCAATTGGAGCATCATTAAAATTATCAAATTCCCACAAACACTTAAGCCCGCCAAACATATTAGAAAGCTGGCGCCTCTCCCGTTTTCGGACAGGTTCTCCTGTGTTCTGTATGAGAGAGCCATCGCCAGACATGTCTGGCAGCAGCTTATCTCAGGAAGACAGTCTGCAATTGGACTGATATTTCTCCTGACAATAAATTGGCCGGGGCACATTAGACTGTTAGCTGAACCCATCTGTATCGGTGAGTTTGGCTAACAATAGTTAAATTTGCATGGTGGGCTGTAGGGCTACTACTAAAATACAATATAGGAGTCAAATCAAGTGTAATGAAACACCATATTCTTCTCTAAAAGCATCGTTTTTAGGACAGACAAACTCAATATCTATTTTTTTCTATATGAATCTGCATAAAGTATGAGCTATATATGTCCATACATAGAGGTACATTTCCAAAGTACTTACTGCATCAAATAGGGCGCGCAGGAAATTAATCTCATCCGTTAGTGAGTCCACTTTAGCTTGTAGCTCAGATTTGTTGATGAAGGCAGCATCAACGTCCTGCAAGGTAAATTTGCTAATATATTAATCGCTCATTGAAAGAGTATAGTCTTAAAATAACATTTGGTACATACTCTCTTAAGTCCAACAAATTCATTCTCAGCCGCAGTGCGCCTGTTGATTTCTTCTTCATACCTGTTGGATTACACATGAAATAGACATAAATTTACTATCACAATCAAATGTGTGATACATCTTGTTCACCATTTTGATATTTTATTATTTAAACTGTGGAAGCCATAAATTTAACTTTATTTTTTATCCAAATAACTTACTTTTTCTTGAATTCCTCTACTGCATCTTCCATGGCCCTTCTTTCTGACTCTAGACGAGCTCTTTCACCTCCAAGGCTATCTAATTGTTTTCGGAGGTTGCTGATGTATGCCTCAAAGAGAGGTTCAATGTGGCTTTTTGTGGGTTTCTTGTCTTGTAGAAGAGACCATTTTGTCTCTAGCATCTTATTCTGCTGTTCTAGAAATCTCACCTGCAATAAACACATTAAAAAATACAAGTGAAATTAGAGACTGAGAACGGTGGATTATACATCCATACCCCAAGCATTCATCAAACTTAAGAGCATTTCATTAATTAAAGCAATCGCCTTAAGAGAGTTTTCAGGAGTTTAATTTTGATGGTCTATTTTTTGCATAGGACATCAATATGTAGTTGTAGGGGGTCTAAGTCATGGCACCTCAGCCAATCAGCTGAGTGAAGGGGCTGCATCGCACCCTGCCCCTTCATTATTTATACAGGCATCGTGCTGCACATAGTATTGTGGCATTATCCGCTGCTTTGTCCTATTCAAGTGAATGGAAATGTGCTGCATTACCAGGTACAGTCACTAGTATGTGTATGGCAATGTTCCAGTGGGAACGCCACAGCTCCTGTGTTTGATTAAATGATGGAGTGCCAGCAGTCTGGAAAAAAATATTGTTTTCCAGTTCTTTTCATCACTTAGGACACTTGCCATTGGATTATCACACTGCTGTCACTTTAAAGAGTACTTATCTCCTATCTGGGACTGCCTTTGTTATTTAATACAAGAGTAGCCCCAGATTGGTAGTTACTCTAAATATAAGATGTTGATAAAAGTGTGCGAAGTAACCTCAATGCTCCCCTGAAAGGGCCCAGCTTTCCAAAAACAGTCATGTCCAAACTTCTGTATTGTGGGAGCCCGACATGCAGAGTGGTATCTCACAGCCATCCACAGCCCCTTTCACAGTGAGAGTGGGAGATCTCATGTGTTATCATGAGATCTTGCACTTGGCACTAACCCAGCGCTGATGCATGCTTTATTAAGTTGTTACTGAACACTATACTGCGTTAATGATGTTACCTTTCGGTAACCACTTAGCAAAGCATGCGGCATTGCTCGGCTAGTGCAAAATGCGAGATCTTGTAAGAACACATGATATATATCGCTCTTTCACTGCAAGAGGAGCTGCAGAGGGTTGTGAGATCTGGCTCTGAATGATTGGATCCTACAACCCAGAAATTTGGACCTGACTTTTGCTAGGTAGTCTGGCCTTTTCGGGGGAGTATTAGCGTTATCTCGGTGCACTTGTGACAATAGCATATTTAAATAATCTCCATTCTGGTGCGGCCCACTCTGTAATTAAATAAAAATAACTGCCCCAGATTGGGGATGGGTTATCTTTAATGATGGCTTATAAATGAGGGTCTGGATTACCCTTTTATTTAAAGAGGTATTTTGACCTCAGCTATTCATGGCTGAGATAGGAATATCTGTCTCTATGCAGCTTCCCTAAGTAGTCAGGACTATAGAAACATCTGAGTGCTGCTGAGCCATGCTGGTTCAGTACTCCCATAGAAATGAATGTGAGTTACAGAACCAGCGTAGAGAGCTCTGTTGTTTCTGTAACCGAGGACTTATGAAAAAAACAGCTTGTGGTGCTACACTGTTTCCATAACTCCCATTTACTTCTGCAGGCGTTATGGGAAAGGTATTCCACAGCTGCATCTACAGTATCTGTTTCAGTATTTCCAACCACCTGTGCCATCTACTCAAAGAAAGGTATACCCATCTCTATACCCATACCCATCTCAACCATGAATGCCCCTTTAACTGTTCTTTTGAAAGGCAAATCAAAAAGTGTTATTTGCCATTAGATGAGCACATAGATATGGAATATTGGTCTGGATGTGCAGGGTAAAGTGTAGGTGTCTGATTGGTCACACTAGACCAGTTTTTTCCATGGCTTCTCAAATTTACCATTCACTGATTAGCACTAAGCACAATATGTACAATACTATATAAAGCAAAACTTTGCAAATATGTTTCTAGGCCTAAACTGGACCTAAAGTTGTTGTTTGGATTGGGATCATATATTAACTGTCATCCACTAAGCTTTATAAAGCACCACTCCAGCATTTTTTTTATTTCAGCACTGGAATGGTGCCACTAATCTAAGCTCCCTGATCCTAATATTATACTTGCCAGCCGCCATCTTCAACTCTTCACAGTGCCATTCTAGTGTAACTACAAATTCTGAATAACTGGAAGTCAGAGGTAATGGTCACAAGCTCTCAATGCAAGGCTCTGAAGGCCTTGTTGTATCCTTGTTCTGGCTCTCATAGGCTTACATTGAGTTGTGACTACTGGCTCTCCTAGCAAACACTCCGGTAGGTCACAACCTGCAGAAGACCAACCGGAGAGATGTCATTAACAGATGGAGGGGGCATCTAGTAAGTATTATACTAGGAGCAGGGAACATAGATTAGTAGCACCACTCCAGCTGTAAAACAAAAAATGCTGGAATGGTGCTTTAAGTATAAGATTTATGAATTGTGACTTACCTTGTCTATGAAGGAGGCAAACTTGTTGTTCAGGCCTTTAATCTGATCTTTTTCATCAATTCTGACTTTCTGGATATTTGGATCAATCTCCAAATTGAGAGGGGCAAGGAGACTTTGATTAACTGTAACAGCGGTGATACCAGGAGAACAAAATGATCCACCAAATCCATGGCCTCCAGCACTAAATCCATGTCCTATTCCGATTCCAGAAAAACCATGGCCATGTCCACTCTTCAATCCACTTGAAATCTTGTGTCCTCCAGACCCAACACTGTAGACACTTTTGCTGCTGTACGATGGGTGTATTTTGTGGCCAATTGATATTTTCTTAGTAGTGAAGGAACCAATGGAACCATGTTTGTGAACAGATGGTAAGCAAGCTGAGGATGAGCTGAAGCTCTTGATTCCATGTTGGCTATGTCCAGATTTAGTAGACATCTCTGAAGAGTATCTTGAATTCAGTGGTACTCGGAGAGGAAGAAGATGCGGATGAGTCTGGTGCCTAAAATTGTCCCTTTTATATACCCGAAGTGGTGGGCTTGGTGACTTTAAAGAGCACTAAGACCTTGTAATTGCATCTTCTGAGCTTCCACTTTGGCATTTTTACATCCTCATTATCCTAGTTTAATGAAATTTAATAGAACATTTAAATAAAACTCAGTGGCAACACACCTAGAATATTAGTAAAGATGAAAAGCACTTAATGCTGATGACTTTTCTCACGAAGTGTGCACACCTCATGTGTTGCAGATTATGATTATAAAAGTCATTTTCAGAAACAGGGGTCAGCTTGTAAAGTGCTCTTTATGAGACTGTATAGTTCTCACATTGTCATACAGTGTCACATAAACACCAACTTACCCCTGTTTATTGGGATTTTTTAAATTTTATAACTTTATAAAAATGTCTGTGGAGAAAGACTAGTCTATTAATGCCAAATTAATTAGGCTTTATAGCTTAACATGATCCTTACTTAATTAGCATCCATGTCAAGAAATTCCACGATAATTATTTGAGTTATTTTATTACTTTTATGTCTGTCTGTAATTTTGATCTATTAAGCTCAAAAGCAGATTCATCAATAAATAACATACGTCAAAAGGAATTTTCAGTGGTTTACGAATAATATCTGGTCTAGAAATAATAAAGGGTGCGCCTGCTTCCCTGGCCTGGTTTGTACATCAGAACTGACTCCGAATCCATTTTTCATTTTATCAGAGCAATGTACAGATATAGCAACGTTTGCCATAATGCTGATAACAAGCACTTGGATATTATAACACTAAAATATCATTTCTTTGACACTTAATTTTACATTGGTCAATGCCTTTTGCAATGTTAAATTATTTAAGGCCTCATTCAGATATCAATGATCTTTTTTGGTATGCAAAAAACTGTCCTAGTTTCATCAATGTTTAGGATCTAAGTTTCATCAGTGTTTGTGTCAGTTTTTCCCACCAATGTTTCAACAGTGATTTTCATGTATGAATTTTTTTTTACAAAGTTTCTCCTATCTGTTACAATACTAATCATGGACAGCACACATGACAAATTGGTATTCGTGACTCCTGTGAGCTTCTACACCCCTTTTTATGATCCCTGCACTACTTTACCCCCCCGATTCTAACTCCATACCCAAATTAAATAAAAACTCTCCACACTCACTTTTTTTAGATAAATTGGCCACAGCAGCCTTTTGTTACACATTTAACACAACATTTGTAAACATCACCACAAGGGGGTGTTTATTGGCCAGTATCCACTACTATTAAAACACAGGTCCTTTTTTATCCCTTCTGCGGGTGAACTGAATTCCCATCCAGTTATTCCACCCTGGGGGGAGTCCAGGACCTCTTTACATCCCCCCTTCGAGCTGCCATTTCCTAGCTTTACCAACTTCGAGGAACTCCCCCCATGCCAACAACATGAATGTTCTGACCCCCTCAAACATTTATGTCCCTCCACACTTTCAATCCTCTCTCAATGCCCTCTTGTACCGCTAAACACCACATATCCAGCCCAATTGCGTTCAGATGAATCCCGTCCTTCCTCCAAAATTCCCCTTCGCCTGACTCCAAGTCCATATGACATACCACAATCATCGGTTTCTTATCATAAAGCAGGACACCGCTCTATTCACTTTGATCCTGGCTCTATTCACACCTGCACTGACCTTGCTCCATACCAAACCTTCCTAGGAATAATGTGAGACCACACTACCAATAACCTGGGAAACATGGACCACAGCCACAACATATCGAACCTAATGTCCTTAATTAAGTCCCTACATGGTCATTTTCCCAGATCGTTCCTCCCTAGATGTATCACAAACACATCTAGAGCTCGATCCAAGCGAATTAATCTGTGAAATTCCAGCATTAATTGCTTCCACACCATCCCCCCATTTACCAATCCACTTCAAGACTGCTAAATTGTCAACCTTAATTTACTGTATAATAATAGTAATGCATTGAAAACTGGGTATTATTTGGCTAAAGTTGTGGGGGGGCAGGGCTGGCTCCAGGTTTTCGTGGGCCCCGGGTGAAAGAGTCTCAGTGGGCCCCTTTAACACATACCACAATTTATGATGCTCCGGTACAGCAGAGAAATATAGGTATAGAACAATGCCAAATACTTCACTTCTTACATTACATGAGTGATATCTATTGTAAATTCTACAATAGCTCAAGAACCGGACAGTATAGTCCTCCATGCAGTATTATGGGCACCACATAGTGCGCCATGCAGAATAATGAGACCCATATATTACTCTATACAGAATAAAGAGCCCCATATATTGCTCCATACAGAATAATGAGTCCCATATATGATGCTTCATACAGAATAATGGGCCCAATATAATGCTTCATGCAGTATAATGAGACACTATATTGCTCCATACAGAATAATGAGCCCCATATATGGCTCCATACATAATTGGTCCCATATATTGTTCCATACAGTATATGATGAGCTCCACATAATGCTCCAGTATATGATGGTCCCCATATAATGTGCAATACAGTATAGGACGGTCCCAATAGAGTATAATAAGCCCCACATATTGCTCCATACAGTATAATGAGTCGCATATAAAGCTCCATACAGTATATGATGGGCCCCATATATTGCTCCATACAGAATGGGCTCCATATAATGCTCCATACAGAATAGGCCCCATATGTGCTCCATATGATGTTCCATAAATAAAGGGCCCTATATAATGCCCCATAAATAATGAACCCCATATGATGCTCTAGTCCCAGTAGTCAAAGGGGAATGAACTGTGAGGGAGAACATCGATAGGGGAGGAGAGGTAATTTTGAACCATAGTTGACAACTGCTGTCTCCTGTCTGTTGCAATCGATTCAGTATTACCAGTCATGTGAGCGGTACTCGAGAAATCAGTCCATGGTCATGAAACCCCTGTCTCCAACGCCACTTCAGCTGTGTGCACCACGAATACCTCTTCCATGTTGCCCAGTACGGCTCATGGTAGAACCTACACCGCTGCTGTGTGCTAGGAATGCCTCTAACAAATGGTTTACCAGCATTGCTTGTTTGTTCGCCAATATTAGCTCTAGGTTCTCCTGTGGCATGATTTTCTGTAATTTGCCTTTATAGCGTGGATCGAGGATGCTGGCCAACCAGTAGTCGTCATCCTTCATAATTTTGGCAATGCGGGGGTCCCTTTTTAGAATCCACAAGAGATAACGACACATGTGGGCCAATGTTCCAGGTCTCAATGATGCACTGCCAGTGGTGGGTGGAGGAGCACTTTCAGCTAAATCCACATCCCTGCAGTCACGCACAAACCCTGGACCTGACCTTGGCAAGCCAACATTTTCTCTTGCCCCCTGAGAAGCATCCTCCTCCCCAAAATAATCATCCCCCTCATCCTCCTCCTCCTCTTACTCTTCTTCCTCCACCTCGTCCAGGACAGTTCCCTGAGCAGACAATGCCTGACTGTCATCAATGCTTCCCTCCTCCTCCTCCGCTGCAGACGTCTGATCCTTAATGTGTGTCAAAGTTTGCATGAGCAGATGCATAAGTGGGATGCTCATGCTTGTGATGGCATCGTCTGCGCTTACCAGCCGTGTGCATTCCTCAAAATACTGAAGGACTTTACAGATGTTTTTCAGCTTTGACCACTACACACTCGACAACTTGATGTCTGCCCTCAAACTGCCTGCCCGTGTATCCTCCCACAAATGCATTGCAGCCTGCCTCTGTTCGCACAGCCTCTCAACTATGTGCATGGTGGAGTTCCACCTTGTTGCAACGTCTATGATTAGGCGGTGCTTGGGGAGGTGGAGCGATCGCTGCAGCCTCTGCATACGACTGGAGTCTACGGGCGAGCGACGGATGTGCGAGCACAGTCTTCGCACCTTATGGAGCAGGGCTGGTAACTCCGGATAATTATTTATGAAGCACTGCACACCAGGTTCAAGATGTTAGTTATCACTGACTACCTTGCCTGGCTCAAGATGTAGACTGCCCAGCCATGACTCAGTTTGTCGCTTCAAGTAGTCAGCCAGTACACCCGCGTTGTGTCTGTTGTCGCTCAAAGACATCATCTTTGAAACAGCCTGCTGACGCTTACCACTAGCTGTTCAATAGTGGGACACCTCTTGTGCAACACTGGCAGCTGCGGATGAAGTGCTTGTGCGACTGTGCTCTGTCGATGAGCTTTTGCTTCTGGAGGAGGAGGAGGAGGGTCGAACGCCTACAGCCACCTGTTGCCTATACCGTGGGCTAGGCAGCACTGTCACACTGCCGCTGTCCCCTGTGGACCCTGCATCCACCACATTCATCCAGTGCACAGTGATGGACATGTAACGGCCTGGCCATGCCTACTGGCCCATGCATCTGTTGTGAGGTGCACCTTTCCACTCACTGATTGTTTGAGTGCATGGACAACGCGGTCTTTCACATGCAGGTGGAGGGCAGGGATGGCTTTTCTAGAAAAGAAGTGCGACTGGGTAGGTCATAGCGTGGGACAGCGTAGGCCATGAGCTCTCAGAACGCTGCGCTTTCAACCAAACGGAAGGGCATCATCTCTAATGAGATCAGTTTGGCAATGTAGGCTTTCAAAGCCAGTGTACGCGGATGAGAGGATGAGTACTTTCTAGCCTACTCAGAGTTTCTGCTAGAGTGAGCTGGACTTGAGAGCTTCATATGGTGGAACTAGCGGTGGACATGGCGGACTGAGAGAGGGTTGGTGATGGTGATGGTGGTGGTGGTGGTGATTCCCTGACTGCTTTGTCCTTGCGACGACACCTTAACATTTCTTGCTGGTGGTGCGCTAACCGGTAGGCTTACAATGGGGGAAGCGATGTAGCGTTGCTGGCTACCTTCAGTCGGAGCAGGTGCACATGTGCTACCTGAGGTTTTGTAGTCCGTCCACGCTTGCAAGTGCATAGTGTTTACATGTCTAAGCATGCAACTGGTATTCAAGTTTCGGAGATTTTTCCCTCAGCTAAAGGTCCTTCCGCACTTCTTACAGATAACCTTTGCCTCATCAATAGGATTTTGGCCACACTGCACTCTTCCTATTATGGGAAAAATTTTCAGGGCTTGCACGCTGTGCTAATTTGACCGTCTGGCCAAGCTGTCCTGCAACTCTTTTTGTTTTTTTAACACTTTTTTGGACTGCTACGGGCCTGCCAGATAACCGCAGCTGCAATGTCGATGCCTGCTGCGGATCCTCCTCCTCTTCTGAGCTATTGCCAGCGGCACCCTCTTCCCCCAATGGATGCCAATCCAGGTCAACAACTGGGTCATCCATCACCTCCTCTTCAATTTCATCTGCACCTTCCTCTGTGTTACCGTGTAAGGTCCTGTAGTATGCGGGAAGGGTCACCTGAGTTTCATCAGGTCAGAATCTGGCTCAGTAGACTGCGAGGGCAATGCAGTGCTCTGGGTGGATGTACCAGCAGAATCATATAGCACTGGCTGTGCATCAGTGCTCTCCATGTCATATTTATCTTGGACTGGGGAATTCAGGGTTTCACTTGATAACATGGTATGTGAAAAGAGCTCCAGGGAGTAATCTGAAGTGTGGCCTGCCGCATCCTTCACTTTTGGCGGGGGTGAAGGACACAAGGAAAGGTGTTGTTCCTGACCAGGAGCCTGCACTGACGACTCAGTGCTTGCTGTTTTTGAAACTTCAGAAGAGGAGGCGATACAGCTGGAGGCTTGTTGTGAATGTTCTAGAAATGAATTCTGAGCAGAAGCTCCCTCTGGTGGTTACAAGCAGTGCTGAACCATTCAATGAGGATTGGCAATCAGGAATCACGGACTGGCTGGATATAAGTGAGGTTTCCCCCATCATGGTTGCTGGTGATCAATTGTTCTTGTCTCAACGTTGTTTCCTGGTTCAATTGGAAGCTTGCTGAGTCTTGCCTCTTCTCCTGCTCTCAGATAAGACATTTTCTGTTTTTTGTTTTTGTGCTTTCCATTTGCATATTTCTCTGCATTTCTGTGAGGTTGGCCAGGTTCCCCTCCCCGGGGGTCTTGGGCTCCTCTCGGTTTCCCTGGAGCCACTGTTGTTTGTTCATTTGCCTTTTCCAGTTTTTTCAGTGGCTGCGGCTTAGTTTTGTTACACCAGAGAACTAATTTAGGTGGTAGAGGTTGTGTGATCTCAGGTGTTTTTGCAATTAGTAGCGTTGGATTTTTTTAGGGTTTTTTGGATTGCAGTAAGTATCCTTCCTATCCTTTTCTGTCTAGGCAGATTGGGCCCCAGCGTTTGCTCATACTATTTTCTGTCTGTGTCTGTATTTCCTCTTGTCTAACCGCCATTACATGTTTGGGGGCTTCCTATGTTCTTTGGGGATCTGCTCCGGGGAAGATAGCTTTCCTCTTTCTATCTTTAGGTGTAGTTAACCTCTCATGCTGTGACGAGGTGTCTAGGACCAACGTAGGAATGCTCCACGGCTGCCTTTAGTTGTGGTGGTTAGTCAGGGTACTGCAATCCAGTAGATTCCAACCTCTCTGGTGTATTGCCATTTTTGCCTGCTCTCCTCAGCTACCAAAACATAACAGTATCACCGGCCCAACTGAAAATTATATGGTACTCACAGAAGGGAAAAATAGTGTGGAAACAAAAAAGGTTGTCAGAATTGTCCGAGATTTTTTTTTTTCTGTTTGTCGCATTTTTTCCCTCTTTTTCTCTGGGTGCTGAGGAGGATTTTTTTTTCTCAATGGAGTTTGCACAGTTGTCTGGCCGTGTGGATCAGCTTGCCACTGAGGTTCGGAGTATTGCTACCTATCTTGCTAGGTTGCCAGTTGTGGAACCCAGGATCCCCATGCCAGATTTGTTTTTGGGGGATCGAGCTAAATTTCTGAATTTCAAAAATAACTGTAAGTTGTTTTTTGCCTTTAAACCTAAGTCCTCAGGGAACGCAGCACAGCAGGTTCAAATTGTCATCTCTCTCCTGCGCGGCGATCCTCAGGATTGGGCTTTTTCCCTGACACCTGGGGACCCTGTTTTGAGTAATGTTGATGCATTTTTCTGGCTCTGGGGTTATTGTACGATGAACCTAATGTCACTAATCAAGCTGAAAATACCTTGTTGGCATTAAATCAGGGGCTTGAGGACGCTGAGTTGTACTGTCAGAAATTCCGAAAGTGGGCAGTCCTGACCAAATGGAATGATGATGCTTTGGCAGCCCTTTTTCGGAAGGGTCTGTCAGAGAATGTACAAGATGCTATGGTGGGTTTCCCTGCTCCCTCTGGTCTCTATGATTCTATGTCATTAGCGATTCAAATTGACAGACGTTTGCGTGAGCGTAGAAGTATGCGTGGAATAGTGTTGCCTTGTGAACCAGCTTCTGAACCCATGCAGTGTGATAGAGTGGCTTCTGGGGCACAGCATCATGAGTTTCGAAAACGCAATGGGTTATGTTTCTACTGTGGTGATGCCTCTCATGCTATTTCAGTCTGCCCTAAGCGGGGAAGACGTTTTGCACGCTCAGTTGTCTTGGGTAGTGTTCAGACTAAATTTCTGTTGACTGTTACCCTGATTTGCTCCCTGTCCACATTTTCTGCTCAGGCTTTTGTTGATTCGGGAGCAGCTATTAACCTGATGGATTTTGATTTTGCTAAACGTTGTGGGTTTCTCTTGATACCCCTACGGAAGTCTATTCCCTACTGGGGATTGATTCTACCCCTTTGGCTGAGAATAAACCCCAGTTCTCTACTCAGGTGATAATGAGGGTTGAACCTGATCATCAGGAGAGAAAAAAAAAAAACACCGAGAAGGTTGCAGTCTAAAAGATAACCTTTATTCCATTAGGTTAAAACATAAGTGGCACAGGATTGCCGGGCATGGGAAAAAAACACTTCAAAAACAGATGACGCGTTTCGACTTAGCAGTCTTCACCAAGATCTATGTTCTGATTACAGAGTGTGAGAATATATGCTAGGAAGTCAAACATAATTGGTCAGACAATCAGCATCATTTGAATAATGAATACACCATAGTTTCTAAAATCCAAGTGAAAAAAAAAATAAATAAAATCACAGAAGATCATGTAAGGAAAACAATGTATATACAGAAAGAGAAAGGAAAAAAAATCCAAGTAATTCTGATCAGTTGTAATACTTTATCAAGTCCTGTCTATAATTCAACCCTGATGGTGTTCTTGTGTTTAATGTGAAAATCCAGAAGGATTCTCTATTGAACAGCTTGCGTTTGTGATTTCCTCCTCTCAAAGTTTTGTGAACTTTCTCTATAGCATTAAACCTGAAAGAGTTAACACTGCCTTTGTGGTGTGTTAAAAAATGCTTTGAAGCTGCAGATGGAGAGATAGCATTAGGATTTACCGCATCGGCTAAATGTCTCCTAATACGCACTTTGAGAGGACATGTGGTGCAACCTATGTATTGTAGCTTGCAAGTAATGCACTCTATTTGATAAATAACAAATGATGTGTTGCAGTTATCATAATCCTTGATGTAAAAAACTGAAGAGTCTTGAGCTGAAAAAAATTTCTTTTTTTTACGTGCAAACCTGCATGCTTTGCTTATGTTAGCACCACATTTGTAGAAACCCTCAGGTTCAGCCAATTATTTTGAGAAGGAGATTTATCAGGATCAGTAAAAATACTAGGAGATAATAATGAGCCTAGTGTGGGTTGCTTTTTTTGGAACAAACCGCACAGGATTTTTTAAAACCTCTCTTAATTTTTTGTCTTGATTTAAAAGAGGTAGATATTTTTTAATGATAGAGACTATATTATTGTATTGAGAGCTATAATTTGTTGTGAAAGTGACACCAGAGAAACCTACTGCATTTGTTGGTTGCAATTTTTTATTTTTTAAAAGGCTTTCTCTGTTTATATTAGTGACTCTATTTCTGGCCCGAATTAAATCCTTTTCTTTATATCCCCTTTTGATTAATTTGTTGCAAGTTTTATTTGATTCCTCTAAAAAGGTGGAGAAGTCGCTACAATTACGTCTCAGTCTAATTAATTCTCCATAAGGAATATTTTTTACAACGTGTTTAGGATGACAGGAACTTGCCATGAGAGTGGAATTACTTGTTGTGGGTTTGTAAAAAGGAGAAATATTCACTAAATGTTTGTCAATGTCTGCTGACAAAGTTAAATCCAAAAAATTGATAGAAAAAAAATCATGAAAAAATTTAAATTTTAAATTGAACCCATTATCATTGATGTAATTAATAAACTCCTTTGCTTCATCCTGTGTACCCCCCACACTAACAGGAGGTCATCTATATAACGGCCATACCATATAATTTTGGTACTGTAAGGATTGTCATCGTTATATAGAAATAATTCCTCCCAATGTGCCATAACAATGTTAGCCAGTGAAGGGGAGAATTTAGCCCTCATGCTTACTCCACTCTTCTGTAAGAAAAAGCAATCATCAAATCTGAAATAATTATGTGATAACAGGAATTTCACTGCTAATAAAATGAATTCAGAAGTAGCAGTATCAAAGACCGTATTTGTCCAAATAAAAGGATAGACTCTGGATAGCAATGTTGTGAGGAATGGATGGATAAAGTCCCACAACATCACAAGAAAGCCATGAAAAATTATTATTCCAGGTAAATTTATTAAAGATAGTAGTAATAAATTTGGAGTCTCTAATGTATCCTGGAAGAGCCTGTACAAGTGGTTGTAAGTGGAAATCTACCCAAGATCCCAATCGTTTCCCAGGGACCCAATGCCTGCCACAATTGGCCTAAGAGGAGGTGGAAACACCTGTTTATGGACCTTGGGGAGCGCATGATAGATAGGGACAATAGGATGATCATTAAACATGAAATCAGAGATTTTTTTGTCAATGACTTGCATATGCAAGCCCTCTTGTATTAATTTGAAAAGAACCAGATTGTACTGATCTGTGGGATCATTGGGTATTTTCTCATACATTTCCGTATTGTCTAAATCAATAAATACCATTTTTTTGTACAGACTAGCATCCAGTAACACTATTACGCCACCCTTATCGGATTCTTTTATAATGAGATCCTTATTTTGTTTGAGATCAAATAGAGCTTTTTTTTCAACAGAAGACAAACTGGCATTTGATTTTCTAGAATTATTATTATTAATTTTAATCTTTAATTCCTGTAATTCTTTCTCAATCATGTCCTGGAATCCATCAAGTACATTGGGTCTAGAATTTAGTGGAGAAAATAATGGATTACTAGTAGGAAAATGATCACTAATTGTAATCTTATCAACACATGATTCTTTTCGTAGCGAACTCAAATGTAATAGCGCTTTTTGTTCTTTTAAAGTTCTGAATGTGTCCATGGGTGGTTCCCCCTCTGAGGACTCATATGGCATTGAAATGTCCTCTGACAAAAAATGACATTTAATGGTTAAATTACGGGCTAATTTATTAATGTCCAGTATAGTAGAAAAAACATCGAAGTCCTTTACTCAAAAGAGACGTTTGATCACTAGAAATGATGTAACTTGATAAATTAATTACTAGTGTTTCTGATAACGTCGATTCTGAAAGCGTGTCGTATATCTGCTTCCTCCTATGTTTGTGCCCGCACGTCTTCTCCGTTTTTTGGAGTGGATTTATTTAGATTTTTGTTAGACTGGGGAGCGGAACTACTTGTGGAAGCACAAGAAGAGTCCGAATGGTCATCCGACGTTAAAAATGTAGAAACATCAGAAGAGTCATTTGTCACTAAAATTAACTCTTCCCATGTGACGTCTGCGTTTATGGAACCTATTTTTGAGAATAGACTGTGGTCTAGAATGCCAATTATAAACCTTGTCCATGGCATAATCCTGGGTATCTCTGGTGAACTTTTTCTTTTTTATCTCCATGATATGATTCTCCAATTTAGACATGTTTTCCTTTAGACGATCATTCAAATTCTTAAAATCCTTTGAAGTGTTATATTCCTCCACCGAATTCTGTAGTACTTTAATCTCTTTATTTATTGTAATTAATTCTGAGTCCTCATACTTGATAATCAAAGCAATTAGTTTCAGCGAACATTGACTGAGAATAGAGTTCCATTCAGATTGGAATGCGTCATTATAGATAGTGGTGGCGATTTTTTTCAAACGGAGACCTCTTGGAATCATTTCCTTAGATTCATATGTCTTCAACGTAGTTAAATCCCACCACGTACGCAACTCTTTAGCCATCTTGTTCTCCAGTTCTGTCATAAGTTCCTTTAATTTGTCAGTCTTTTTACTGCTGGTTGGAGATTCATGATTGAACACAGTGGCTGCTTTATTCAGTCTTAGTGTGTAATCATCAATCAAAGGTGGCACTAGAGTTCTAGCTCTCTTCCTCTCTGAAGAGATAATTAGCATATTTCCCAGAGGAGCATTGCGGCTTTAAGTCTCCTCATCTGCATGCTTAGCATGTTGATCTCCGCAAGGAGTGACGATATTTCTTGGACATCAATTACACTGAAACTTTTAGTTGTATCCATGAGGAAAGGTGAGAGGAAAGAGCCACAACAATCCAAATAAATGTGCCTTTTATATAATTAAGAAGTATCACAATAGCGGTTTCACGACTGACACAGTTTGCAAGAGAAAATAGGAAACAAAAAATAAATAGTCAGCTCACCCTTCTGTGAAATCTTCATTAGACAGCTGGTGCTCAGCACGGTTCCATGGAGCAAACGTACTTGGGAAGAGAAAAAAAAAAAAACAGCGAGAAGCTTGCAGTCTAAAAGATAACCTTTAATCCATTAGGTTAAAACATAAGTGGCACAGGATTGCTGGGCATGGGAAAAAACACACTTCAAAAACAGATGACGCGTTTCGACTTAGCAGTCTTCATCAAGATCTATGTTCTGATTACAGAGTGTGAGAATATATGCTAGGAAGTCAAACATAATTGGTCAGACAATCAGCATCATTTGAATAATGAATACACCATAGTTTCTAAAATCCAAGTGAAAAAAATATAAAATAAAGTATTACACCTGATCAGAATTGCTTGGATGTTTTTTCCTTTCTCTTTCTGTATATACATTGTTTTCCTTACATGATCTTCTGTGATTTTATTTTTTTTTTTTTCACTTGGATTTTAGAAACTATGGTGTATTCATTATTCAAATGATGCTGATTGTCTGACCAATTATGTTTGACTTCCTAGCATATATTCTCACACTCTGTAATCAGAACATAGATCTTGATGAAGACTGCTAAGCGAAAGTAAATCTGCATCCTTGCCCCCCCATAGGAGCTATGACTGCGCTATTGAATTAAGTAGTAAATTCCCTAAAGGTTGCCTTTTTAACTTGTCTGTACCTGAACATGACACTATGAGGTCTTATATCAAGGAGTCATTGGAGAAGGGTCATATCAGACAATCTTCTTCACCCTTGGGTGCCGGTTTTTTCTTTGTGGCCAAAAAGGATGGTTCATTAAGGCCGTGTATTGATTATCGTCTCTTGAACAATATTATTATTATTATTATTATTTATTTCTATAGCACCATTGATTCCATGGTGCTGTACATGAGAAGGGGTTACATACAAATTACAGGTATCACTTACAGTAAACAAACTAACAATGACAGACTGATACAGAGGGGAGAGGACCCTGCCCTTTCGGGCTTACATTCTACAGGATTGTGAGGCAGGAGACAGTAGGTCGGGGGGTTGCAGCAGTTCCGGTGTTGGTTGAGGCAATATCTCTGGTAGTGGTGAGGAGGTAGCAGGGTCATTGCAGGCTGTAGGCTTTCCTGAAGAGATGGGTTTTCAGGTTCCGTCTGAAGGATCCGAATGTGTTTGATAGTCGGACGTGTTGGGGCAAAGAATTCCAGAGGATGGGGGATATTCGGGAGAAGTCTTGGAGGCGGTTGGGTGAGGAGCGAATAAGTGTGGAGGAGAGAAGGATGTCTTGGGAGGATCAGAGATTACGTGAGGGAAGATATCGGGAGATTAGTTCAGAGATATAAGGAGGAGACAGATTATAGATGGCCTTGTAGGTCAGTATTAGTAATTTGAACTGGATTCGCTGAGGGAATGGGAGCCAGTGAAGAGATTTGCAGAGGGGAGAAGCGGAGAAGTAGCGAGGAGAGAGGTGAATTAGTCGTGCAGCAGAGTTAAGGATGGACTGGAGAGGTGCGAGGGTGTTAGCAGGGAGGCCAGAGAAAAGGGTGTTGCAGTAGTCGAGGCGGGAGATGATGAGGGCGTGCACAATCATTTTAGTAGATTGAGGGTTGAGGAAAGGACGGATTCTTGAAATATTTTTGAGCTGAAGGCGACAGGAGGTAGAAAGAGCTTGGATGTGTGGTTTGAAGGACAGGGCAGAGTCAAGGGTTACTCCGAGGCAGCGGACTTCTGGTACGGGGGAAAGCGTGATGTCATTAATTGTGATAGATAGGTCAGGTAAGGAAGATCTGTGGGATGGGGGAAAGATTATGAGTTCAGATTTGTCCACATTGAGTTTGAGGAAGCGGGAGGAGAAGAAGGAGGATATGGCTGATAGACACTCCGGGATTCTGGATAGCAGAGAGGTGATGTCTGGGCCAGAGAGGTAGATCTGAGTGTCATCAGCGTAAAGGTGGTACTGGAATCCGTGGGACTTTATGAGTTGCCCCAGGCCAAGTGTATAGATTGAGAAGAGTAGGGGTCCTAGAACAGAGCCTTGGGGGACTCCAACAGAGAGAGGGTGGGACGAGGAGGTAGTGTGGGAGTGGGAGACGCTGAATGTGCGGTTGGAAAGGTATGAGGAGATCCAGGATAGGGCGAGGTCTTTGACGCCAAAGGAGGAAAGAATCTGTAGTAGAAGGCAGTGGTCAACTGTGTCAAAAACAGAGGACAGGTCAAGAAGCAGGAGTATAGAGTATTGTCCGTTCGCTTTGGCTGTAAGTAGGTCATTAGTAATTTTGGTCAGGGCTGTCTCAGTGGAGTGATGGGGGCAGAAACCAGATTGTAGAGTGTCAAAGAGCAAGTTAGAAGAGAAGTGGTAGGAAAGCTCAGCGTGGAAAGAAAAAATCTCCACATATTCCCCTTTCCAAATCTATTCCCTCACTTCTTGCTTTAAATGTGCAGGCAAAGGCCCCCCAAAGCAAGCATACACCTCACCCTTAGCCGCATCATCTGAGCGAACTGTGTCATCCTTATCTTTTTCCCCACTATCCCCTGCTGAAGTCCCCTGCCCAGTTGGCCCTCCCTCTTCAATGGGTACCACACCGCCATTCGTCGAACCACCTGCCATTGCACCTAATACCGCGCTAGGTGTACCCGACTCCCATTGTTTTCTTGGAACCCCCTCTGCCTGGCAATACCATCCATGCTGACGATGGCAATGACCCACTCTGATAGTTCCCAGAGTCCCAAAGCCTAACTAAATCCCTGAGACCATGTAAAAGGAAACCCATGCCTACACCAGCCCCCCCAGAAAACATATTCTTACCCATACCCCCAGGGGAAACTAGCGATGAGTTAAAAGGAAAAAACGTGTCCCTCTCACCTGGCTGCCTGGGTGCTGTGTTCCTAAGAGCCGCTATTCCGGAATCCAGATGAAGCCAATCCATGCTTGACTCTGCGGTGTTATGTTGACCTGTGGATTCTGTAGCCCCAAATAGCTGGATGCCATGGTCCGCTACGTTAGCCGCCGGTACAATGCTCCTCTGCATTGCAGTCTGGGCTTCTGTATATTCTGGGCGCGCTGACATCCACCCGTGGTGATGATCCTCCCTCAACCTCTCCTCCCCTCACTCATCTAAATGGACCCCAGCACCCACAACCGGAGTTCCTCTTGTGACCCTGTCTCGCCTCTGCTCACCCCTGCCTGTTGTTGTAAGGCCAGCACCGCACTGCCCGCCATTTTTTTAAAATTCTGATGCAGAATTTAAGTCTGCAAATTGTACCCCTGTTAATTTAACCACTACTGTGTACAAAAACTTTGGGGTTTTCTAAGAGATGCTATCCTGGAGTAAGTCAATAAGAATAACCTCAGTCATGACCCAAGATCAGCATGGGTTTATGAGAGATCGATCCTGTCAATCTAATTTAATCAGCTGCTGTGAGGAACTAAGTTACAGAATGGACCAAGGTAATGCCGTGCATTTCCTCTATCTGGAATTTTATATATATACATTATGTCGCAAAAGTGAGAACATCCCTCACATTTTTGTAGATATTATATTATATCGCTTCATGGGACAACACTGATGATATGACACTTTGATACAATGTAAAGTAGTCAGTGTACAGATTGTATAACAGTCAGTGTAAATTTGGTGTGCCTTCAAAATAACTCACCACACAGCCATTAACCCCTTAATGTCCACTGACGTGCAGAGTCCGTCATGGCAAGGTGCCAGTTCCGGCACCAGGACGGACTCTGCACGTCATGGCTTTGATCTACCACTGCGTGTAAACACGCAGTGGTAGATCAGTGCCGACAGCTGTCACAGACAGCTGACAGGCACAGCAAGCGGTGCGGGGACCTTTGCCGTCGGTCCCCGCACCTACAGCGCTGTGCTTGGTCAGTCAATCTGACTGACCAAACACAGCAGCGATCGTGCAGGAGAAGCTGAAATTTCAGCTTCCCCAGCGCGATAAGTGCAGGAGCCGGCGCTGCAGTGGCCAGGCTTCCTGCACTGACAGCCAGGAGCGGAGCCCCCACCGCCCCTGGCTGTTAACCCCCTGACTGCTGCGATCCAGCGCGATCGCAGAGCTCAGGGGGGGAGGCAGAGGGTCGGGAGCTCCCTCTGCCTCAGATCGGCACCCTGCAATGTATTTGCAGGGGCCGATCTCTGCCTTGATGACCCGGGGGTTGTCATGACAACCTCCGGGTCATTTAGCTACGGGAAGCTGCTGTGATCATTGTCACAGCAGCTTCCACTATAGTTGCAATGCATTGCAATGCCAGAGCATTGCAATGCATTGTAACTGCAATAAAAAGTAAAAAAAGTGAAAGTCCCATAAAGGGACAAGTTAAAAAAAATCATTTTTTTTTAAAAATTGTAAAAAAAATATTAAAAAATAATTTTAAAAAAATCCCCTAAAAAATACACATTTTTATGTAATAAAAAAAATAAAAAACAAAAAACATACACATGTTAGGTATCGCCACGTCCGTAAAAATCCCATCTATAAAAGCGTAACCCTAGTTAACCCCTTCAGTGAAAGCCGTAAAAAAAAAACACAAAAAAGTAGTAAATTATACTTTTTCCAAGCGGTATCATTATACCGCTTGGAAAAAGTGCAATAACACGCGATCAAAAAGTCAGATATAAATAATCATGGTACCGCTGAAAACGTCATCTTGTCCCGCAAAAAACAAGCCACTATACAACATCATCAGCAAAAAAATAAAAAAGTTATAGCTCGCGGAATAAACTGATGCAAAAATAATTATTTTTTCTATAAAATTTTTTATTGTGTAAAAAACGCCAAAACATAAAAAAATATATAAATGAGGAATCGCCGTAACCGTAGTGACCCGAAGAATAAAGCTGCTTTATCAATTTTACCACACACGGAACGAAGGAAAAAAAAAAAAAAAAAACAATTCCTGAATTGCTGGTTTTTGTTCATTCTGATTCCACAAAAATCGGAATAGGAAGTGATCAAAAAACGTTATGTGCCTGAATATGGTACCAATAAAAACGTCAGCTCGTCCCGCAAAAAATAAGCCCACAGATAACTCTGTCGGCCGAAATATGGAAAAATTATATCTCTCAAAATACGGCGATGCAAAAATTTCTTACAAAAAATTATTCCAAGAAAAAGCATCTTTTAGTGTGTGACAGAAGCTAAACATGAAAAAAGGGTGTAAATCTGGTATCGCTGTAATCGCACCGATCCGAGGAATAAAGTCGCCTAATCACTAATACCGCACGAGGAACGGCGTAAAAAAGAAAACCAATTCTTCACCTTTTGTGGATTTGTTCATTGTGCCTCCCAAAGATCGCAGTAAGGCGATCACAGTGGTTCCCCCCCACATATGGGGTATCAGCGTACTCAGGACAAAATGCACAATAGCTTTTGGGGTCCTATTTCTCCTGTTACCCTTTAAAAAATAAAAATTTGGGGCAAAAAGGTAATTTTTGTGGAAAAAAATATGATTTTTTTATTTTCACGGCTCTACATTATAAACTTCTGTGAAGCCCTTGGGGGTTCAAAGTGCTGACCACACATCTAGATAAGTTCCTTGGGGGGTCTAGTTTGCAAAATGGGGTCATTTGTGGGGGTTTCTACTGTTTAGGCACATCAGGGGCTCTCCAAGCGCGACATGACACCCGCAGACCATTCCATCAAAGTCTGCATTTAAAAACGGTGCTCCTTCCCTTCCGAGCTCTGCCATGCGTCAAAATAGTGGTTCCCCCCCCACATATGGGATATCAGCGTACTCAGGACAAATTGCACAATAGCTTTTGGGGTCCTATTTCTCCTGTTACCCTTAGAAAAATAAAAATTTGGGGCAAAAAGGTAATTTTTGTGGAAAAAAATATGATTTTTTTATTTTCACGGCTCTACATTATAAACTTCTGTGAAGCCCTTGGGGGTTCAAAGTGCTGACCACACATCTAGATAAGTTCTTTGGGGGGGGTCTAGTTTGCAAAATGGGGTCATTTGTGGGGGGTTTCTACTGTTTAGGCACATCAGGGGCTCTCCAAGTGCGACATGACACCCGCAGACCATTCCATCAAAGTCTGCATTTAAAAACGGTGCTCCTTCCCTTCCGAGCTCTGCCATGCGTCAAAATAGTGGTTCCCCCCCACATATGGGATATCAGCGTACTCAGTACAAATTGCACAATAGCTTTTGGGGTCCTATTTCTCCTGTTACCCTTATAAAAATAAAAATTTGGGGGCAAAAAGATTATTTTTGTGGAAAAAAATATGATATTTTTATTTTCACGGCTCTACGTTATAAACTTCTGTGAAGCACTTGGGGGTTCAAAGTGCTCACCACACATCTAGATAAGTTCCTTGGGGGTCTAGTTTCCAAAATGGAGTCACTTGTGGGGGTTTCTACTGTTTAGGCACATCAGGGGCTCTCCAAACGTGACATGACACCCGCAGACCATTCCATCAAAATCTGCATTTGAAAAAGGCGCTCCTTCCCTTTCCAGCTCTGCCATGCGCCCAAATAGTGGTTTACCCCCACATATGGGGTATCAGCATACTCAGGACAAATTGCACAATAACTTTTGGGGTCCTTTTACCCTTTGGGAAATAAAAATCGGGGGTGGAAAGATCATTTTAGTGGAAAAGATATGATTTTTTAATTTTACAGCTCTACGTTATAACCTTCTGTGAAGCCCTTGGGGGTTCAAAGCTCTCACCACACATCTATATAAGTTCCTTGGTGGGTCTAGTTTCCAAAATGGGGTTACTTGTGGGGGGTATCCACTGTTTAGGCACACAGGGGCTCTCCAAATACAACATGGCGTCCAATCTCAATTCCAGCCAAAAAAGTCAAATGGCGCTGTTTCCCTTCCGAGCTCTGCCATGCACCCAAATAGTGGTTTACCCTCACATATGGGGTATCAGCGTACTCAGGACTAATTGCACAATAACTTTTGGGTCCTTTTATCCTTTGGAAAATAAAAATTGGGATGAAAAGATCATTTTTGTGGAAAAAACATGATTTTTTAATTTTACGGCTCTACGTTATAACCTTCTGTGAAGCCCTTGGGGGTTCAAAGCTCTCACTACACATTTAGATAAGTTACTTGGGGGGTATAGTTTCCAAAATGGAGTCACTTGTGGGGGGTTTCCACTGTTTAGGCACACAGGGACTCTCCAAATGCGACATGGCGTCCAATCTCAATTCCAGCCAAAAAAGTCAAATGGCGCTGCTTCCCTTCCGAGCTCTGCCATGCACCCAAATAGTGGTTTACCCCCACATATGGGGTATCAGCGTACTCAGGACTAATTGCACAATACCTTTTGGGGTCCTTTTATCCTTTGGAAAATAAAAATTGGGATGAAAAGATCATTTTTGTGGAAAAAACATGATTTTTTAATTTTACGGCTCTACGTTATAACCTTCTGTGAAGCCCTTGGGGGTTAAAAGCTCTCACAACACATTTAGATAAGTTACTTGGGGGGTCTAGTTTCCAAAATGAGGTCACTTGTGGGGGTTTCCACTGTTTAGGCACACAGGGACTCTCCAAATGCGACATGGCGTCCAATCTCAATTCCAGCCAAAAAAGTCAAATGGCGCTGCTTCCCTTCCGAGCTCTGCCATGCGCCCAAATAGTGGTTTACCCCCACACATGGGGTATCGATGTACTCAGGAGAAATTGTACAACAAATATTGTGGTTCATTTTCTACTGATACCCTTGACAAAATTTTAAAAAATTGTGTCGAAAGAAAAATTTTGGGAAAAAAGTTAAATGTTAATTTTTTCCTTCCACATTGCTTCAATTCTTGTGAAGTACCTAAAGGGTTAATAAACTTCTTGAATGTGGCTTTGAACACGTTGAGGGGTGCAGTTTTTAGAATGGTGTCACTTTTGGGTATTTTCTGTCATATTGACCCCTCAAATTCACTTCAAATGTGAGGTGGCCCCTAAAAAAAATGGTTTTGTAAATTTTGTTGGAAAAATGAGAAATTGCTGGTCAACTTTTAACACTTATAACTTCCTAACAAAAAAAAATTTTGGTTCCAAAATTGTGCTGATGTAAAGTAGACATGTGGGAAATGTTATTTATTAACTAATTTTTGTGACATATCTCTCTGATTTAATGGCATAAAAATTAAAAGTTTGAAAATTGCAAAATTTTCAAAATTTTTGCCATATTTCCGTTTTTTTCATAAATAAACGCAAGTTATATTGAAGAAATTTTACCACTATCATGAAGTACAATATGTCTCGAGAAAACAGTCTCAGAATCGCCAAGATCCGTTGAAGCGTTCCAGAGTTATAACCTCATAAAGAGACAGTGGTCAGAAATGTAAAAATTGGCCTGGTCTTTAACCTACAAAATGGCTTGGTCCTTAAGGGGTTAAAGTCTAAACTGCTGTCAACAAAAGGGAGCACACCCCTAAGTAAAATGGATAATTGTACCCAAAGTGTGAATATTTTGTGTGGCCACTATTATTTTCAAGCACTGCCTTAGCTCTCTTGGGCATTGAATTCAATAGAGCTTCTGATAGGTTGCCACTGGAATCCTCTTCCTCTCCTCCATGACATCATCATGAAGCTGGTAGATGTTAGAGACCTTGCACTCCTCCACCTTCCATTTGAGGATTACTCACAGATGCTCAATAGGGTTATGTCTGGAAACATGCTTGGCCAGTCCAGCACCTTTACCCTCAGTTACTTTAACAAGGCAGTGATCATCTTGGAGGTGTGTTTGGAGTAGTTAGATTTCTGCCCTGCTGCACAATTTTCAAGGGGATGTGATCATGCTTTTTCTTCAATATGTCATAGTTAGGGATGGGTGAACCTGAATGGTAGAATTCAGAGTCCGTTCTGAACACTAAAGGTACTGTCACACTAAGCGAGATCGCTAACGAGATCGCTAAAGAGTCAGCGATTTTATGACGCAGTAGCGATCTAGTTAGCGACGCAGCTGTGTGTGACATGTAGCAGCGATGTGGCCCCCGCTGCGATGTCGCTGATCGCTTATGAACGTTCTGAGCCGTTTTTTGGTTGTTGGTGTCCTGCTGGTGAGCCTGAATCGCTGAGTGTGACACCCTTTATGAACGATTTTACCAGCGGTGCAGGTGGGACTAGGTTTTCCCAATGACCGCAGAGGTCGTTATACAGATCGCTGATCTCTGATGAGATCTTTGTGTTTGGAAGCTAACTAGCGACCACATAGCGATCGCACTAGCGATCTCGCCAGGTTGTGTCGTTGTCATGATCGCTGGTGCGATCGCTAAGTGTGACAGTGCCTTTAGTGTCTGTGCACAGGCCCTGAACACAGACTTCTCCCTGAAGTCCGTGTCACTGTTCGGGTTTGGCAGTCCAAACATCCGGTGTTTCCCACTCTGTCATTTGTGTGTCAGTGCAAGAAACACTGGCTCTGATCGGTGATAAGTTTGTTACCTCCGGTCAGAGTGCTGCAGTACCCATACTGTCATACTGATGATAGCATGTGAGCTAGCAGCTGTGATTGGCAGTTATAATGGTTACCGCCAGTCACAGGCATTGGCTGATGAGAGTACTATTCTCATCATAGTCCGCCTGGTCTTGCTGATAGCATACGATGATTAAAGTATTCATCAGCGGGCGCCTATGCAATAAATAAATAAATGAAATAAAACAATGACGTAGGGTCTCCTTTATTTTCGCTAATCAGCGCAGGGAAAAATGTCAGCTGCTGTAATTGGATTTGAGTCTGGTGGTTTCATGGTCAATTTCCTGACTGGAGACATGGAGTATATGTTTGTCTTTTAGTCACTCTCTGACTAACCATCAGGGTGTGAATTGTTAGTACACTGTCTGTATTTCATAAGTAGGATTGCATAATAAAGGTTGAGTTTTATCCCTCGGTCAGTGAGCTTTCTATATCAGGGATATATGAACTAGGGCTTCAGTGATCTTTAAATAGACAACTTCTGACTGGTATTAGTAGCCTAGGAAGGGGCCGTGAATATTGCCCCTCCCAGATTAAGAACATCAGCAGCCTTCAACTTGCCCCAGAAATGGCGCATCCATAAGATGTGCCAATTCTGGAACTTAGCCTCATGGTGCGGTGGCAAGTGGGGTAATATTTGTGTGAGTTTATGTGAGTCAGCTTTTTAATGTCAGCTGACATCAAGACCAGGGGTTAGTAATAAAGATGGGTCTATAAGATGCCCCCAATACTAACCCCGTAGTGAAAATTAAATAAAGACACGCACAGAAAAAAGTCATTTAATTTAAATAAACCCACAGAAAAATCCTTTATGTGAAATAAACAATGCCACCCTCATTTACCCATTTATTACTGTAAAATTAAAAATAATAAAACACAATATTCCTCACCTGTCCATTGTTCGTCCCGCAAAGAGCCCAACTTTGCTTCATCTGGATTGCAAGGCTGAGCAGTGGCATGATGTGACAACTTAGCCGTGAATCCAGGAGACAATGAGCTGTGCCTGAGAACCGCTGCCTGTGACCGGCAGTAATGTCAATGACGTCACCGCAGGTCAATGAGGCTGCACTCTCTTTTCAGCTTGATGAATGACCAGAATTCAAGGATGATCCTGTCCTTGGGGTGGATTCTCTCTCTTCATGGTGATGACGTAGGGAACGCAAAAATGTATGTAATTGGATTAACAACTAAGTGATAAGAAACTGAGAGTGGTTATGAATGGGGCACTCGAGATTAGATCCCAGTTAACAGTTAATTGTGTTGCTGAATATGTTGTCGCTATATAAATAAATGATACCACAGGGATCATTATTGGGCCCTCTTTTTAACAATTAATGATACTAAATTCTACAAGGTAATCAACACAGAGGAAGATAATTTAATATTTTAATATTACACAAAGATTAGAAGATTACTACATATTGTGAATCTCAGATCTTCCATTTAACCTGTGTGTTTGTGTCCCATATTAAATGGATTTGGCTTAATTAGGTGCTTAAGAGGTTAACGACCCTTTCTTTGCTGGTCGGAAACATGCAGCTCCATTTCAGTTGCTTCTGATCTGATCTGGTCATTACCTCTCCCTATAAAACCTGGCCAGACCTTCTCTTCCTTGTTAGTGAGAGCTTTACTTCCTAGCTCCTTGAAGTCGCTGTGCTGAATTGGAGATCGATGTTGCTACTGGAGATTGTTGCATGCTGTTTTTAGGTGTATACTTTCATCATTGAATATTCCCATTTGGTTGGTACATCCCTATACACTTCTCTATCTTTTGTGAGTGTTTGTATGTTTGTTGCTTTCTGTTATCCTTGTCTGTCTTATGTGGTGATACACTAGCATTTCTGTCCCAGGCCTCTGGTGGAGGGGTGGGGGACACCTTAGGGAATAACAGGAGAATGGTAAGGCTGGTGACCACATTTATTGGTACCTTTAGTAGTAGGGATAGTTAGGGCCCCAGTCCAAGGAATGACTAACAGGTCAAGGAAATTCTTATCCTCTCTTGCTGACAACTTTATCTTCCAAAAGGTAAGGGAGAAAACAAGGTACCTTGGATCTAATCCTTATAAACAGGGAGGAAATGGTTAGCTAAGTAAGAGTGACTGGGACCCTAGGAGGTAGCGACCATGCTATTTTAGAATTTTGGATAGCTAAAGGAGGAAGACCTGTGAAGACTCAGACGTCAAGGTTAGATTTCAGAAAGGCAAATTTCAAGGGACTCAGAAAGAGAATTGGAGGGATCCAATGGCCGGATATCCTTAAGGACAAAAATGTCCAGGAAGGATGGGAAATCTTAAAAAATGAGATTCTCAAAGCACAGTCGTTAACAATTCCGAAAAGAGGGAAGTATAGGAAGCATTTAACGAAACCAGGATGGATGAACACAGAACTTAAACACATGCTAAACAGGAAGAAAGAAATGTTTATCAAATGGAAAGAGGGAGGCATATCTAAAGAAGAATATAATGTTGTCTGCAGAACCTGCAGGGCACAAATCAGATTTTCTAAAGCTGACAATGAATTAAGGCTTGCAAGAGAAGTCAAAAGCAATAAAGGATTTTGGGGATATGTCAAAAGTAAAAGAAAAGTCAAAGATGTGTAGCCTTCCGGGGGTTTTAGCTCTGAGATCGCTGTCTGGGTAGACAGAATGGCATGGAAACAGTTCATTCAGACAGCAATTATGGTAAAAACTGGCCGCAACCAGTTTTATTAAAGTCCACAGCACACAGATAACACAAAGCATAAACAAAAGACCTGGGCTTGTCTAGCCACTAATTACACTTATATAATGTCCCTTTCTATCAGGAACCCAGACTCTATCAGTCTGTGCCCAAAACAACACATATGATATATGTTACCAGTATGGAGTCTCCCAGATACTCCTCCTTATGTCTGAAGGTCCACACGACTTCCAGACTTGAGAAAGATCCACTCCTATTCAGTAGTCATTATGCTGGAGGTTCACAGAGACACTCCTGTGTCCGGGGTCCTTCCTGCACCCAGACTGAGACGGCTCCCCTCCTCTTCGGTAATCATCAGCATGGAGGTTCACAGAGACACTCCTGTGTCCGGGGTACATCTAACCCAGACTGAGATGGCTCCCCTCCTCTTCAGTAATCATCAGCATGCATGCTCACAGAGACTGCTTCCTTGTGCCAGGACACCTCTCTGTGTCCAGGCTGAAGACAGCTCTAACACTCTTGGAGCATTCTCACAGAGACTGCTTCCTTGTGCCAGGACACCTCTCTGTGTCCAGGCTGAAGACAGCTCTAACACTCTTGGAGACACCTTCTGTGCCTGGACCCCTTGTCCAGACTGAATGAGCTCTCTGACTGTGTCCGCAGACACCTATTTCTGGCTTCCTAATTAACAGCTGATTGGCTTCAGGTTTGAGCTGCAAGTGTGCAATGAATGCAAGGTGTAGTGACCTTTCTCTACCACCAGGTCTACAAAGCCACCCATTTCTCTTATAGTTAGCAAAGAACCTAGGTGAAATGTACACCCCATTCACCACATATCCTCACTGTCTCACATATCCCCCCCCTCTTCTCCAGACCGGAGGGCTGGTCATCCAGACCGGAGGACTGGTCAACAAACCTAAAGAGACAGTGAACACAGCTCAAGTCATAGCCAACATCAGCTTCATCTTTATCTTCCATTAAGCAGGGTTTCTATACCCTTACACACACACACACACACACACACTGTGTGATGTCACAGTCATGTGACCAGTCAACTGAGGAGAAGGAACATGGACAGTCAAAACATACATACTGATCCATTAAATGAATGCCAGCCAGCGCTGCATTACCCATCCGTCCCCTCTGCATACAACTTTATCCTAGGTATTTAGACACATACCCCTTGGGTGGGTTTGTAGGTGACTGGACCCGCCCAGCTCTCCAAGTCACCTGGAAGCCTCCCAATGTATAGCACAAGTCTCAGCAGTAGATCTGCTGAACCAAAATATATCCAGGCTTCCATCACAGGGCCACCCACCTCTGCGATACATACCGTCCATCCATCACATGCCTCCATGCATATCCTGAGGGCCATACCCCAGTGCCCCCTCTGTTCAAATTTGTGGGGTCGAACACCTGCCACCCGACCAGAGATCCCCCTCGGTCGCCTCTGCCAGTCACCCCGTCTCAGTTGATTTTGGGCACTATGCAATATCACCTCTTTGTTAGGCCTTTCCCGCCCCCAGCGGTCAGAATGTTGGCCTTGTCCTTGTGTCGGTGTCACCTCACCCGACCTTTCTTTCCCGAACTGACTCCTACCGTCGTTGCGGTCACGAGTCCATCGTCCAGTCAAATTTACTGGTAGTTCTGAGTCTGACTCTCTGTCTTTTCGTCCGCCACCGGGTCTCACACTCAGCCGTGAGCTAACAGAAGCGTCATCTCTACCCCTCGTTGTTTTAGCACGTCTACTGCCAATCCCCAGGGAAGCCTCTCGTCTCTCCCTTTCTTGGGCTGGAAGTAGTCGCTCTCTTTGTCCCAACTGTAAAACATCTACAGATGGCATCTTCTGTCTGGCTGTAAGGTCAGCATCAGCCCTCTTCTCAGGACTCTCAACCTCCTCTGCCACCATGCCTTCCTTACTTGCACTGGTTGCTCCATTGTCATCAGTAGAGTTGAGCGATACTTTCCGATATCCTAAAGTATCGGAATCGGAATGGTATCGCCGATATCACTAAAATATCGGCGATACCCGATATCGATACCGGAAGTCCCATGTAAGTCTATGGGAACAAAATATCGAAATTAAAAAAAACCCATTCTTGCCTTGTTGGTTAATTGTACATGAAGGAAAACAACAAAGACTAATGTAGAATGTATTGGGGAAGGTTGAGGAGACATTAAAGGCATAGATGTTTAACCCAATCAAATGGAATAGCATAAATTTTTTTTTTTTAAAGATGTTCGGATTGACGAAGAAATTGACAATGTTAACGTTTTTTATATTTTGGCAAATATGTATATTACACAACTTCCATGCTCTTCATCTTCACCTTTTTAACTTTTCACACACTTTCTCCTTCATAATCTTCTGCAGCATCATCTTTTTCATCAAATTATTCTTCATCTTCACCTTCTTTATCTTCTTCTTAAACTTCTTGCTATTCATCTTTGTTAACATTACTCATATTCTTCTTATTAAACTATTATTCTTATTCATATTCTGCTTCATCTTCTTCATCATATTCTTATTTGTGACAGAGAATCCTGTACTTGTAATCTGTCAAAGTATGAATTTTTCATCCTTCCGTTCTTGCTGTCACAAAAGATTTAAATTACAACAGTATTTGTCCGTGTTCAGTTTAGCCTGCAGCAGCAGGCATTTTCCAGGGGCACCACGAGGAGGAACGGACTCACCCCCATACACTGCTTAGTCTTCTTCTGCTTAGAATTTAGAGCATATATTTTGCTCTTCATTTTGGTCTTATACTTCATGTTCTTCTGCTTTTAGATCTTCTGCTTATTGTTCTTGTGTCTCTTGTTCCGTATCTTGTATTTGTAGCACAATCTTGTACCAGCTGATGTTACTGGGACACGGTTACTAAGCAGGAGGTACCTGTGCTCCAAAGCACTACCAAGGACCAGCAGACGTTGCTGGAACTCGGATACCGAGATGGAGGCACCTAGGCCAAAGGCACTGTGGAGAACCAGCTGACGGTACTGGAACCCGGAGGGGCAGCAGAAGGAAAAGAGCCAATGGCACAACCGAGGACCAGCTGACGTTACTGGGACACGGTTACTAAGCAGGAGGTACCTGTGCTCCAAAGCACTACCAAGGACCAGCAGACGTTGCTGGAACTCGGATACCAAGATGGAGGCACCTAGGCCAAAGGCACTGCGGAGAACCAGCTGACGGTACTGGAACCCGGAGGGGCAGCAGAAGGAAAAGAGCCAATGGCACAACCGAGGACCAGCTGACGTTACTGAACCCCAGTAACACAGGAGCAAGTGTTGACTGTGCTAACAGCACTTCCGAGCAACAACTGGCGGTGTTGGAGCCCAGGGTCAAGGAGGATGTTTAAATACTAGATCAAGTAATTTCCTTGTTACCTGTCAATTTTAAATGTCTATACTTCAAACAAGAGAAAGATAACCTTTACTACCATAAGATGATGATTTCATTTAAACTAATATCTAGATAAATAAAGAATTGACAAACATAAACACATACATTAACATGTTGAACAGCAATGCAAACCACAAAATAAATTAGTTAAGGAATCTGCTATACGGTTGTACATAAAAGCATACAAGTACATATCTGAATCCATTAATGATGGATAAGTAACAGTATGTACACCATTTTTATTGTATAGACAATGAATGTCTGACTTCAAAACATCATCAGCATTACAAGTTATCTGTGACATTACTAAAATGTTACATTTGCTGAATAATGTCACTAAACAGTTTATACAAAATTATACAATTTCCATCATGTAATACTCATAATATGTGGCAATAATCATGTTTATTAACAAACATAACCTTTAAAAAGTGCATAGTGCATAGTGAAAATTGCTATTTATGCCTGACTGTCGACTTGCAAGCATGACAACGGATAGATAAGGTATATATAGATGACACTGCATAGCCACAGATGGTGAATGGCGATGTAATACTGTACCTCAATAAAGTGTGCGTCACTACTACATAATTTTTTTTATATAGCTTTATAAACAGGGTACGTGGATGTATGCTTGCGCCTTTGTTTTGACGCACAGACTGCCTTCCTGCTGAGACGCGTTGGGTAGTGAACAGTTGTGTGCAGTGTTCACTGTAGTCTGAGGTTTTCCTTTTTGGAGTGCAGATCACGCTCCAGTTAGTTCTTCAACCACTGCTGGTTGTAGTCTGCTGAGCGTGTGTCACTGGCACATCCTTGAAATTTTTCTCTAATTGTTGCTGCTCCACTCTATTACAAATAAATAAAATCTATTAGTGTGACGCGCTTCCATCCGTATACAATACATTGGTTGCAAACACTATAGAAGTACACAAAGGGGCCTTTCACACCTACTGAACAGTTGTGTGCAGTGTTCACTGCAGTCTCTGCGGAATAACCACACTTAGGCCTTATAACTTTTCAGACTTTCTTTATCAATCTACCAAGATGAAGAAGGCAGGGAGTAAGGCACGTGGTCGTGGAGTTTCTTCAGGGAGAGGACGTGGGGATTCTGTGGCTGCTGCGGCCCCCAGTGACACAGCATCCACCAGTTTTCCCCGGGCCGTGAGCGTTCCTTTATGCGCACTTTTGTAGGAGCTCGGAGTACCCCCCTGCTGCGGGAAGAACAAATTGAAGCCGTTGTTGTTTGGATCTCAGCCAATGCATCGACTTCAATTGCTTCCACCTCCTCTCAGGACCACAGCACTGTTGGGCAACCATCTGTCTCTTCACCGCCTGGCAAAATTGCCCAGGCAGTCAGAGAGTTCTGTACAGGAGCCAGCTGAGTGTCTGCTTCTGTTCTCAGAATCTATTGGCTTGCAAACAGGGGCCCAGCCAAGCAGCATTCTGTAATGTGAAGAAGAGGGAGTATGCAGTGATGCGCAACAGCTGTGTCTCTCTGAATCTGAAGAGGCGGGTGAGACAGTGCCGATGGTCAGCACACCGCAGAACGCATCTGATGATGATGATGAGACCCAGGTGCCAGTTTCTGTTGAGCATGGTGCTGGCCAGACCACCCAACAGCAGGTGTTGGAAGAGGGTAGTGGAGATGATGAGGTCCAATACCCAACATGGCATGAAGAACAGGAAGGTGGTGGGAGCAGCTCAGAGGAATAATAATAATATTTATTTATATAGCGCCATCATATTCCGCAGCGCTTTACAGTTTAGCAGTTTCAGAACACAAGTCATAAGTAACAACGTTAACAATACAATAATTTAAGCTAAATAAGTCGCCCCTGCTCGTGACAGCTTACAATGTACAATGAGATGGGGGAGATACAAAGTATAGGTGTTTATATACAATGGTGCATTTACAATGATGTTCCAGCCATCTTAAGGGACTGAGGGATGGAGATAGTGAATGGGCTAGAGACACACACACACTTACACAGAATACATAGAATGACTTTGATTAGTGAATGTGATAGGCCGCTCTGAACAAATGTGTTTTGAGGGAGCGCCTGAAACCATGCAAATTGTGGATAGTCCTAATTTCTTGGGGTACAGCATTCCAGAGGATTGGCGTAGAGCAGGAGAAGTCTTGGAGTCGGGAGTGGGAGGTACGTATTAGTGCAGAGGTTAGTCGAAAGTCGTTTGCAGAGCGCAGCAGTCGGTTAGGCCGATAGATAGAAATGAGGGAGGAGATGTAGGAGGGGTGCTGCACTGTGGAGAGCTTTGTGGGTGAGAAAACAGTACTTTGGTTGAAAGCTGGGAGAGGCCTAGAGAAATGGTTAGTGATAGAAGGAAGATAGAGGAAGACATTGCCCCAACGGTACAAACAGGAGGGAGAGTTAGGCTGCAGACTCGGTTGCCTGTAGCCTCCAGTTTGGCACCTGTTCGGAGCAGTTGTCTTCCAAAAGTCAAAACGTGCGCTCCCAGGACTTGCACTGCGTGGTCCTTTTTTCACACACTTGCACATGATATTTGCTATGTGAAATGCAAGCTGTGTAATCAAAAATTAAAAATAGCTAAAAGTGTCAGTCACCTCAATACCACAAATATGTGGAAACATGTGCGGACAAAGCACGTAGTTGAGTTACAAAGACACACTGGAGATGTAGGCCAACCTACAGCAGCACCTACATCTTCAGGTTGTGTTGAAGCCTCTTCATCGAGCTCACACACAGCTGGTTATGCTTCCTCACAGGATCGCCATGGAAGAACCTCGGCCACTGTTGTCCAGAGACAAACTGTTATTCCACACACAGCAGCAAGTTCCCTGTCATCCTCACACTCCCAGGCCACAAAACAGCCAGCGGTAGCACAGGCATGGGATAAAACACGGCCATACTCCGCAAACCATGCACGAGCACAGGCTCTGAATGCTGGCATTGCAAAACTCCTGTCCCTTGAAATGCTGTGATTCAGGCTGGTGGAGACAGACAGTTTCCGTAACTGAATATCATTGTCAATCCCACAATACAATGTGCCAAGCCGATTTAATTTCAGCAGGCAAGCCGTCCCTGGTCTGCAAAAGCATGTTGAGGGAAAAATTAAACATGCGCTACTAAAAGCCCTCAGTAGCAAGGTCCACCTGACCACCGATGCGTGGACCAGTACCCATTGTTATGATCTGCTACAACCAGTAAGGAAAGAAGGGAATTCTGTCCCTACAATACAACTAAGCTGAATCCCTACGATGTAACGGGGAACCTGATCCTGCGACCAGACCCGCTAAAGTCCTCATCTAGTGTGAACGAAGACCTATAGTTGCGAGGGAGTAATCCCTACAAGATCTAGGGACTGGGAGAAAAGGTGGACACCTCCTAACATAAATTGTAGCATGGATAATTAAACAGAAAAATAAATACTTTGTGATCCTAACATCAAGCAAAACTCACAGATTAAGGCACCTAAGCACCCGGCTAGCTTAACAGTAGATAATACAATGAAGTCAAGCAAAGCCAGAAGGGCGGAGCCAGACTAAATAGGGAAAAAAGGTCATGTGACCAGCAAACTGAAACAAAACCTAACAAGAGGGTTCTAACACCCATGGCCAGGGACAATACCTTTCCCTCACTTCCCATTGGGTCAATGTTGTGCAGCCGGGTACTGATCTTGCGAGTGGCGCTGTACGTGTTCTGCCAACTCCAAGGATTGCAGGAATCAAGTCTGTACACATTGATTCCTCCTATTCCAGTTCCTCAGAATCATCGCTGCAGGAGCCGTCACGGTCTACCTCCACATGGACCCGTGAACGTTTACCTGTTGCGACCGATATGAGCACAGCCGTGTCCAAATGTCAACAGGCCATCCTGAAATTAATTTCCATGGGGAATCTTAGCCACACAGCGCAGGAGCTCTGTAATGCCATAAAGCAGGAGAGCGACGTGTGGTTTTTGGAAGAGAATCTACAGGCAGGCTTGGTAGTGTGTGACAATGGCCGAAATCTGGTGTCAGCTCTGGGCCTTGGCAACCTCACTCACATACCATGTCTGTCATATGTGCTCAACTTGGTCGTGCAGAGTTTTTTGAGGGACTATCCGGATCTTGATGCACTGCTGCACAAGGTCCGCCTAGAGTGCGCTCACTTGCGACGTTCCAGCATGGCCAGATCGCTGATTGCAGCTCTGCAACGCAGATTTCACCTTCATGAACATCGCATTATATGTGACGTACCCACCAGGTGGAATTCCTCGTTACATATGTTGGAGCGGTTGTGTGAGCAGCAGCCAACAGTAATGGAGTATCAGCTGCATCAGGCGCAGTCAACTCGCAATTTGCGGCGTTCACACTTCACCACTACTGAGTGGGCCTCTATAATAAGAATAATAATATTATTTTTTTATATAGCGCCATAATATTCCGCAGTGCTTTACAGTTTAACAGTTTCAAAACACGAGTCATAAGTAACAACGTTAACAATACAATAATTTAAGCAAAATCAGCCGCCCCTGCTGGTGAAAGCTTACAATCTACAATGAGGTGTGGGAGATACAAAGTACAGGTGTTTATATACAATGGTGTTTTTACAATGATGGTCCAGCCATTTTAAGGAAGTGAGGGATGCATGGAGATAGTGAATGGGCTACACACACAGAATTACACATAGAATGACTTTGATTAGTGAATGTGATAGGCCACTGTGAACAAATGTGTTTTGAGGGAGCGCCTGAAACCATCCAAATTGCGGATAGTCCTAATTTCTTGGGGTAGAGCATTCCAGAGGATTGGCGCAGCGCGGGTGAAGTCTTGGAGTTGGGAGTGGGAGGTACGGATTAGTGCAGAGGTTAGTCGAAGGTCGTTTGCAGAGTGCAGCAGTCGGTTAGGCCGATAAATATAAATAAGGGAGGAGATGTAGGGGGGTGCTGCGCTGTGGAGAGCTATGTTGGTGAGAACCAGTAATTAGAATTGGATCCTATAATGAATGGGCAGCCACTGCCAGTGTAATGAGTGGCGAATAACTCTTATGAAGGATATCTGCCACGTTTTGCGTGCGTTTGATGAGTCAACGCGGATGGCGAGTGCAGATGATGCACTAGTCAGCCTGACTGTCCCCCTTATCTGCCTGCTTCAAAAAACACTGCAAGCACTAAGGCATGAGGTTTTGGAAGAGGTGGAGGATGAGGAGTCACAAATTCCATCACCTTCTGGACAGTCAGCGCAACGTGGTTCCTCACAAAGGGCTGGAGGACTTTCAAAGTACCATGCTGTATCAACAATTGAACCTCCAGAGTCGCTGTCTATATTTTCATAACCATTACAAACTTTTAATGTATTTACAAAGCACATAATGTACATTTTTTGTCTATCCTTTTGTAATGCTATTGTGTTTCCATAAACTGATGTTACAGAATTATGATACAAAGTTTTTAAATTTTGAGTTTTAAATTTTGTAAATTTATATGTATTTGAAGGACTTTGTGAGGAGGATGAGGAGTCACAAATTCCATCACCTTCTGGACAGTCAGCGCAACGTGGTTCCTCACAAAGGGCTGGAGGACTTTCAAAGTACCATGCTGTATCAACAATTGAACCTCCAGAGTCGCTGTCTATATTTTCATAACCATTACAAACTTTTAATGTATTTACAAAGCACATAATGTACATTTTTTGTCTATCCTTTTGTAATGCTATTGTGTTTCCATAAACTGATGTTACAGAATTATGATACAAAGTTTTTAAATTTTGAGTTTTAAATTTTGTAAATTTATATGTATTTGAAGGACTTTGTGAGGAGGATGAGGAGTCACAAATTCCATCACCTTCTGGACAGTCAGCGCAACGTGGTTCCTCACAAAGGGCTGGAGGACTTTCAAAGTACCATGCTGTATCAACAATTGAACCTCCAGAGTCGCTGTCTATATTTTCATAACCATTACAAACTTTTAATGTATTTACAAAGCACATAATGTACATTTTTTGTCTATCCTTTTGTAATGCTATTGTGTTTCCATAAACTGATGTTACAGAATTATGATACAAAGTTTTTAAATTTTGAGTTTTAAATTTTGTAAATTTATATGTATTTGAAGGACTTTGTGAGGAGGATGAGGAGGAGTCAATGGAGGAGGAAGACATCGCTCCAGAGGGAGGTAGACAATGCTCTAGTCAGTATGTAGACCAAGGGTGGGGTGATGCACAGCAGGCGGAGATGACGCCTCTTGCAGGGGACAACGTTTCTTGGCCAGTTGGGAGTCTGCAGCACATGGTTGATTTCATGCTGCAGTGGCTGAGAAACGACCGCCGCATCGAACACATTCACACCACGTCTGATTATTGGGTGTACACCCTCCTAGACCCTCGCTACCGGGACAACTTACAAAGCCTCATCACACCGTTGAACCGGGAGCGTAAAATGCGGAAGTACCAAGACACACTGGTGCAATCCATAATGTTCTCCATTCCAGCCGAGAGCACTGCTGCTGCTACTGATTTACAAAGCAGCTCTGTGCGTCGAGGCAGTGGAGACAGCTCTGCAACAAGAGGGAGCACAAGCAGCGCCTCTGCACAGGGCAAGAACAGTATGTTCCAAATGTGTCGAAGTTTTGTGGCAGCGCCACCAATGTCTACACCATCCGAGACGGCTCCAGTCAGCAGGAGGCAACATTTCCGTAAGATGGTGACAGACTACATGTCTTGCCCTCTCAGTGTACTCCCAGATGGCTCTTCCCCATTCAAGTTTTGTGTCTCTAAGCTGGATACATGGCCAGAGCTTAGCCAGTATGCATTGGAGGTGCTGGCTTGATCTGCTGGCAGTGTATTATCGGAGCGCGTCTTTACTGCTGCAGGTGGTGTACTAACAGACCGTTGCATGCGACTATCCTACGATAATGTAGAACGGCTTACTTTTCTGAAAATGAACTAGGCATGGATCTCGCCTGAATTTGCCTGTCCGGTTTCAGATTAACTAACTGGTTGACAACGTTTTCCATGTCTCCTGTTATGTTCATCTTTCTACCACCTGAGCTATACTCCCTGGGCTACAACACTGCCAGTTGCTGCTCAGAAGTGTCGTGTCCACAGACCAATACACAAGCTATAGTGATAGTGGGGTTCAGTAACGCCTGCTGTTCCCCTGCTGTGTGTCCGGCAAAAATTACTGCTACCTACCTACACATGTTTAAAAAAACATGACATGTTAAAGTGGCTAGTGCTACACATAGATATCAGGCTACACCCTTATTTCTAAGCTGTAAACAAGTGAAACGTCAAATTTAAAACCATTCAATGATTAGTGTTGGTAACAAATCTGTAACTAAATAATTGTGACATATTATGGCAGATATCCACATGTCTAACACAAATGCTAACACAAAAGCATACTTATGCTATAGGGTACTGATGGTGAACCTTCTCACTCCATAACTTTGACCAATCCAACTCACATCATGCCTCAAATGCTGCAATGTTGGAAGTGCATAATGTGGGTTGAACTTTGACAACAGCTGCAGTGCGAAGGTTATCCTTCTGTGTTCTTGGCTTTTAAATAAAAGCATACAAGTAAATATAATAATACATTGTTGATTAAGGGACATGATGTACACCTGTAATATTGTGCAAACAATGGATGTAGGACTATTCCTCTTCAACATTACTTATATTTGTGTCATTTGAAAAAATACATATTTTAGTTAAAAATTAAAAACCCATGTTCAGTAGCTGTGAAAGGCCCGTTTGTGTACTTCTATATTGTTTGCAACCAATGTATTGTATACGGATGGAAGCGCGTCACACTAATAGATTAGATTTATTTTAAATGGAATGTAGCAGAACCAATTGGAGATAAATGAAAAGGATGAGCCACTGAGACACGCTCAGCAGAGTACAAGCAGCAGTGCTTGAACATGTAACTGGAGCGTGATCTGCACTCAAAAAAGTAAAAAACACAGACTGAAGTGAACACTGAAACACAACTGTCCACAATCTGTGAAAAGCTCCTTTCTGTACTTCTATAGTGTTTGCAACCAATGTATTGTATACGGATGGAAGCGCGTCACACTAATAGATTAGATTTATTTTAAATGGAATGTAGCAGAACCAATTGGAGATAAATGAAAAGGATGAGCCACTGAGACACGCTCAGCAGAGTACAAGCAGCAGTGCTTGAACATGTAACTGGAGCGTGATCTGCACTCAAAAAAGTAAAAAACACAGACTGAAGTGAACACTGAAACACAACTGTCCACAATCTGTGAAAAGCTCCTTTCTGTACTTCTATAGTGTTTGCAACCAATGTATTGTATACGGATGGAAGCGCGTCACACTAATAGATTAGATTTATTTTAAATGGAATGTAGCAGAACCAATTGGAGATAAATGAAAAGGATGAGCCACTGAGACACGCTCAGCAGAGTACAAGCAGCAGTGCTTGAACATGTAACTGGAGCGTGATCTGCACTCAAAAAAGTAAAAAACACAGACTGAAGTGAACACTGAAACACAACTGTCCACAATCTGTGAAAAGCTCCTTTCTGTACTTCTATAGTGTTTGCAACCAATGTATTGTATACGGATGGAAGCGCGTCACACTAATAGATTAGATTTATTTTAAATGGAATGTAGCAGAACCAATTGGAGATAAATGAAAAGGATGAGCCACTGAGACACGCTCAGCAGAGTACAAGCAGCAGTGCTTGAACATGTAACTGGAGCGTGATCTGCACTCAAAAAAGTAAAAAACACAGACTGAAGTGAACACTGAAACACAACTGTCCACAATCTGTGAAAAGCTCCTTTCTGTACTTCTATAGTGTTTGCAACCAATGTATTGTATACGGATGGAAGCGCGTCACACTAATAGATTAGATTTATTTTAAATGGAATGTAGCAGAACCAATTGGGAATAAATGAAAAGGATGAGCCACTGAGACACGCTCAGCAGAGTACAAGCAGCAGTGCTTGAACATGTAACTGGAGCGTGATCTGCACTCAAAAAAGTAAAAAACACAGACTGAAGTGAACACTGAAACACAACTGTCCACAATCTGTGAAAAGCTCCTTTCTGTACTTCTATAGTGTTTGCAACCAATGTATTGTATAAGGATGGAAGCACGTCACAGTAATAGATTTGATTTTTTTTTCTAATATAATGGAGCTGCACCAATTCCACAAAATAAAAAAAAAAAAAAAAAAAAAAAAGAGTCAGTGACAGTGACACGTGCAGATGCCTACAAACAGCGGTGGATGCAGAGCAAACTGCAGCGTCACCTGCACTGTCACACACACACCTTGCACAGAGCTGTTAAAACAACACTGGCAAAATGAAGCTTTACACAGCGGTTGGTAAACTAGCCTGCCTCAAGCACAGTAGTACACAAAATCGCAATATCTAACTGTCCCTCAGAGTGAGCAGAGTAGCGTTCTGTCCCTTACTGAGTTCACAGCACAGTGACGCTAAAATGGCGGCGGCGCCTTTTATAGTGCATTCTGACATCATTTCAGCAGCCAATCACAGCCATGCCATTAGTTAAGATGACCGCAGCATTACAGGATGTGCCCACACTTCGTAGGATTCCTCATTGGCTGACTAAAATCACATTGCCTCTCAAAGAATTATGGGAACTTCCGATTCCGGTATACGATATGGAAAAAGTATCGGAATTAAGTATCGGAATTCCGATAACGCGAATATCGGCCGATACCCGATACTTGCGGTATCGGAATGCTCAACACTAGTCATCAGATGATTCATTATCACTCCCACTATCCCTGTCGGACCCCTTTTTCTCAGCCACATCCGGCTCACTTTCAGGGCTAGACACTTCACTCTCATTCTCATCCTGCTCACTTTCAGGAGTATAGAATTCATTCTCATTCACATCCTGATCTGGAACCTTAGTTAACATGTCATCCACAACATTAACTTCATCATCTGGTCCCTCAAGTATGTGACTATGTGACAACCCCAGCACTACACTTCTATATAGTTCAGGTACTAGGAGCTGACTCACAACCTCTCCCTGGACTTCAGTGTTTATGGCAACATGAGAGAACCTCTCCTCAGAGTCAGGCTCCTGGGAAACCTCATTTAGAACAATCATATTTTCCTGTGCTGTTTTAAGAGAGGGTTCTCGCCACTGCTCACTCTCAAAACCGTCACAGGACACAGGCAAGTCAGGGACACTCGGTTCCCGAGAACCACCATCCTCGTCTCCCAACATCACCTGCAAAGGAATTTCATCACTGTCACAGTCATCATTATTATCAACATCATTATCATGACTATGATCAGTATTATCATCACTATCATTACCAGCATCAGCACCATTTTCATGGTCATCATCATTATCAGGTTCATCATCATCATTAGCATTATCATCATCATTATCACATAATTTTAACATCCCACTAGCATCGTGTTCCGCCCCTCGGGACTGCGTACCCTCAGTAGGGGCTTCATCACACTGTCCATCAGAATCACCCTTCCCCCAGAGATCCTTAGACCGGGGAAAGTCATTACCCAATATAACGGGTTGCACCAGGGTCTTCACTACCCCCACTTCACATGAAATCCCCCCGAGTTTGGGGACCAAGTCCACGGCAGTCTCTGGGTAGACTTTGGTGTCTCCATGGATGCACACCATACTCAAGTGCTTATCAGGGATGAAGTCCCTATCAATCAGGCTGTCACATACGGAAGTCACTGGACTCTCTGAGTCCAAGAGGGCCTGCGCTGAGCAACCATTTGTAACCACCGGGGACACCTGTGGTCCAGTCTCTTCGGTTGCGGTGGTCACACACACAGGTTCTGCGCAGAGAGAGAGGGATCTGCCAACATCACGGCACATAGGCTCCCCCTCTAGTGGACAGTTGGCTGCAATATCACGACATCTCCAACACTGTCCATCACACTCTTCCACCCACATGTCCCCTCGGGCCTGAACCCGCTTATCAGCATACCCCATGTCCCCAACAGATGGAACGCTCTTACCGGGAGAGTTCGACGTCCGGGAACTCTGAAGTGACGTCCTCTCAGACGGCTGTACCTCAGGAGAACATGCTCGGGTGTAGCGGTTCACTGTAGGACATGCTCAGGTGTAGTGGTTCACTACCACCTTTTCAACTCCATAATCAGGCCTGCTGACTGCAGACTCCCAACTGTATCTCCAGTCATGAACTCCTCTGGCATGGGCTGTCACCGTAACACCCAGCCGGGTAAGAATCTCCACTTTCATCTTAGCATAGTCTTGGCTGTCCTGCTCGCTCAGGTCAGCATATGCCCTTTGGGGCTCTCCAATCAGATATGGTGCGACCATCATGGCCCATTCAGATAGGGGCAGATTCTCCTTCTCTGCCAGTCTCTCAAACCTAGTGAGATATACCTCCACATCATCACGAGGTGTCATCTTTTTCAAGGACCGTCTTACCGCCCTCTTCACAGCGGACAAGTCAGGTGACTTTGCAACATTACTTTGGGACGATGCACCACAAGTCCCCTGCAGTGCTGCAATCTGCTCAAAAAACAACCGGTTATTCTCCTGCTGCTGCTGCAGGATTTGCTGCTGGTACTGCTGCATTTGCCGCTGGTACTGCAGGCGCTGCTGCTCCATGCTCTGCTGCATGCTTCGCTGGGCCTGTACCAGGTACTCAATGAGCTCCTTCACACGGCCGGACTTATCTGTCTCAACCACGGCAGTTTTATGTTGCACATTAACTTGTGCAATTTGTTCAAACAGCGCCTCCATGCTGTCATCCATGCTGTCAGACTTCTCTGTCTTAACAACGGCAGTCTTCACTCAAGACATACACACTACACAGCTTTTTTCCACAGAAAATTCAGCCTTGCTGTGCAACCACTTTTTTTTTTTTTTTTTTTTCCTTTGCAAAGTCTATTAGGGCTACTGTCTCTTTAAGACTGCTCCACAAACTTTTCTTTTGCTGCTGCACATTCCACAGTCATCTTCACAACAAGTTCAGCTTTGCTGTGCATACATTTTCTCTCTGCAGACCCTATCAGGGCCACTGTCTCTCCAAGACTGCTCCAAACAGACGTTTCTGCTGACACACACTTTTTTTTTTTTTCTGTTGCTATTTCAATAGACTTCACCTTTAATGCTGTCTCTTGCCACTGTGCTGCATGCACACTCCAGCACTAACTGTACCAGGCCCTGCGCTGCCCCAGCATTCTCCACCAATTGTAGCCTTCCGGGGGTTTTAGCTCTGAGATCGCTGTCTGGGTAGACAGAATGGCATGGAAACAGTTCATTCAGACAGCAATTATGGTAAAAACTGGCCGCAACCAGTTTTATTAAAGTCCACAGCACACAGATAACACAAAGCATAAACAAAAGACCTGGGCTTGTCTAGCCACTAATTACACTTATATAATGTCCCTTTCTATCAGGAACCCAGACTCTATCAGTCTGTGCCCAAAACAACACATATGATATATGTTACCAGTATGGAGTCTCCCAGATACTCCTCCTTATGTCTGAAGGTCCACACGACTTCCAGACTTGAGAAAGATCCACTCCTATTCAGTAGTCATTATGCTGGAGGTTCACAGAGACACTCCTGTGTCCGGGGTCCTTCCTGCACCCAGACTGAGACGGCTCCCCTCCTCTTCGGTAATCATCAGCATGGAGGTTCACAGAGACACTCCTGTGTCCGGGGTACATCTAACCCAGACTGAGATGGCTCCCCTCCTCTTCAGTAATCATCAGCATGCATGCTCACAGAGACTGCTTCCTTGTGCCAGGACACCTCTCTGTGTCCAGGCTGAAGACAGCTCTAACACTCTTGGAGCATTCTCACAGAGACTGCTTCCTTGTGCCAGGACACCTCTCTGTGTCCAGGCTGAAGACAGCTCTAACACTCTTGGAGACACCTTCTGTGCCTGGACCCCTTGTCCAGACTGAATGAGCTCTCTGACTGTGTCCGCAGACACCTATTTCTGGCTTCCTAATTAACAGCTGATTGGCTTCAGGTTTGAGCTGCAAGTGTGCAATGAATGCAAGGTGTAGTGACCTTTTCTCTACCACCAGGTCTACAAAGCCACCCATTTCTCTTATAGTTAGCAAAGAACCTAGGTGAAATGTACACCCCATTCACCACATATCCTCACTGTCTCACATATGCTATAGGACTTTTACAGAATGAAAATGCTGAAATGATAAGCCAGGATGCTGAGAAGGCCGAACTTTTAAATTTCTATTTTGTATCTGTTTTCTCTCAGAAAGGAAATGTAACATCAACTGATCTTCACTGTCCTAATAAGAGAATAGAAGAATCCAGGATATCTATAAACAGAAAAATAGTGAGGAAATACTTAGCTAACCTAAATGAATTCAAGTCTTCAAGTCCAGATGAATTACACCCCAGAGTACTGAAAGAGATAGCAGAAGAAATTCTTGAACCACTCTCCATAATCTTTGAAAATTCTTGGCGAACAGGAGAAGTCCCAGAAGACTGGAGAAGAGCAAATGTTGTTCCTATCTTCAAAAAGGGGAAGAAGGCAAACCCAGGGAACCATAGGCCAGAGAGTCTGACTTCTATACCAGGAAAGATCTTTTAACAAATTATTAAACAACATGTATGTAAGTACCTGGATAAGAATGAAATGATTAAACAGAGTCAGCATGGGTTTGTAACTAATAAGTCATGTCAGACTAATTTAATTTCCTTCTATGACAGAATCACTAACTGGGTGGATCAGGGAAATGCTGTAGATATAGTATATCTTGACTTCAGCAAAGCATTTGACAAAGTATCTCACACAATCCTTATTGAAAAAATGACTAAGTATGGAATGGACAAAGCAACTCTTAGGTGGATTCATAACTGGCTTAGTGATCGTTCCCAAAGAGTGGTCGTAAATGGCTGCACATCCAGTTGGAAGAATGTCTCAAGTGGAGTACCACAGGGCTCTGTCCTGGGCCCTGTATTGTTCAACATCTTTATCAATGATTTAGATGAAGGAATTGAGGATAAGCTGATTAAATTTGCTGATGACACAAAACTAGGAGGGATAGCTAATACTAGAGAAGAGAGGATTCAAAAAGATATAAATAAACTGGAGCAGTGGGCAGCAACTAACAGAATGGTTTTTAACAGGGAAAAATGCAAAGTACTACATCTGGGCAATAAAAATGAAAAAAGCATATACAGAATGGGAGGAATGGGGCTAAGCAACAGCACATGTGAAAAAGACTTGGGTATACTAATAGATCACAGACTGAACATGAGTCAACAGTGTGATGCAGCAGCAAAAAAGGCAAATACAATTCTAGGATGTATCAACAGAAGCATACAGTCTAGATAACATAAAGTCATTATTGCCCTCTACTCCTCTTTGGTCAGACCTCATCTGGAATACTGTGTCCAGTTTTGTGCACCACATTTTAAAAAAGACATCAACAAACTGGAGCAAGTTCAGAGAAGAGCGACAAGAATGGTGACTGGTCTGCAAACCATGTCCTATGAGGAACGGTTGCAGGATTTAGGAATGTTTAGCTTGCAAAAGAGAAGACTGAGAGGAGACTTAATAGCTGTATACAAATATCTCAAGGGCTGTCACATTGTAGAAGGATCATCTTAATTCTCATTTGCACAAGGAAAGACTAGAAGCAATGGGATGAAACTGAATGGGAGGAGACACAGATTAGATATTAGAAAAACTTTTTGACAGTTAGGGTGATCAATGAGTGGAACAGGCTGCCACAAGAGGTGATGAGTTCTCATTCAATAGAAGTCTTAAAACAGAGGCTAGACCGATATCTGTCTGGGATGATTTAATGAATCCAGCTTTGAGCAGGGGGTTGGACCAGATGACCTGGAGGTCCCTTCCAACGCTACCATTCTATGATTCTATGATTCTATATTGAAAGGACATAGCTAAACTAGAGCAGGTGCGAACAAGAACAACCAAGGTTACTAAGTGAATGGCTGCAATACCAAGATAGGTCATCAAACTTGAGGTTATTCAGTTCAGAAAAATGAAAGTTTAGTGGAAATCTTATTGCAATGTACACATATATGAAGGGACAATACAGAGATCTTTTTAATGATTTTTGTACACCTGCAACGGTGACAAGGGGCATCCTCTACATCTAGAGGAACAAAGATTTAATCATTACCACTAATGGTGGTTCTTTATTTCAAGAACCGTGAGATTATGGAACTTTCTGCCACAAGGTTGATTCACTAAAAAGTTCATGAAAGGCCTTTATGGCTTTCTTAAAAATTAGAATATTTATTACATGCACTGGATACTAGTTTTTGTGATGGTTCATTGATCCATTGAATGCACTACCCAGGTTAATACGATTAATCCCCAATCCCCACAGTTTTAAGCGTGCCCTAAAAACGCATTTGTTCAGACTGGCATACCGCCTCAACGCATTAACCTAACTATCCCTGTTGGCCCATTCAAAAAAAATTTTCTACCATAATCAGGTACCTCGTATTATGTTTTCACCCGCTTTATGCATTTAATAGCCCTCTGTGTCTGTACTGTTACATACTTTGGCTGTTAACTGGTTCATGCAGAATTACATGAGCACCTGATTCGTACACTATGGCTGGTCCGAACAATGAAAGCAATTGTTACTATCTACCTTTTGTGTCTCCCCTTTTTCCTCATAAATTATAAGCTTATGAGCAGGGCCCTCATTCCTCTTGGTATCTACTTTGATCTGTGTTTATTGTTATGCTGTAATGTCTGTTGTCTGTACAAGTCCCCTCTATAATGTAAAGTGCTGCGGAATATGTGGCACCATAGAAATAAAATTATTATTATTATCCAGGGAATTTGTCTGATTGCTCTATACTTAAATTAACATGTTAGGGTATAGGCTGAACTCGATGGACTTATGGCTACCTGCAACCTTAAAATCTATGACGCTGTGAAGCTATTAGTGAAGAAAAACAGCTTATTTTTCTGATGATATACTACAAAGATTTTTTCATTCCCTTGCGCTATTGATTTATGCACTCTGTTGTAAAAACAGTGACCTTTTAAGTAAAAATATTGATCTCTCCTTGGATTCAAATTATACAATGACACAACACAAAGATGATATTCATGAATTGAAGTTTATTGAACTGAATTAAAGAGAGAAACTTGTACAGAAGCTAGAAAGTAATAGTTAAAGCAATGTGGAATGCCACTGGCAAAATGGTAAGGAATCACAACTTAAAGGAATACTGTGTCACATATTTACACTTGCTAATCATAATTTGTTGGATAAAAATAAATATCAGGACTATTCACATCTTTTATTCCTACATTTACAAACTGTGAAGACATTTATCATTAAATATGATGATCTATGCAATTTTTTATGGTTCCTTATCAACTGTTAAGATATCAGTAATTTGTAAATACCGATATTTTGAATTTAGTTTTGCTTTTTTTAACTGTTTCCATAGCTTACAAATATGTCACTTGTGCAGAATTAACACATCATTATAAAACAATAAATGTATATTGTCCTCATCCATTAACTAGCATGCTTGTAATATGCATTATTAGCCACCTTATGTATTGATCATGGTAAAACAGGCAAGCAAGCAAAGGTAGCAAGATATGCCAGAACGCCAGAACGCAAGAACAAAGCTACCGTAGTCGGAAATACTTTTCAATCAGTTGAAGACATTATGAGATTACATTTTTCTAGAACTTGATGAGGTAGATCTAGTTGTGGTCACAGTTGTGCTGCTTCCCGAGGTATATCCGGATCCGGTACTGTAACTTCTGTTGACATTTCCACTGCCAGAGTTAAAATTGTTTCCACCACTGAAGCGGTTGCCGCTCACTCCTGCACTGCCACTGACTCCACCACTAGCTCCACCACTGGCTCCACCACTGGCACCACCACTGGTACTACCAGAGCTCATTCCACCATCATGGTAAAAGCCACCACCGTTACAGTTAGAACCTCCCATGGTAGATGTAATAACAGCTGTAAGTAAAAGATGGCAGAAGTGTTACATATTAAATATTATGGATGATAACAGCAATCATGAATAAAGATGGCCTGATTTTTATAATACTTACATATCTTAACGGGTCCAGCACATTCTCCAGAAATCCTACAAAATTATCAAATTAAGTTAATTCAAAAGTTTCTAAAGTTTTATGTTAAAGTCTTATCCGTGTGCATTTATAACATTAGTCAGGAGCCAGGCAGGTAGTTTCATCAGAATTTGCACCTATGTTGCCTCTGCCTTTATCATGGGTCACTGCTGCATCCTGTAGTGCGTTAGTTGGTGTTGGTAAATAGAGCTGCTTTTTTTCTATAGTGTTATTTAGTTTAATAGCCTGAAATATGCTGACAACCTCTATGTAATGATCTCGAAAACATACTAATATACAAGGCACATAATTATTGTTTTTTTTAATTAAAGCTTTGCAAATTTGCCAAGTTACCAATAAATCTTTAAGGCAGAAAATAAAGGATAATTACAGTTATGTTAATATATCACACTAAAATGATCTCTATGATATCTGTATTAAATAGGTCAACTGAATAAGTCAATTGTTTTCTCTTGTTGTTGACATTTCTCTTTTAAAACTATACTCATTGTATTTATACCTGCACTCTTCGCCTTCCAACAGTTTCCTATAGGTGGCAATCTCAAGATCTAGGGCCAGTTTGACGTTCATCAGCTCCTGGTATTCTTTCAGTTGGCGAGCCATGTCCTGCTTGGCCTTCTGCAGAGCTTCCTCCAGATCAGCCAGTTTATCCTTAGCATCTTTGATAGCCATCTCCCCACGATCCTCAGCTTCTGCTATGGCAGACTCTAGTTTGGCTCTCTAAAAACATAAATGTAACTTTAAAAACATAGCATTGACCTATGTGTAACTCTTCTGACAGTACTATATTCAGGGCAATATTTCCCATCTCAGAGCATTGACATTCAGCTGTGACCATAATCCTTGATCAAGCTCCAGAATTCCTAAATTACATGTAAATCATACAGATATAAACTACTAAACTTTAGAAATACAAAAAATTAGAGACATGAATGTAGCTAATTGTAATTTAATAGGCCATCATCTCATTAATCTATTGCAACCTATTAATGATTTACCTGAGCCTTTGCATTTTCAATCTCTGCTTTGAGCTTGTTCACTATTCTGTTGAGATCTGCAATTTCATTCTTGGTGTTTCTCAGGTCATCTCCGTGCTTTCCTGCTGTATTCTGTAGTTCTTCATACTGGAAAAATGTTAAAAAGATTTTCAGTAATTCAGAAGTCTCCAATGGTTCGCCTTGGATTTTAATGAGCCTTGAATTTTACTCCATCAACTGAAATGGTAGGTTTCTTCAGCCTATACTTACTTTTGATTGATACCAAGATTCAGCCTCAGCTCTACTGTTCCTGGCTATCTCTTCATATTGGGTTTTGACCTCAGCGATTATGCCATCCATATCTAGATTTCGGCTGTTGTCCATTGACACAATAACTGAGGTGTCAGAGATCTGATTTTCAAGTTCGCTTATTTCCTGTAAGATTCAGAAGGAAAACAAAATAAAATGAAAAATTTCAGTAATATACCACAAAAATGTATCCGAGGCAACCTCTCAAATTTGCGCTGAAAAATTATCTTTTGGAGGGGTTTCTCAAAGAATGTGAACAGATTGATATGATTGTTTTTAAATTCAGTAAGAGGAAATCTGGTCTACATTATGTACTGTTCTTCTTAAATGGGTTAGTCTTTTGGAGATGTTTTAGTACATAATAAAACCCTTTTCCCCAAAACCCACCCAAAAATTGTGGGGGAAAAAGATTGGAGGAATTTTCAAAATTAAAGGGCCCTTGTAAAAAAAATTGTGAAATTTGTCTAAATTTGTTTTCCCAATTGAAAAACCCCTTTTAAAAGGTTTTTTTTTGGAGAGATTTCATAAAGGTGAAAATTTTTGTGTTAATGTAGAAATACTATAAGCAAAGTTTTGTGTGAAATTCAAACATAGCCCTACCAAAAAAAAAAGTATTAGCCCAAATAATTTTTTTTAAAAATACAAAAATAATGACTTGATTTTTGAAGGTTTTGCAAGGTACTAGAGCTCACTGTATATTCCAAAAAGCCAATAAAAAAATTTGTGTCCCACAAAATAATAACTTACCATTTCATAAATAGCTCTAGAAAAAGTTGATCTCATCAGGCAAAGGGAAAAACCCTTGACTGTAGGTCAGTTTTGTTTATAAAAGCTGATCCCCATCCGGTAAATTATAAAATACATTGTGTTTCCCAATTTGTTTCTAATAACCTTTTTTTTCCCGACGCAGAAAATTTTTAAATTTATGTTGTGTCACCCTTTTTTTAAAATACAAAAAGATTTTGCTGCTGTGCGTTGTTCAGTTCATCTTCATTTCCTATAGATAAAGGGGCAACGAGTCATTTTGAATGGTTCTGTTATTTTGCCCGTTCGATGAAAAATTGAAAAAAAATCATACTTTTTCTTAAAAATCTTCCAAAAAAACTTCCCTGTTCCTTTTCTCCCCTTCTAGACCGACCTTTTCCCCCTTAAAAAAAATCCAATGCCTTCTGGGTTTTGATTGTGGACTCGAAAAAGGGGCTACGTTGCTTTTGTTTTTTTTCCCCCCCCCCCCCCCCCCTTTTTTTTTTTTTTTTTTTAAAAAACCCCCTTTTTTTCCGGGGATTTTTTTTTTTGTTTTTTAAAAAACCCCCCACAAAATTCAATTTTTTGCTGGTTTTTATGGGATATGTTTTTTTTGGGAACCATCCCCCTAGTAAATTATTAAAAACAATGAGAGAATTTTTCCCGAAAAAAAATTAAAAAGGTTTATAAAAAATTGTAAATTTTTGTACAGTTTTGGCTTCAGGTAGAAATAATTTATTTTTGGGGGGGAAAAAAAAAAAAAAATTTTTCTGCATGAAAGAACGGTAAATAAAATAAACTTTTTTTGGGAACGATAAAAGAAAAAGGGGAAAAAAAAAAACAATAGCAAATTTAAAAAACATGACTAAAGAGTGACAATGGTTAAAAGGGGGGGAAGACCCCGCCCTGAGGGTTGCAATTTTATTTAAAAAGGGGGGGGGAAAACAAGAAAGGAGGGAAGGGCCCCCCCCATGGGGCTTGAATTTGTAAAAAAAGGGGGGGGAAGACCAAAGGGGGAAGGGCCCGGGCCCCTGAGGGCTTTTAAATTGTAAGGGAAAAGGGGGGGGGAAAACAAAATGGAGGGAAACCGCCCCTAGGGGTTTTCAATTTGTAAGGGAAGGGGGGGGGAAAAAAAATGGAGGGGAAAACCCCGCCTGAGGGGTTGCAA